>OZ017739.1:286367213-286597213 GCA_963969285.1 Odontomyia ornata | reverse complement strand
CCCGACTCGACTACCAATGACGAAAAAAAAATTTTAAAGGGTCATGTCCCTATATGGGGAGACCCCCCTTAAACCCCTTTGAAACATTTTTCCACCCCAAAACATTCAAGAAGTCACCACTTCTGACCTTTTCACAAAGTTTCATTGCTGTAGCTTCTATAGTTTCGGAGAAAAAGTGCTGTGATATACAGACGGACGGACAAACGGACACAGGTCTTGATTGCAATAGGGTTTTGTATTTTAGCACAAAACCTTAAAAATGCTTTTCGATAAGATTTGGATGACCGACACTGACAAATAATATTTACATGCTTGCTGGAGAGCCATTGGAAAATGTCGAACATATTCGTGATTTCAGGGTGACTTTTGATTCTAAAATGACATTCAAAGTGCATATTGATCATTTAGATATTAAAATTCGCAGTAAAATTTATTGCATAAAAAGATTTTCCTTCAAATTCAAATCGATCAATACTTCCAAAGTATTATAATACAAGTTGGGTAGACAGACCTATGCTCATGTCAGAAGGGTTTTGTACTCAACTTACAAAATGCAGTAACCAGCAACGAATAAAATCAAGAAACATGTCAAAGACGATTTTATTGGAGAAAATGTGAAACTCGAGGATCATACTATTATTAACAAAGTTGAAAGAATTGTGACTTCTGAGGTATTTTTTTTACTTATACCCATAGATATCTCCCTTGATAATTTTTCCAGATTTTTTAGAAACACATTTTTCATGTATTTCCCCCCCCCCCCCTCTGTGCACCCACTGAAGCAAAAAATGTCAGTTTAAGAACTGTTTTGAAAAGCTTGCAAAGAGAACTTTCATTTGATACTCATATCGGCTACCTTTCATGAAATTTTTTTCAGGGGCCACTCCTCTGTACTGCAAGCATCGATTCATGGCCTATTTTTTCGAATCATAGAATGGTTACAAAGCCCTTTTGCTCGGAGCTCTCTCCTGCCTCTTCGACTTGTTTCAATTGTATGTACTTATCTTCATGATACCTATCATTCCTGAAATTTTCATGCAAATCCTAGCAAAGCTGTAGTGTCTAAGTCGATAAAAAGCGCATATGGCTCCATAGCCATATGTTTCCATAGTAATATAGGGCATATTGTTCCATAGTAATACAGGAAAATTCAAATCGCTATAACTTTATTAAATACTATTCGATCTTTATGAAACTTACAGAAAAGATCAATCTTATAAAAAGTCATCCGTTTGCTAAATTTTATTGAATTTAAGGGTACCGTTTGGATTTTATTCAAGAAAATATAAAATCGATAAATCATACTATTACTAACAAAGTTGAGTGAATTTCGACTTCTCATGTATTTGTTGTTGTTATACTCATTAAGGCCTACATTCATGATTTTTTTCAGATTTTTCGGATGGAAGGTTTCCAATCGCGAGGGGGGGGTACGCGAAAAGTTCGTACATTTCCCCTTCTCCTGCCCCCCTCGGTACTCGGAAGGCAATTTTAAGACTTTTTTTGAAAAGATCTCATTGAGACCTTTTCAATGACACCCTACTCGACTACCAATGGTGAAAATTTTTTTTTGAGGGGTCACCTCCCTATACGGGGTGACCCCCCTTAAACCCCTTTGAAAAATTTTTCCACCCTTGAACTTTCAAGAGGTCACCACTTCTGACCTTTCCACAAAGTTTCATGGCTGTAGCCTCTATAGTTTCGGAGAAAAAGTGCTGTGACATACAGACGGACGGACGGACGGACGGACGGACGGACGGACGGACGGACGGACGGACGGACGGACGGACAGACGGACGGACGGACGGACGGACGGACGGACGGACAGACGGACACAGGTCGTGATTGCAATAGGGTTTTGTATTTTAGTACAAAACCCTAGTAATAGGGGTACCGGTTAATTCATGCGGTTTTCTAACTGATGGCGTAACTTGATTTTTATTCCAGTGATTCACCTTTCCAAATATGTTTTGGAAAGCTACTGGCATATAATTTCAGAATCAATATGTGTCATTTGGCTGAAGCGTAAAAAATAATACTTTTTAGGGTTTTGTAAAATAATTTTACAAAACCCTACTAGTTTCGCGACCAGTCTGTCCGTCTGTCCGTCCGTCCGTCCGTCTATCCGTCCGTGTGTCACAGCAGTTTTTCTCGGAAACTACTCAAGCTAGAAACATCAAATTTTGAGTGTAGATGTTGAGTGGTGATCTCTTCAAAGTTCAACTATAAAAAAATTTTATAAGGTATTTAAGGGGGGTCTCCCCATATAGGAGAGTGACCCCTCGAAAAAAAAATTTCATTGAAGGTAGCCGATATGGGTATCAAATGAAAGGTCTTGATGAGAACTTTTCAATACAGGTCTTAGTTTGGCAAAATTTGCTTCGAGGGGTGCACGGGGAGGGGAAATACACGAAAAATGTGTGTCCCCCCCCTCGCGATTGGACACCTGTGATCCGAAAAATCTGAAAAAAATCAGGGATGTAGGCCTTGGTGAGTACAACAACAACAAATACGTTAGAAGTCGCAATACACTCAACTTTGTTAGTAATAGTATGATTTATCGATTTTATGTTTTCTTGGATAAAATCTTAACGGTACCCTTAAATTCAATGAAATTCAGTATGCGGATGTCTATTTATAATATTAATCTATCCTGAAAGTTTCATAAAGATTGAATCATATTTAGCGAAGTTATAGCGGTTTGAATTTTACTGCATTACTATGGAACAATATGCGCTGCATCTATTACTATGGCAACATATGGCTATGGAACAACATGCGCTTTTTACCGACTCAGACACTACAGTTTTGCTAGGATTTGCATGGAAATTTGAGGAATGGTAGGTATCATGTATATCTTTGAGAATCGGTTCAGCTAGTGGTATCAGTAATCGTAAAACAAAATAGTGGCTGTTTTAAATCCGAAGATTGAATAATTTTGAGTTATTTTTTCCCAACTTCAACGTTTAAGGTACATGCTTTCAACACTTGATTCAATTTAATGGATGACTGAAGATGAGTACCTACAATTAATGCTCATAAGTGAAACAAGTCAAGGAGGTGGGAGAGAGCTCCTAGCAAAAGGGAGAGAGCTACTAGCAAAAGGGTTTTGTAGGATTCGAAAAAGTTGGCGATTAATCGATGATTACAGTACAGGGAAGTGGCCCTTGAAAAAAAATAATTCATCAAACGTAGCCGATATGAGTATGAAATGAACGTTCTCTAAGGGAGCTTTTGAAAACAGTTGTTAAACTGTCAGTTTTTGCTTCAGTAGGGCACAGGGGGGAAATACATGAAAAATGTGTTTCCTCCGTCGCGGATGGACACCTGAAATAATTATCAAGGGAGATATTTATGAGTATAACAATGCCAAAAACCTCAGAAGTCGAAATTCGTTCAACTTTGTCAATAATAGTATGATCTTCGTATTTCATATCTTCTTCAATAAAATCGTCTTTGACATGTTTCTTGATTTGATTCGATCTGGTGACTGCATTTTGTAAATTGGTTACAAAACCCTTCTGATATGAGCGTGGGTCTGTTAACCCAACTTGTTTACTCTGAAAATGTCGAATTTTATGCCCAATAAAATGTTTTTGCGGGGAGTATTTCTTCATTGAAGAAAAAGGCTGCCGAAACTCATTGTATTTTGGTAGAAGTGTATGGTGTGCATGCTCTAGCTGAGCGTACGTGCCAGAAGTTGTTTGCACGCTTTAAAAAAGGCAATTTTGACTTGGAGGACGATGAGCCGCCCGGACAGCCAAAAAAGTTTGAAGATCACGAATTGGAGACATTGCTCTACCAAGGTCCATCCCAAATGCACGAAGAACTTGCAAAATCACTTGGCGTCGCTCAACAAACCATTTCTGATCGTCTAAAAGCAATTTTTCACAATAAAGTTTCAATTCAATAAAAGTACATTCAGGCAGCTTCACGATCCCTGCAATTGCGGCTTTTTGAATCGTCGGGACAGTTTTGATTCCGAAACCATACAGCTGTAAAATCATCGGAAACGGGAGGTTTAAGTGCCTGAATATCAAAATCGCGCTGTTATTGTATTCAGGAACATAAAAAAAATTAAAGATCTTCACTACAACAATATGCTAGAGTTCCTCGGAAAACGATCGGATCGCAAGGAGTGCGTTGCTGAAAAAATGGCAGTTTTTCGTATTTTCTCCAATTCCAATATAGGGGTGTCAAACGAAAGCCAGTGATGAATGGAATTAAATTAACCGGCACCCCTATTACTTTGTGTTCATTTATTCGAAATTGATGCATGCATCAATTATTGGAGACTACATGAATTAGGATTAATTAAAAAATTAGATGATTAGTGATAAGACCTGTGTTATGCTATGGGTGTGAAACAGGGACCCTAACCCAAGCATCCGCCAATATATTGAATGCCTTTGAGCGACAGGTCCTGAGGCGAATAATCGGAGCGAGGCTAGATGGGGACCAATGGAGAATTCGATACAATCATGAGCTGTATGAAATGTTTGAGGAAACGGAGGTCTCAACGATTGTAAGACTGCGGTAGCTGCAATGGGCTGGCCGCATGAATCGTATGGACGAATGACGGATACCCAAAAAGGTATTTGTTGGGATAACTGAAGGCCGGAGATCAGTGGGGAAACCGAAGAAACGCTGGTCTGACTCGGTTGACGAAGACAGGAAGCAAAAGCCTGAGAGGGGCTGTAGTGCTAAGAAGAAGAAGAAGAAAAAATTAGAATCAGTGAGTCATCTTTATTTGAGATATTCGGCTTATAAAATGGAAAATGCACTACATTACGCGAATCATGACTTGACTTCTACTTACCAGACTGTTTTTATTTCTAATTTAGAATCTGCTAGAAACAGAGCAGATCTTCTTTTTGGCTACAGAATATTCGTATATTTACCCTTCCCCTGCACCCCTCAAAGCAAAACTTGTTTGTTTTGAAAACTTCTCATTAAGCCCTTGAAAACCCCCCCTAAAGACCTTATAAATTTCTTTTCAAGGAGAAACTTTGAAGCGGGCGTCACTTCGCACCCACTTAAAAAATCTCATGTTTCTAGCTTATGAAGTTTGCGAGAAAAAGTGGTGTGACACACGGACAAACGGATGGACAGACAGGACGCGATTTTAGTAGGGTATTGTAAAAAAATTTTACAATACCCTAAAAAGAGTCTGTTATATAGAGATTATCTAAGCTCTGCAATTAAAATCATCATTGGTTTGATTTCTACAATTTATCTTATAACTACAATAAGTTTAAAATAATTCTGAAATACGAGTGAACATAAACACTTGATAATTGTATCATTATTGTCACTTAAGTATTAAGAAACACTTTCATCCACAATATTATAAAATAATATTCTATTCTGCTCTGCATAACCGTTACTTTACTTAGTATGTTATATATTTTATATGGGGCTCGCCCTGTTGATAAAAGAATAAATAAAATAAATAAATAAAATAAAATAGACAATCTAATACGAAAAAAAAATTGAAGCTTATTTACTTTGAATTATTTCTATTTTCAACCATTGTTTCTAACTATTTTTCCAACCACATATGGGCTGTTCTCTGTTTTATATGGTTGTAAGGCTTTTGTACTAAAATATAAAACGCTGTTAAAATCGGCACCTTGTCCGTCCGTCCCTCCGTCTATATGTCACAGAACTTTTTCTTCGAAACTAAATAAGCAACAGCCATGAAGCTTTGTAGAAAGGTCGGAAGTTATGATTTCTAGAAAGTTTTTGAATGAATAAAATATCAAAGAGTATTAAGGGGGTCCCCAATCATATGAAAGGTCTCAATTAAATCTTTTCAAAACAGGTCTTAAAATTACTGTATCAGTATCGAGGAAGGCAGGAAAAGGGTAAATACACGAAATTTAGGCGTACCTCCCTCGGGATTGGAAACCTTCTATCCGAAAAATCTTTAAAAAAAACATGAGTAGGCCTTTATAAGCACTACAACAACAACTAAGTCACTCAACTTAGTTAATAATAGTATGATTTATCAATTTTACATTTTCTTGAATAAAATCGTAAGAGCACCCTTAAATTCAATGAAATGCCAATATAGAAGTTTAATCATTTCTAAAAATTTCAGAATGATCAAATCATATTTAACAGAGTTGTGGGGGCTTAGATTTTCCTGTATTGCAACATCAACTATACATGGTTATGGGACAATATGCACTTCCAATCAACTCAGACACTATGGGTTTGCTAGGATTTGCATGAAAGTTTGAGGAATTTTATTTATAATGAATATGTTTGAGACATCCGTAATCATGAAACAAAATGGCGGTCATTTTAAATGAGAATACCACATAAAATTATGTTATTTTTCGCGAACTTCAACATTTAAGGTACATGCTATTAACACTTGATTCAACATATTAATAAATAGCTGACGATGAGCAGCTACAAATAATTGGTGAAAGAATAATGAAGGTAGATCCAATAACAAATAACTTAATGGTTGAAATTCGTTCAACTTTGCTAACAATAGTATAATCTGTAAATTAAATATTTTCGCCATTAAAATTGTATTAATATGATTAAATTGGATGAAAGTAGATATTTAAGTGTCTATTAAAAGGCCCTTATACTCGATGAGTTTTAATAGAATGTCCAGAAGTTATTGCTGTTTGAATTTTCTCCGATTACAACAATCAAATACGGTAACTACATGGAATTTCCATCAAACCAGACACTACACTTTTGATTATATTTTCTCCAAATATATGATACAACGAAAAGACATTTAAGATTCGGCTTAGTCAATGATGTTAGTAATATTGCAACAAAATTTTGGCCAGTTAAAATGGAGTCACACTAATTTTTTTTCTAAATCAAAAGTATATTTGTTGTGCATGTCGTTAAAGTTTTTGTTGAATTAAATCATACTTTGCACGTATGTATGCATATCGTATGTTAAGTACAAAACCCTTCTGACATGAGCGTAGTTCTGTCTACCCAGCTTGTTTTGATTTGTTTTGAACTTCTAGCAATATTTTCTTGAATATGTAGGTATAAGTGTGTCAGTGTTAATATTTGCAAATAATGTTTCTAAAAAAGCAAATAATTTATGGTCCAATGAACAACTTTTTGTTCTGATTATTTTCGCATGCATATATATATATATATATATATATATATATATATATATATATATATATATATATATATATATAAGATTTGATTTTCAATAGGCTTTTCTTGGCAAATCACGCATGCCTCCTGTTAAACTGTAATGCTACTTTTATTTAGTATTTGTTGATAAATCATCATGGAAAGACTTACACTGCAATAACATATCCAAATTGTACAGCTGTATTACGGAAACCAGCGTTCTGTGAGAAGTTCGTGTTGTTAGAGCAACTTATGGTGTGCATCGTTTATCTACTGAAGCCACTATATCCAATACCATCCGTAAATTTGAAACCTAGCATACATTATTGGATGAAACTTGAACCGATTTGACCACATATAGTGGCTGTAGCTAAGAGTGAGGCTATAGACCATAACGAATCGAACACGTCGTTCGAAATTTGACACTCAGAAGCACATTTACGGCATAGTCGTGGTCAACATCTAAATAAGATAATCTTTAAAAAGTAAACGTCATAGATGGTTCTTTCTACACACAATAAAAATTTTACTACGGAATTCAACTTTATTCCTTTTAATTTGGGATTATAAATCAAACCTCATAATAAATCACCTTATATCATAGTCATCATCATATTGAGCTTTTTCAACCACATTTTTAAGTTAGCTTTCAGCCTCCCTTACATATTGACTCTTCAGTGCTTTCCACATCAGTTCAGCTATTCTCATCCAAAATGTGCTGGCTATTTGTTTTATGTCATATTTCCATCGAATGTTCAGGCGTCCTCTTGGTCATTTGATTCCTCTTGCATACCTCTGCGCCATTCCTTTGGTCCATCTACCGTCCATCATTCTCGCCAAGTGACTGGTCCAACGCCATTTCAAGGATTTCGCTCTGTTTATCACGTCTGTTACTTGGGTCTTTTCTCGAACGATAGTCTCTTGCGATTCCTCCGGGTGATGCCCAGCATGCATCTTTCCATAGCCCTTTGGGCAACCTGGAGTTTCCTCGCTACCCCTGTTGTTAATGCGCGTGTTACACTACCGTATGGCAGGACTCGTAGGACACATTGGTCGAAGGGTTTCTTTTTCATATTCATCTTCATTTTAGACTTGAATATAATCGATTTATTTCCGAAAGCATTCCACACCCTCTTGATTCGTCGATTGATTTCAGGCAGTAGTGCACCGGATTTGTGTATTAGTTGACCAAGATATACATATTCCTCGACTATTTCTAGTGTGATGTTGTTCATTTCTGTATGTCTTTGAGTGCTTATATAGTCATTGAACATGATCCCTGGTTTGAGTTAGGTTCATCTTTGAGCGTTATTTTACGCTAGCCACGTTGAGGTCATTCAGCTGCTTCGGAATTCCTCTTGGCTATAAGTGATCAGGACTATGTCATCTACGCATTTTAAGCGGTTGAGGAGCTCACCATCAATAAACGATCCTTTATTCTCCTAATTTGGAGTTTGGGAGATGCCCTAAAATGTGGGATTGAAGAGCCTTGGCGATATGGTATCTCCATGGCTTACCCTTTTTTGTGTGGGAAACTCTGGATTGTTTTCTAGTAGTTTGACATTTGCTCTGGCATTGTGGTCGGTGTTTTTTCTTTTTGTAGTTTGAAGATGAGTATCACTTACGGACAGAGGATGGGGCTCCCATGCTCACAAGAATGTGACTGAACACCTCTTCTGTCAACCCGAGAACCAAGCCTGGAACCATTTGACCCATTATTTTAGGCCAGGTCTCGTTTTGTTACGCTGTGAGGCAACTTCAAGTTGGGCGATCTCTCTTCTAGCAGGAGGAGAGGAGGGAACTGAAATCGCCAGACAGGCGATCCTCCAGCCCCGATGCCCCCGGCTGCTGTGAGTTCCTTATATCTTTTAGGACTGCCCAAAAATATAGTGTCACCTGGTTCCATTTGTCAAACCATTCAAGCATCACGGCGGCTATATTATCCGGGATGAGCTCTCCCGCCTCCCTGTAGAGGTTTCTTTACAGCCTACTCTATGTGGCATACATTGCCTTCCTCTCCTGGGCAAAAGTATAAATTGGGGGATCGTGATCTAAAAAACTTGTACAAGTAAAATTGAAAACACCCCTACCTGGTCAAAAGCTGTGCTAGATAAAAGTGTAGTCTCACAATGCTTTTGATTAAGCCACTGTCTTTCAGCCGAGATGAGGCGGGCAGTCCACTTTCCCTTCATTCAATTCACTCAAGACTGCCGCCAATCATTGAGTGAGTACTGCCTCTCCTCGAGGAAAGCCATCTCCCTTGCGTCTTCGTTTCGACGTATAGTGCTGCGCTCTCTAGCAAGGAGGGTAACAGGTATTATACCTACAATAACCATCATCACTGAATCAGAGACTGTTGGGTACGAAAATGCAGTCCTCAGTGCTCCTCTTCTCTGTACCTGTGCCAAGCGTTTTCGGTATATGTCACCCCGTATTTCTGCTCCATACAGTATCAATGAGCCTACAGCACTTATCAAGAGGTGTCTTCTTGATGGGCTAGATCCCCTACGGTGGCCATAAGTCGACTCAGAGTTTATGCTCCCGAAGCAGCCTTTTCAGCCGGTGCCCTGATTTGCTCAGAAAAACTTATCTTTGAATAGATCAGTAGCCCGAGGTATGTCTCCAAAACTGATTGTTCTTTCTCTAGGAATTCTCTTTTTTGTAGAGATGACCACATCAGTTTTCTCCACTGCTGAACCAATGCAGTCATTCAGTGCCTCACTCAGCACATTAGCATACCTAGCCTAAGTTGCGCTTATTCAACCATGCGTCCAGTGACCAAAGCCGCAACATCATCCGCATAGCCAATCAAGTGCAACTTATCTGGCATCGTCAGTCTTAGTGGCCCATCGTTTGACACGTTCCACAGGTCTGGACCAAGGGTAGATCCCTGGGTAACATCCGATATAAATTCCATTCTTCGTTGGCCCGTGTAATGTCGTAAAGTAGGCTTTGGTCCTTCAGGTAGTCTCAAAAGCCTCATTAGATAATCTGGAAATTATAAAAGATTTTCTAACGTATCCAGAACATCCACCCATCTAATGGAGTTGAAGGTGGTCGTAACGTCGAGTGTCAACCACAAAATGATCCGTCGTTTGATGCGGCTATATGCCTCTGCCTTTGGACCGTGCTCATCACCTCTGCAATGGTATTAATGGTAGACCTTTCTACTCTAAAGACGTATTGTCGAGGAGACAGATCCCCAGTAGCACGAATCACGTCAGTGGGTCTTCCCTTGATGAGGTTTCCTATGACTTTCCCAGCAGTGTCTAGCATGCATAACGGGCGGTATGCAGACGGCGATTTGGGGTTTCCTTTCCCATCGCTGATCAGTACGAGCTTCACCCCCTTCCATCGCACCAGGAAAATCCCGTCCAGTAGGCAAGCGTTGAATGTGCTGATCAGCAAGTCAGGTCAATGGTGATCGACAAGTTGTGACACCTTAGGTAGAATACTATTTCGACCTGGAACCTTCCTCGCTTTTAGTGAAAGTACAGTCCCTTCCAGTTCCAGATATGTGAAGTAAACACTCGATTGCTGTTTCACAATGGATAGTATCAACACGGATGGGATGGCCGGGGAACAGTTCCCGCATTATCTTGTCCATCTTTCCCGCATCATGTATGCAAGATTTCCGTACGGAACTAAGCTTCCGCATAACTAGATTTTAGCCAAGTCCCCATGGATTTTTGTTCACATTGTCCACTCGGTCTTGCCAGCAGCGAGCCTTGATGTTTTTTATCAATTTGCGAAGGCATTTCCTGGTCTACTTATGTGCTGCTACCCGGTTGCATGCCTCGTTATGGTTGCGTGCACAATGTGCCTCACCCCAAAGCTTGTGACACTCCCTGTGTTTTTCAATGATATTAGTCGACCACAAGTACACTGGGGGTTTTCCGTGCCGGGGTTTCCAACGGAGCAAAGAAGCGTTGCAAGCAGTCATGGTGATGATCATGCTCACCACGTCTTGAGCTGCCAGTTCTTCCGTCCCTTGTGAAGCTCCCTGCAGCGGAGTACCTGCTGTGAGCACCTCACCAAACCTCATGACGTCCATCCTTCCGATGTTTCACCCAATTGCATTGAGCCAAGACCACAGACATCGAAAACAACATCACTGACCTCAAGCAGAGCGCACTGATGATCACTGGCTGAGTAGTTCTCTTATACTCTCCAATTGTGTATCCTCCATATTAAAGACTCCAAGGTAAATATCACGTCAAGTATGGTTCCTTCGCAGCCAATTGGGTGTAAAATCAGCGTTTTTCTGGTGATTAGTACGACAAGCACCGTTCTAGTTGCCATTTTTAGGATTCCTTTTCCCCGGGGATCTATTTGAGGCATGCCCCATTTGATTGCTTTAGTGTTGAAGTCTCCTCCAACGAGCACTTTGCCGTCTGCGTTCGAGACATCACCTTCCAGAGCATTAAGCTTGGCTTTTAAAGATCATATCGATTCATGCGGCGTTAGGTACACGGTCCTTGAGCACCGAGCCTGCACGAAACCATCCCCCTGTCCACAGCTCTCTCCGTGGAAATCACTGTTCCGAACTCAGATGGTGGCAGTACCAAATTCATCAGGATACCATGCTGCCGAAGTTTTATCAAGGTGTTGCCCACTTGGCAGCATAAAGTCGGCTCTTATGTCCTACACAAACTACTCAAGCAGATTTTGGGCGGTCGAAGTGTGGTGTAGGTTTAGCTGCAAGATGTGGGTCATCGTAGTTCTAATTTGGCTTGGATAGTACTTCCTGGAAAATCCGAAATTTCCCTGATCCCAAGACGTGCTGAAGATCTAGACTTGGATCAGCATCTTCGCAAAGAATACAGCATGCCTTGTTTGTAAACTCTTTTCTTTTATATCCCATTTCACCGTATTTGTAACATAGGGAGCTTCTATCGACTCCATTTCATACTTGTGTGGTGTGACCATAGCCAAGACATTTGAAACATTGAAGAGGTGCTGCTCCACCCCATATCCTGAAGACAACGCATCCTATTCTTACTTTGCCTTTATTCAGAAATTGTTCGGCGTTCTTTTTGGTCAAGTCAATGATGACCATGCGTTGTCTATTGTAAGGCGTCCGTGCGAACTTTAATTGCTTGCACTATTTGAGGGAATTCATTTGCGGCTTTCTTCGCTCTTTTTTTCAGCACTTTCGGAAACCCCTGATCTGGCATTCCGCACCCATCAAGCGCCTCTTTCTTTTCAATTGGCCTGTTATATATATATATATAAATATATAACTGGCCAATTGAAAAATATGTATATATATATATATATATATATATATATATATATATATATATATATATATATATATATATATATAAAGTCATAAAGTCCTAGGTGTGATACACAGGTGGCGGTGCTAGTATTAAATCCATATGATTTTTAGTTAATACCAACCTTCAAACGATACGTGTCAAAATTTGACAGCAGTCCGACCATTAGTTTGTGAGATATTGCATTGTGAGTGTAGCTACTTTTGTTATTTGAAAAAAAATCGACAGTCAGCTGAGTGGACTGCACACGATGAACTGAATCCAAAGCGAGGAAAAACACAACAGTCAGCTGGCAAAGTTATGGTATCAGTATTCTGGGATGCGCAAGTTATAATATTCATTGATTACCTCCAAAGGGGCCAGACCATCAACAGCGATTATTATGTAGCGTTATTGGACCGTTTAAAGGATGAAATCGTTAAAAAAACGGCCCTATTTGACCGGGGACTTTTCAATTGGCCTGTTATATATATATATATATATATATATATATATATATATATATATATATATATATATATATATATATATATATATATATAGGGTGGGCCATTAAGTAGTTTCTTTTTAAATCACATGTTATTTTAACACTGACAGCTATTTCCCGCTCAAAATTATGTTAGTGAGTTAGTATTAACCTTTGATATTTGTTCGTTTTATTGCATTTTTATTTCCTTTTTATTGATTTGATTGGAGCTCGAAGAATCTCTTCTGTGAAATAGAATTGTTGAAATAAATCATGGTAGGTTGAAAAGTATGAAATTGTAATGTGACATGAAAACGCAAAGCAAGGCCACAATAATTGGTATTCAGATCTTATTTTTAATTTTAATAAAGTTAATCTGAAAATTTCGTCGATTCTGTAAATACATTGAAGCATACCTCAGAAAAATTCAACGAGTTGATGAATATGCAGGCCAGCTAGATGTCTTCTATTTATTATTACTCGAAGCTGAAGATTGTTACCAAATACTATACTATCTCAGAAAATTCCTCGCAACACACGGATGAATTCAAAGTCTGATAATTCTTCATTCTAGTCGTATTGTAGTGTCCCTTCCACATAACTCTTATAGGAAGAGCATTTATTCACCCACTTTGAATGGAGTCTCAATTCTTAAGTAGAAGGCGATAGCTGCACGTTTACCTACTTGCTGCTAAACTATTGGAGTTGGATCCCTTCACGATTTGACGTACACATGAAACGAAGGCATCCAGCCCCCGTTGCTCACTTTCGTCCTTCTCAGACAGAAACCAAGTGTCCAAAAAGGATATCCTACCACAGCTCTATAGAAATGTGTTTTATCTGATAGACATCTCATGGAAAGATTTGTAATCGTTCTCGTTTTTCCGCATGTGTCACGCAATGGGGCTGAATAATAAATAGGTGAACCTAACATCTCACTAGTTGCGTGCCTAAATATTGGATTACCTTCATCTTTTTTCCTTAGGAATGCTTCCTAGTTTAACGCCCTTCTTGCAATCATCTCCCATACGTTGACTTTCGCATGTTTTTTTTTCAAGGGATTTGTAGAAATCTGTGGAATACTCGTATAGTGACAAAATTTGGGGTACGGAATATATTGCATTTAGCAATTTACTTCAGTACCCGGAACGGAGCGAACAGGGGAGTTTCCACGTATGAATTGGCATTGTATAAATCGATATAGGTTATGGCATATCAAACGTATGTTGGTAATTTATGGAACGAAATATCGAAACGCTTCTATACTCGTAAGTCGGATCAAGGTTATGCAAGTAATGGGCTGGAATGAATACATTAAACAGTTCTCGAATTTTGTTACGTGTAGAAATATTGATCTCAAATTTTGGTATTACATTTGAAGCATACGTAAAAGTTTAGTTAACCATTTGCCAGGACGGATTTGAAATTCCAAATGGGAATTTTATTGGTTGATTTGATATTTACGACGGCATCTGGGATCATAGATCAATTCAACTATAATTCAACGTGAATTTTAGATGGCGATTTGTATGATGACTATGCTGAGCGAAATTGTTATTTAAACGACATTAGTGAGAAAGCAAAAGGCTATTACGTTTACCAAATTGCGGGTACGCAGGTAGCAATGTGAAGTGTCAAATGGACTGTGCGTCCCAAAAGATTTTTAATTTTAAATTAGGGAAATGGTTTACTTAAGAATGTTCAAACGCGTATCATATGATAGTTTTGCCATCTTAAGTATACTATAATTGAGGCAAATGTAGATACCACCACACATTCAAAGGAGCGCTCCAAATTTGGGGTTTCTTCTGCCATTGAAAATGAAAAGATATCGCCAGACACTAAATTTTTTTCTTCCATACTTCTCTTCTTCGTCATAGCACTACAGTTCCTCTCGGCCTATTGACTGCAGCCTCAAATTTTGAAATCCGAGCAGTGATGAATTGTCTTCGTCGCCCGGGTTACTTGATTCCTCAGCTAGTCTCCGCCCTTCAGTTCTCCCAACGAAGTCCTTTTTGGGCATCCGTTATTCGTCCATTGTGTCTAGCTCATTGCTGTTTCTGCAGTCTTTTAACCGCTGAGACCACCTGTTCGTCAAAAATTTCATATAGCTTATGGTCGTATCGAATTCGTCATTGGTCTCCGTCTAGTTTCGCTCCGATTTTCTGCCTCAGGAACTGTCTTTTGAAGGCGTTCAATATGTATGCGGATGCTTGGGTTAGGCTATGTCCAGAAAGGGCGAATTCGCTGCAAATCGTTTCGCGCGAATTCATACGCGCGTTGGCGAGGTACTAGTCACCAATACATTGAGTCCACAAGCATCGCGCGAATTTAAAATACATGCGTAAATCGCGTGCACTACGCCAGACTCTCGACTCGCGCGTTATACGCGCGTATTGCGCGCGAGTCGAGATACTAGAGCCTCTTTGCTGTGTCCAGTTTACGCACGAGCTACAGTGCGACTACACGTATCGAGGAAAAATGGATCGGAACATTTTTGATACCGAATTGTTCATTGATCGAGTGGAAAGAAGACCAGCGTTATGGGATTTGGAATCCTCGGATTATGCCAACGGGATTTAATGCGCAGAGCTTGGGAAGAGTTTTTTTTTGTGGTAGGGAGGTGAATGCTATTTATGCACTGAGTGTGGGACTCCCATGCGCGACTGGACTACCCACTAAACACCTCCCCTGTCAACCTGAGAACCCAGCCTGGAACCGTTTGACACATTACTTCGGACCAGGTCTCGTTTTGTTACGCCGTGGGGCGCCTTCAAGCTGGGGAGTCCCTTTCCTAGCGGGAGGGGAGAGGGGAAGAGGAAATGCCAGAAGGACGATCCCCCAGCCCTAGCGCCCCCGGCTGCTGTGGGTCCCTTTTATATTTTAGGACTGCCCGAGCATAATGTGCCACCTGGCTCCATTTGTCAACCGATTCGAGCATCACCGCAACTATATTATCCGGGGTGAGCCCCCCCGTCTCTCTGTAAAGTTCCTTTCGCAGCCTGACCTATTTTGTACACGCAAAAAATGTGTGACAGGCATTGTCCTCCTCTCCTGAGCAAAACCGACAGTCGGGAGAACGTGACTTACCGATCTTGTGCAGGTAAGACTGAAAACACCCGTGCCCGCTCAAAAGCTGGGTCAGATAGAAGTCATTATCACCATGCCTTCAATTTAGCCACGGTCTCACATCCGGGATGAGGCGCGCAGTCCACCTTCCCTACATGCAATTCACCCAAGAATGCTGCCAATCGTTGAGCGAGCGCTGTCTCTCTTCGCGGAAAACTGTCGCCTTCGCATCCTCGTTTTGGCGCAGGTAAATAGCACGGCGCTCTCTAGCAAGGAGGACGACAGGTATCATGCCTGCAATCACTCTCACGGCCGAGTCGGAGACTGTTGGATACGAAGATGCAATTCTCAGTGCTCCTCTTCTCTCTACCCGTGCCAAATGTTTTCGGTATACTTCCTTGCTGAGAGCGTCGCCCCATACCTCTGCTCCGTACAGTAGCACTGACGCTTCAGCACTCATCAAGAGGCGTCTTCTTGATGGGCTGGGCCCCCTACGTTTGCCATAAGTCGACTCAGAGCCAAAATTCCCGAAGCAGCCTTCTCAGCTGTTGCCCTGATTAGCTCAGAGAAACTCATCTCCGAGTCGATCAGTAGCCCCAGGTACTTCACCGCTGGCTTCAATTCGATTTGTATGTCTCCAATGCTGATCATCCTTACTTTAGGGATTCTCTTTTTTGTCAAGATGACCACTTCGGTTTTCTCCAGTGCTAAACTGAGCCCGCGAGCAGTCATCCGGTCCCTCACTCGGCGCATTAGCATACCTAAACCTAAGTTGCGCTTGTTCAACGGTGCGTCCAGCAACCAGAACCGCAACATCATCCGCATACCGACCAAGCGCGACTCATCTGGCATCTCAAGTCTTAGTAGCCCGTCGTAAGACACGTTCCATAGGTCCGGACCAAGGATAGATCCCTGGGCAACACCCGATGTAATTTCCATCCTTCGTTGGCCCTGTGTCGTGTCGTAGAGCAGGATTCGGTCCTTAAGGTAGTTCCTCAAAAGCCGCAATAGATATTCTGGAGCTTGAAAAGAGTTAGCATTAATATTTTCCGATCAAGATGACTCAGAAGAGAAAAAGAAAAATTTGTGAGTACCTATATTCATTTATTTGTAGCAAACATGAAAATTAAATCATTTTATCCTGCCATGGCAGTTGACTCCCTCTCATAAAATAATCAGATAATGTATCCCTAGTATTTCGAGACATTACGCTTGGTCGAACTGCAGAAGCACTGAGACCCTCTAGGGTTGCTTTGAAAAATATATCTTCATATCTATTGCCATCTCTTAGTCGCACGTAGTTGTGAAGATCGCAACAAGCTTTTATTATGTTTTGGGCTAATTCAATATTTACATTGAGTGGTTAGTGAAATATTCGCCATTTGTTTACTAGGATTACAAAACAACGCTCAATATAACGTCTCGCTCTGGGGAGGCGGTAATTAAAGATTCGTTTTTCTTTTGTTAAATTTTTTCCGCAATATGGTCGCATAATGTTTTCGGATAAGCTGTATGCCTCATCCCCAATTATAACATGAGGTAAACTTGTTGTACGTAGTTCCGATATGCGTTTTGGTTCCGGAATATTTGAAGACTTTTCCACAAGTTTTTTGAAGAATATGCAGTTTTTAAAAACCGTCGAATCATTGCTGTTCCCACATGCTCCAACTTCCACACATATAAAGCAATAATTTGCATCACATACGGCGAGCAGAAAAGTCGATAAAAATGCTTATAGTTGAAGAGCATAGAGCCGGAATATGAAGGTTTTATGATTCTGATATGTTTTCCATCGATAGCTCCTTTGCAATTAAGAAAATTTGTATATTTTTCGAATCCTCTTGCAATCTCCTCCCACTCTTCTGTCGAAGGTTCCTTCATTACTGTATCTCGATCACAGTTGATTCCCCAACCTACAGGCACAATGCAATTCAGCAAAATAACACCCAGTAGCCAAATTCCTAAAACAAAAATAAAACTTATTAAACTCTGTAATTTTAGGTCATACCCTCCAGAAAAAGTGGAAAGGTCTTCGCGACACATTTATCCGCGAAATGAAAAAGCCAAAGAAAGCACTGTCAGGCTCTGAAGCTTTGAAGATTCATTATGTGTATTTTCAGAGGCTTATGTTTCTCCAAAGATCAGTGCAGGATAAAAAGACTGAAAGCAATATTCAAGACAACTTGGAAAACTCAGAGACAGGCGAAGAATTACAGTCTATAGCAGATCCGATGGAAGACATAATGAGGCCACCGAGTTAAAACATAAAAATAAAGAAAATGATTACCGCTGACGCTGAATTTCTGAACATAATTAAACAACAATATAAGCTCTCGGAATCAACAACAGCCACAGGCTTCCTGTGTAACGGAAGGTGATGATGATTAACTTTTCTGTTTATCCTTACATAAAGAATTGCTAAAGGTACCTGAGGACAATCGTATAGCAGTAAAAATGGAATTAATGAAAATTTTACAAGCGGCCCAAAAATTTTCCAAATCAACTCCCTATTCACACCATTCATATTCGTCTGGCACGTATACACCTTCATCAAATAGTTTGGCTTTGTCTTCAAGTCCATTTCCGGTTCAACCTCGATACCATGCAAAAATTTCCGTACCAAATGAACGTACATTTCAGGTATATGATCCAGCAACGCCATCGCTAATCTCATGGCAAGCCCGAAATTGTCCTACAACGCCGAGTACTTTACAAGCAGTTTTATACTCAAATCCACCATCACCAACAACAAGAGATTCTCAAGAAAATGAATCTCTTAATATCTTCCAAAATAATGTCAATAATTAATCATCATATTTAATTTTCTAATAACTAAGCTAAACTTAAAAAAAAATGAATATTTTACAATAACTTGTTTTATATAATTCTAATCGTAGTTTTGCTAAAATTAATGAAAAAAATTTTGTTGATTATATGTTATTTCACTTAAAAGTTTACTCATGAAAAAGGATTGTGCAAGCTGAAGGCTGTATTAGTTTATATTTATTAATAAAACATTGCTTACCTTAAAGTGATCACAAGTTTTTCTTCCGGTGAAACAACATCCTGACGCGGCACATAATTTTCACATGGCGATAAATCTTGTTTAATTAATAACAGTAAATCATCAAATGATTTTATGGACATACGGAAGTAGATAATAAATTTTGCCTCATGTTGTCTTAACTTTGGATACAAAGTTACAAACATACTGTGTGTCATTCTATCGTTAAGAATTGTATGTACTAAATACTTTCTACTTTCTTTTCGTTTGCGTCTCCTCCAGCGACGATAAGCTAAGCACAGTGCGACTGCTTCTTCTAACTTCATTTTTCCTACTGACTTTTTGTTCCCAAATGCTCGCACGTGGGTACGTACGTGCACAATTTGCGCAACAGATTCGTTGTGTATTCGCCCTTTCTGGACGCAACGTTCGCGCGTAATATGCGCAACGGATTCGCGGTGTATTCGCCCTTTCTGGACATAGCCTTAGGGTCCATGTTTTGCACCCTTAGTATAACACAGATCTTATCACAGATTTGTATACTCGTAGCTTTGTTTTTCTGTGTATGTAGCTTGTCGTCAAGATCGTCAAAGTTCAATAAAATATTTAATTTGTAAGTTGTATTCTTTGGCGTGTTTCGTCTCTTTCACTAATGGTTCTCGTTATATTGGTACCTAAACATAGATTCATCAAGGTTGGTATTTTGAATAATTGAGTTATTTTTGCTTGACCGCGTCATGAGCTTTGTTTCATTCTCATTGCTTTGTAGTCCTGCTAAATTTGTTGTGTCGAGTTTCAGGAAAAGTTCTTTGGCTGTTGTTAACGACCGTGACAAAATCTGAATGTTGTCCGCATAGGCTACACTGAACTCGACTTGTATTGCAACGTATCTCTTGTATCAATAGTTAGTTTTCTGATGACGTACTCCTGAGCCAAATTGTAAAGCAATGGGGTCTGTGTACGTCTATGTTGAACTTTCAGCATTTTTAAAAGAACCTCCAAATCCACTTTGATATTTCTCAATAATACTGTTGGCACCTGATCAGATTTTATTTTCTATTAACATTGAAAATATTTTGTACACCTTATCAAGTAGTAATATGCTTGTATAGGTTTCGCACTTTAGCCTGTCATCTTTTTTGTGGATAGGAGGTATGATTGATTGGCTCCACTCATCCTGGATGCCAATTATGCTCGGAGACTTTCTAGGTGGCTTTCTGAACACCACTGCCACTATATTTAATGAGTTAAGGCTTTATGATTTTTTCGGGATTTGATGCTGGAACCAAATCAATCCAGAGTTAGTGGGGCAAATGGAAGCTGTCGGAGATTATCTATAGGCTCTGATGCTCTAGCGCTGTGGATTGAAATTTTTTAAATAATATTGTACGTCCATTTTTCTCAATCCAATTTTCACCAGAGATGGTGGTGCCGATGTCATCACGGCAGAGCGTGCTCTTGGGTTGATAATTTCGTTTCATGCTTTTCACTAGCTCATATAATTTCATTGTGTTGTTGCTCGCTAGACTAATATCAATACTTCTCAATTAGTTGTCATAATGTTTTCTTTTCTTAGCACTAATTACACGACTCTACAAAAAAATTTTCGTTCTTTGTACTAACGTTCATACTAGGATATTCCGGTTAATTTATGCACAAAAACGAAAAGAAAATACCTTTTTAGGGTTTTGTAAAATAATTTTACAAAACCCTTCTAAAATCGCGTCCTGTCTGTCCGTCTGTCCGTCCGTCTGTCTGTCCGTCCGTCCGTCCGTCCGTCCGTCCGTCCGTCCGTCCGTGTGTCACAGCAGTTTTTCTCGGAAACTACTTAAGCCAGAAACATCAAATTTTGCATGTAGGTGTAAAGTGGTGATCTCTTCAAAGTTCAACTACAACAAAATTTTTGTAAGGTATTTAAGGGGGGTCTCCCCATATAGGGGAGTGACCCCCCGAAAAAAAAATTTCATTGAAGGTAGCCAATATGGAAATCAAATGAAAGGTTTTGATGAGAACTTTTCAAAACAGGTCTTAATTTGGCAAAGTTTGCTTCGAGGGGTGCACAGGGAGGGGAAATATACGAAAAATTTGTGTCCCCCCCCCCTCGCGATTGGACACCTGTGATCCGAAAAATCTGAAAAAAATCAGGAATGTAGGTCTTGGTGAGTACAACAACAACAAATACATGAGAAGTCACAATTCACTCAACTTTGTTAGTAATAGTATGATTTATCGATTTTATGTTTTCTTGAATAAAATCTTAACGGTACCCTTAAATTCTATGAAATTCAGTATACAGATGATTATTTATGAGATTGATCTATCCTGAAAGTTTCATAAAGATTGAATCATATTTAGCGAAGTTATAGTGGTTTGAAATTTCCTGTATTACTATGGAACAATATGCGCTGCATTTATTACTATGGCAACATATGGCTATGGAACAAAATGCGCTTTTTACGGACATAGACACTACAGTTTTGCTAGGATTTGCATGAAAATTTCAGGAATGATAGGTGTCATGTATGTCTTTGAGAATCGGTTCAGCTGGTGGTATCAGTAATCGTAAAACCAAATAGTGGCTGTTTTAAATGCGAAGATTGAATAATTTTGAGTTATTTTCCCCAATTTCAACGTTTAAGGTGCATGCTTTGAACACTTGATTCAATTTAATGAATGACTGAAAATGAGTACCTACAATTGATGCTCATAAGTCAAACAAGTCAAGGAGGCGGGAGAGAGCTCCTAGCAAAAGGGTTTTGTAACCATTCTAGGATTCGAACAAATTGTGTTTCCTCCCTCGCGGATGGACATCTGAAATAATTATCAAGGGAGATATTTATGAGTATAACAAAAACAAAAACCTCAGAAGTCGAAATTCGTTCAACTTTGTTAAAAATAGTATGATCTTCGTATTTCCTATTTCCTCCAATAAAATCGTCTTTGACATGTTTCTTGATTCGATTCGATCTGGTGACTGCATTTTGTAAATTGAATACAAAACCCTTCTGACATGAGCGTAGGTCTGTTTACCCAACTTGTTTTGGTATAAGGTTTGATTTTATGATAGTTATGGTAATAATACTCATTTTTCAATTTTTTTTATGAATTTTAATTAATTTTAATACTTTTTAAAAGACTGCGCGATGGTAGTGGGGTTTTTACGCTTATTTAGTGCCCCTAGATAGCACTCGAGTCATAAACAAGATCAGGTGTTCTTTACAAGCCCAGAAAAACTTAAAATGTCGTCACGAAAGTGTAAATGCGATGCTGATGCATTTTGTTTTACATGTGGTCAATTTATTAAAGTTCGAGATGTGAAATACGAATTAAGGACATCTCACGTTCTCTGTGAAGCCTATGAAGCATATTTTGACTTTCCTGTTTGGAAATAAGACAAGCCATGGGCTTCACATGTTGCTTGTAGTTATTGTAAAAGATGTTTGGCAGGTAAGCAATTTTTAATTAAGCGATAAATAAAGTATAATAGGCATATTAATTTTTATTTCTACATTTTCGGGCTGGTATCGAGGTGAGAAAAGATCTATGAAACTTGCAACACCAAGGATTTGGCGAGAACCAAAAGACCATGTTACTGACTGCTACTTTTGCATGGTGAATCCGAGTAAAAGACTTACAGGTGAAAATGCAAAACGTATTGAATATCCTGACCTCAAATCTTCTTCTGCTCCAATTGCTCACGACCCGACACGACCAGTACCTGAGCCACCACCAAAAATAATGCAGAAAAGTAGCTCATCTCTTAGTTCTTATAAAAGTAATTCCGACAAGGAGTTTTTTCCTACACCTGAACAACCAAAACACCATCTCATTACTATAGAAGATTTTAACGACCTAATTAAAGATTTAAATTGGCCGAAAAATAAAGCAGAGCTTTTAGGCTCTCACTTAAAAAAGTGGAATTTACTTGATGATGTTAAGATCACGGATCAGCGGACTAGGCATGAAATATTCTCAACGTTTTTTACGAAAGAAGATGGACTTTGTTTTTGCAATGACATTAAAGGTATGTTTAAAGCAATTGGCATACCCTGTGTTCCTGGCGAATGGCGTTTATTCATTGGCAGCTCTACAAAAAGCTTGAAAGCTGTTCTATTACACAACGGAAATAAATTTCCATCTCTCCAATCGCTCACTCAGTACATCTTAAAGAGAATTATGAGAGTGTTAAAATCTTGCTTGAATTTGTAAAGTATCGTGAGTATAACTGGCAGCTGATTGGAGATTTCAAAATGGTGGGATTATTAATGGGATCACAGAGTGGACATACAAAATATCCGTGTTATCTGTGCTTATGGGATAGCAGAGCGGATTCTAAACACTATATCCAACGGTCATGGCCTGTGATAACAAAATTTTGTGTCGGAAAACAGAATTTCAAATTTGAGCCGATTGTTGAAGCAGAAAAAGTGTTAATAACGCCTTTGCACATTAAGTTAGGGTTGATAAAACAATTTGTAAAAAACTGGATGAAACTTCAGAAGCTTATCAGAAGCAAAGGTTAAAGCTGGGGTTTTTGTTGGTCTGCAAATAAGACATATTTTCGCCGATGAAAAATTTCCAACGTTTCTAAATCGTACTCAAAAAGCAAGTTGGTACAGTTTTAAAGCAGTAGTTTCTGGATTTTTAAGGAAATAACAAAGCTGAAAACTACAAACAGTTGGTTGAGGATTTGCTTAAAAATTTTAAGGCCATGGGCTGCAGGATGTCATTAAAAGTACATATGCTGCATGCTCATTTGGATAAATTTAAAAACAACATTTAAAAACAACATGAGAACATATTCAGAAGAGCAGGGTGAACGTCATTAGAACATCATGAACTTTGAACAACGTTATCAAGACAAATACAATGAAAATATTATGGGCGACTATATTTGGGGTTTAGTGAGAGAATGTAGTTATGAACATGAAAGAAAAAGTTAAAGCGTGCACTTTTAAATTATTTTCCACCTTTCTGTAAGTTAATTTAATAGTGAAACTTAATAAAAATAATAAACATATTTATTTCAATAGTTTAATTTTCAATAAAAAATTAAAATCAGAGATTTTGAAAAATATCGTTCAATCAGTCTCCAAAACCTAGAAGAAACCTTTGTCATGCCATATATTTTTTTCGTCTAATTACGATCTAAAATATCGAAATTTTATACTTTGCAGTCAAAGTCAAACTTGGTGTTGACTCGTGTTATCTTGTTCGATACCCTTCTGAGCTTTTCAAAGTTTTCTGTCTTTGTCCTGGTTTTCATATCTTAATATTGTTTGGACACTTGATTCTGTTTGTTCAATGCATTCTGGCACTCATCATCAAACCATCCATTGGTTTTGCGCAAGGTTTGATGGCTGAGTGCAGATTCTGCAATGGTTTCAATTGGTGCTCTTTTTCCACCCAAGGCTCAATAGTTGCTTTCGGCGATGTATTTGATAAGATGGGAGCCACCTGGTTGTTGAGGGTCTCCACGGGGTTTCACTATAAAAGCCGTTTGGAGCCTTTTGAGTTCAGATTTTTGTTGAGGAGCATTGCCAAATATTTCTTAGACATACGATGTTGAGGGGTTAATTTGATCAAGTCAGGATCCAAGTTACCATTGGCTCCTCGGTATGTACGAACGTTAAGTATGCTCGAGGCCCATCATTGTTGGATCAGAACATGGTCGATTTGGCTTTGGGTGTTACTATCTGGTGATACTCAGGTCATTTTATGTATACGTCATTATGGGAAGCAAGTTAAAAGTATGGCTACATTGTTGCCACATGCAAAGTCAATCAGGCAATCATTTACTCCACCGCGGAGGCTTTTATCCTCCAGTTGTTTTCCGATGAGATCGATTTTTGTATCTTTTGCCCTTAATGGGTCTAATAGTCATTCCGAATGATTATGGAATAAATATTTTCTTTGTCCTTCGTCCATTTCTTCTGATAGGGCGTCTACACTTTTCAACCAAATTTTAAAGGAGCATATACGGATTACACAAAATCGTTCATTAACGGCCTCAAAATGATGTGCAATTTGAGGAGGTGTAAGAAGGATTTGATAGCAGGGCTGTAGATTTTTTGCAGTTATCGCTATTTTTTGGCATTGAAAGTCCCATCATTGGGGAAGCTATGTTTATTTTGGTTCTACATAAGCATTGAACTGTCCCCCATTAAAACTTTTCTTGGTTGAGAAACGAGGAAACGTGAGGAACATGAACTACTAATCGATTTCAAACTTTATTTAAGCGTAAACCCAAATTACCTCAGTCATATGTGGCGAATTTTTAGTCAAATATTATTAAGATTTCTGCTATGTTGCGATATATACATTCATAAACCCTGATGCCTTCGTTCAAAAATTTGAAATAAGGAAGAAAGAAAAGTTTTTGAAAATGAAAAATAACTGACATTTTTCAAAAGATCTTCTAGAACAATACCCGAATATTCAGTCACAGTATAAGCTTGAAAATCGACGTTATTTTGAAGATACATTTTCTCAAGAATGTATTGGATTTCAGTAATATCGTAATATATAAAACAATAATCTGAAACGTTTAAAATTTATTCTAAATACTTGAAAGTATTGAAATAACATTTCTTTCATTCATCCGTTTTTGGATATTTTGAAGTCAGCTTTCCTTTCTTTCCTAAAAGTTTTTCTTACGTGATTTTCAAGTGATAGCACTCATCATATATCATATTGATTAAATGATAATTTTTGGAGTTTTGTACAAAAAGTTTTACAATAAAATATTGATATCGATACTGGTCCGTACGTTCGTCCATTCGTTCATCCGTCAGTGTGTCACGGCAGGTTTTCTCAGAAGCTCAAGAAGCTAAAGCCATCAAAATTGTGAACCAAGTAGATGTTTCTGGCCAATGAAAGTTTGATGGTCGAAAAAAATTTCAAAGGATTTTAAAGGAGGTCTTCTCATATAAGGATGGAGCCTCTAAACATTTTTTTCCACAAAAGATAGCCAAATAGGGTCACAAATAAAAGGTGTATATAATAACCATAAGCAATCGAGCAGTCCTGTGGTCATCAGGAGTGGTTGCTCCTGAAGAGAGAAGGTGGTCATCCTGTCGAAACTGCTTAGTTTGATGTTCTACTAGATTCAAGTTTACTAGATCCGTCAAGTTTCTATCCTTTAGGCAAAGATCTGTCTAGTTTCCACCCTTTAGGCAAAGATGAGTTCACTTCAGCCACTTTAACATCTTTAGATTTGACATTCCCTTTGTAATGCAACGAAATTTTTGAAGAAAGTAACGATTGCTTTTTGCACAATATATGCGCTGGTCTAAAGCTTTCATGTCCGTTAGCTTTAACGAGGCACCAACAACTTTAAATTAATGTAGATTAGCTTAATTGACACATAATAGAACATTTCTAAAGGTAATAAAAATTGGTCGGTACGTCTCGTAGAGTAGAGTACGCGTGAAAAATATTTTCTAGTATAGCTTCGTGGCTTGACAAGAACCCGTCTCATATGGTCCGGCAAATAGCTCCATAGTCTACAAGCCTGCATGTGCGATCATCAAGCGAAGCTAGCCAGCTGAGCTTCGTCTTGTTTATAACTCGCTGATACTTATCCCACCCAATCGGCAACCGTGTCCTTCACGGATTAAAAACAAAAATTCTTTACATCAAAATGAAATTTTTTATCATTAATTTTTAAAATTATAATTTCGATAAGGGGTAGGAAGGGAAGCGAAAAAACACAAAAAATGTTATGCTCCTCCCCTTCACGACAGGGAATCTATGGACCAAAAATTCGAATCTGACTAAATTGGTTGAAAAAGTTAATTGAACTATACGTATGAATATTTCTTCGTGTAACGTTGCCGGGCCTTAGTTCTTTGAGTAAGCAGCCGCGTTTCAACTCCTTTGAGTTATGTTCAATGTCAATTTCTTTTTCTCTCTCCACTCTCTCTAGGGAAGGGATCCCCTAGCATGAAGGCGCCCCACGCCGCAACAAAATGAGACCTGGCTCAAAGTGATGTGCCAAGCGGTTTCAGTTTGTGTTTCCGGGTTAACAGGGGAGCTGATAAGTGGGTAGTCTAGTCGCTCACGAGAATGAGAGCTGCACACACAGTGTGTAAATAATATTCACCTCTCCACTAAAAAAACTTAAAATGTCTGAAGCAGGTATGGAAGAAAATAACTTTATATAGGTGTAGGATGGGTTAAGCAGGTACGAGTAGGTACTCAATTAAACCCGGTTGAGGGGTATTAGGTTTTTGTTCTTTGGATTGTTGGATGTTGCTTCCTCTTATGCGTTCTAGTCAGTTGGCATTCCTGTTTTTGTCTGCACTGCGTAATATGTTTGTCAATGACATGTTGTTTGTATCAGTCATTACTAGCTATTCATTAAAAGTTGTTTAGTCTATTGGAGAAGATAGTAGGAACCATGGGGATAGAGTGGAGTCGCTGCACCATTGATTTGTATGTTGGAGTAGATAGTAGGAACTATGGGGATAGAATGGAATCTCTACATCATTGACTTGTATGCTGCTAGAACATCATGTGTGGGGTGGTTAGATGTTACGCGCATAGTACGATAATTTGAAACACCTCAAGGAACCTTGAATTTGGCGTCTCAATTAAACAAGTCCGCATAGTGAAAGTCACGATACTAAGCACTGAGTCCCCAGTCAAGGTAAGCTGCAAACTAACGGACAGCTTCGAAATGAAATCAGGGTTGAAACAAGAGGATAGACTTACCCCAATGCTCTTTAGTATTGCACTGGAACACTTCATCAGGAAGACATCAGCTGAAACTCCTGGTCCGCTAATGTTCAAGTCCGCACAATTGATAGGGTATGCTGGTGATATCAATATTATGGTATGTTTAATCTCAGATATCAGTGGAGTATTTTTGAGTCTGAAATCAGAAGCAAACCAAACTGACCTACAAGATAATGAAAATAAAGCTGAATTTATGACCCAAATGAGAAAACATACTTCAGTTCGACAAAACGGGACCAAAGTGTGGATCATATTAAATAATCTTAGAGCAAATCTGAATAAAGGATTCGCCAAAAAGGACGAGATTGGACGCAGCATAAAAACTGCAAATAAACTATATTCCTCCGTGCTTTCAATTTTAAGGCCCAAACTTGTGTACGGGCAAAATAAGCTCCGTACTATCAAATCACTTCTCACGTTGATTATTTTGACTTCTTTTGTAAGGCTTTTGTATGCACACTGCATTTTCATTCTTTTCGATTAGCTTAGTTTTTAACGACTTTGATCATTCATACTCTTTCGGCATACTTTATAACACCAAAATTGTCACAACGTCATCAGTCACGTCAATGTCTATTGCATGAATTTTGTCTTGGTTGTCAAAAAACGTTTATAAATGACTGTGTCATTACCACTTTGCATTTTCAGCAGGATCAGTGATTTTAGGAAATGCACCTTACGCGCGGGGGTTCCAACATGTACGAGTAAACGCTTTCATGCTCGTCCCATAAATCTTCTGCGATCACACAATGTTGTATTTGTCTAAGTTCCAACGTTGCTATTGGCAAAATATGGTCTGATATCGTTTTAGAATCATTTGGCTCCCACTCTACCATTTTTAAAGGTGAACTGTCATCGGGCTTAACACATTTTTCGTAAGCATATTTTCAAACATTGTTTTTGATTTGCAATGCTTGAACTTGGATCCCATAAGTTTAATTGTCCCGTCCGAGGGAATCAATTTTAATGTTTGCGTAGCTCATTGTACGAAACTATTTTTTTTATTAGCTAAACTTTTTTAATTGGATCATTTCACCCTTTTCACATCAACTTAATATAAATTTTTTTTTTGCTCTTCATACACATCTACATGTATCTTTGCCAGCGATATATTGTTATTCTTTCAATATTTCACAAAAGAAAGTGGCCAACAATGTCGGCTACTTTGAACCACGGCAAAAACTTTTGGCAAAATGCTATATGGCGTAGTGGATGGGATACTGAGCCCGTAACGTGTTGAAATGTGTATAACTTTCACTAGGAGAGTAATTGATCTTTTCAAGAGCACAAAACGCATCGACTAGACAAACTGAGGTACAAAGAATTACAGTGGTAGTCACACGAAGTTTGATACATTTCATCAATATTGTAGTTTAAAGAGAATTGATAATACGAGGGTGGTCCGATAAGTATTTCACCTCACCGCCCGATGGCACCACTATTGCAAGAAAGGTTCACTATCGTAAAGTACATTCTTGTGGATGGCTTTTGTCAACATTTCAGCTAAATTAAACTGTAGTTTTATTTTCACCGCATGTAAAGCGGGCGTGTCCGTGGATTTTAGAAAATGAAGAAAGGGCAATATCAGGTGGTGACTTGATTCTTGTTTTTAGAAGGGATATCAAGCAGCAAAATCAAAGAGTGCTTAGATGCTATGCACAGTAACTCTTTTTCTGCGATGGCAACCAAAAAAATTGGTTTAACGGGTTTTAACGTTGTCGCACGTTGGTTTTCGATGAGCCGCGCCCAAGTGTCCGAAAAATAGTTATCACGGAGGATAATGTCATAAAAATCCACAAACTCGTATTGTCAGATCGCTAATTGAAGGTGCATGAGATAGTTGAGATAGTAGGCATCTCAAAAGATCACGCGAGTCATACCGTGCATGAAATTTAGGACAAAACAAAGCTGTCGGCGCAATGCATGCCACGTTTGTTTACTCCAAATAACAAACGCAACCGTGAAACTACTTCAAAGCAGTATTTGAAGCTGTTTATGCACAATTCCAAAGAGTTTCTGTATCATTTTGTAACCATTGACAAAATACGGCCCCACTAGTATACATCAGAGACCAAGGACTAATCAAAACAATGGACTTTACCTGGCAAACGTGCGCCAAAAAAGACGAAGCTGTTCTTTTGGCCGAAAAGGTAATGGCCACTTTTTTTGGAACTCAAAAGCTGTGATCAACATCGATTACCTGTAGAGGGCAAAATGGTGACAAGGCTCTACTATACCGAGTTATTCGACCGATTCTGTGCCGAAATTGCAGAAAAAAAGGCCCCATTTAGCGAAGAAAAAGTGTTTTTCCACCATGAAAACGCAATGGCTTACACCTCTGCCATCACCACGGCTAAATTGATCAAATTGTGTTTTGAACTGCTGCTCTATCCACCATGTTCTCCAGATTTGGCCCCGCATGACTTTTTTTTTTCATTCCAAACGTGAAAAAGACACTCGTCGGGCAGAAATTTAAGTGGAATGAAGAGGCCCACTTTGGAGACTTTGTTAAAAAGTACCTTTCAACCAGGTTAAAGAAGTTAGAGCATCGCTGCGTCATGTATCGAGCTAAATGGAAGTTTTGTCGAGAAATAAATTCACACTTTCCAAAATTTTAGTTTTTCTTTCGTAGGTTAAGTACTTATTGGACCAACCTCTTATGCTAAAAACTTAATTACTTGAATTCAAACAATGATATAATCTAGCGACCAACAACACAACATAAGACAAGTAAAGACAAAGTAATGAAAAGTCTGAAACGAACCTATCAGTCCAAGACCATGCTCTGCCGATATCGGAAACATCATCACTGATGCAAACAAGACTAAGGAAAGATGGTCATAACACTTTTAAATCCTCCACATGGCTCTAGGAAATCATAACATATGGATTTTCCCGGAAAAATTTGATTGTTCCTACCAACTCCGGATGAATTTTGTTCCACCATCATATGTAAAGCCCCTCTTGTGCCTTTACGTCTTGCAACAAGCACCTGCAAATGTATTGGTACATTGATCGCATCCTTTAACTTCAAAATTCGAGCAGAAATGAATTGTCTTCACAAATCGAGTCTTGTGAGTGTTTTCTCAGTCTCTCCGCCGATCTCCGCCTTTTAGTTCTTCCAACGAATACTTTTTTGACTATCCGTTGTTTGTCCATACGATTCTCATGGCTAGTCCATGGCAGCTTCCGGAGTCTTACAATCGTTGAGACCTCTGGCTTCTTAAAAATTTCATACACCTCATGTTTGTATCAAATCCGCCATTGGCCCTCACCTAGTTTCGCCCCGATCATTCACCTCAGGACCCATCTCTCGAAGACGTTCAATATGTTTGCGGATGCTTGGGCTAGGGTCCATGCTTCACACCTATAGTATGATGCAAGTCTTATTACGGATTTGTATACTTGGAAAGTTGTTCTTCTGTTTATGGAGCTGGTCATCAAGATCGTCAAAATTGGATGAAAAATTTTATTTGAAAGTTGTATTCTTTGGCGTATTTCATCTAACATACTATTTCATTCCCGGCTATTAATTTCCCGAGATATACTGCAAAACATTATTTGGTGCAGTGCTTTACAGTTAATACCGTCGTATGCTTGCTTAAAGTGGTTTTATTTAACAATATATATTCGACATGCATTTTCTCCATATCTTTTTCACTGAACACAAGGGAATTTCGAAAATATTTTCTCATTCCCCTTCAATTGCATGCATTTTCTCTGTATCTATTCCACTGGAAGGAATTTTGCAAATATCTATAATATAACAAGTCACTAGTTTACTGTCCACGTTAAGCCCAAAAGTCTGTATAACATGAACAGCATTTTTTAGTAACCAGCCAAAATTTAACAGAAAAGTTACAGCCAATTCAAAATTTTCAGGGTTACAACAACAATACGTGATGATGAGGCGATATACATTTTCGGACGGCTTATACGATATTTTATATTATATATGAAATTTCATTAAAATTGCAGAAATGGTGTGTAATATTGAATTGTCATCATCATTACTAAAATAATGAGGAAATTATACTGCAAATGAAATCGAGACAAATTCAAATGCATCATAACCACATTTTATTTATTTCCACACTTTTCAAGGAATCCTTGTATAAGCCAAGTTGTTGTTATTCGGAAGACACTTTTGATTTACAAGTTTAATAACAAAACCTTTACGGAACTCTCCTGATGCTTCTATTTATTGATAATTTAAACCACAAAATTCGCAAAACTTTGAAGTGTTTTCAGTTGTTCAAGAATTTCCCTAAAGGACTGCAGCGGTGGGCTGCCACCTATGCGAACGAGGATATTAATGCTCACTGAAGTTGACCTTGTCTGAGGACGCGTGAATCCACTTGCAGGCTAGCGTTGCGGTGTCGTGGGGTGGGTTCTTTTCCCCAGCACAAGGGCTCACAAAAAAAAATTTGCATTCACGTATTGACGTTCGATAGTGTCGAGGCCGAGGTAACCTACCGAAGGAATGAACTATGGAAAACGCGGCTGACTGGACTCGATTAACGCGCACTGGATGCGAGACGATTTCGTCCTTACTCTGAGCATTTGCAACCCCCACTAAAATTCGTGCCCCTCGCACCCCTCCATCCGGATCAAGATCCATTGGAGAAGAGGCCATTTATTTTTCATTTAAATGAAAAATTCATACAAAAGCAATTTATATGAAATTTTCTGTTAAATGAAAAATAAAATATTTCGGATTTATATTAAAGTTTTACCCGACGGAATCATATAAGACTTTAACATAAATGGGAAACCCGTGTGGAAGGTCACTCTACTCAGCAAGAGCCCTGTAACGTCTGAGAAAAGAAAGACCTACAGCCCAATGGCTAGCTCAGGATAGATGTATCCAGCGGACGTGGTGGGTTCCATACCCGTTATTAACTCTGGAAATTAGAAGACCAACTGGGTTATTCATTTCAGCAATTCATCTTTATTTTGACTGTTTTGTTTCCTGATTTCGAAGTTTACACAACTAAGCCATTAAATTTATTATCAAAATATTAATTCTGACAAAAATTAATTATCGGAACAAACAAAACGATTACAAATTCTATATTGCTGATAAGACAACATCTAAATTTGCTGCAAAGCAGTGAATTAATCAACAAATGCTAAAAAATTTCCTAAGCTTCAATAAAGAATTATTCTGAGCTTTAATCGAAATTCAAACCATGCTTAATTTTTTTTTAAATCATTTTTGAAGTTCCCCGCAATTAATTTGTTTTTATAATATCAAGCGCCGAATTGTGTAAAAATTTTTTTTAAAGTCTCTAATAATCTGCTGTACTTTAAAGTGAACCCTTAGATTGTATTTCACTAACCGATATTTCATATTGTTACATGTACAAATAATTCTGCAAACTACTGTCGCAATTGTTTTCACAACAATTAAGAACATCAACAAAATGAATTTACTTGAAATTACGAGAACCCACCAAGCATCAACATCTGAAAGTGAGTCACTGCTCCATTCATTTACGCTCGCTCGAATGTTCCCGCTAATTCGCCAATGTACGACAACTGGCTTGAATGACTACAGACCCTATATAAAGGCGAGCTGAATGGATGGGGGATCAATCATTCAACTGCGATAGCAAACACGGCGATAGTGTGTGGAGTGTGAATTGAAAAGCGATCAAGTGATTTTCGTTGATTGTGAAGTGATCTTAGAAGACAATCGCGATAGAAATTTATGGACAAGTGGAAGTTAGATTTAAATAGTGAAAATTAAAAACTGTGAAATAGACCAAATAAGTGACCGTGCATTTTTAAGTACATAATTTAATAAACTCATTTAATTTAAAAGATATTGTGTTTTCACTTTCCTGGAACATTAAAATTATTGGCCGCGAACCAAAATACGCGACAATATATATATTTTTTTAGTATCTAAAAAATTGTCGCTTATCAAGATTCTCAGGATACCATGTTGTAAAGAAACGTTTCCTTTCAAATCAAAAAAAAATATCTTCAAATTTTTTGCAAAACAGGTTCATATAATAAACAATTTAACCTGCAAATATAGCTTGAAAACGCCATAATATTAAAAAATTTTCTTTTTTTCAATAAGTCATCTGCATTTTTGTTGTTTTTAAGTGTTCTTTCATCAAGTGAACGAATCTCTTGTTTGTGATAGTTAAGATTAAAAACGTCGATTCGCTGTTTTTAGATTCGTGGTAAACTGAAAGCTACTTTCATCGCCCGGTAAAGCCAAATCAGCTACGCAATCGGTCTCCTCTGAGATGAAAAGCTCGATGGCAGGAATATATCACAGCAGAATGCATCATGGGTGAAATGGTGTACCGATTCATTACTCGATGTTGGGAACTTTCGGCCATCCTTTTCCCCGAAGTCCTAATAACCGTGCCATGGTTTCACGGATTTCAATATAGAAATCATATGATGGTCAAGTTGTTCGCAAAACTTACCACGAACGTTAAGAAGGAACCATTAATAAAAGATCTAGGATTCTGACTGATCGACGCTTTTACCTGAGAACTTTTTCCATGAGCATTTCAGGTTACGGTGAAGTCCATAATTTTGTATTAAGTATCTAGATGCCACGTAGGATATGCAATTTACCAAACGGCGCGGCGCTTTCCTATTTAGTTTGTGTCCACACAACTGTGAAATGTCGATTGCACGCCAGATGGCGTACGACTGAAAAGTCTTTGCTTTTGTTTTTTTATTCAGTCTGTTTCGCTTTTTGCTTTATCTTCCACTTGTTCGTGCATACAAATGTTCACCCCGCTCCAAAAATCTTACAACATCGCTAAGCCTGCCTTAGAAAATGAGTCCACCTGGAGCATGTCGGTCAAATACCCACAAACCGAAATATATATTCACACTTTTCACTATTTGCTCACTTTTCACCTCATTTCTAACGTTTAAGTTCAAACGTTCGGGACACTGAGCCAACTAGGGTTCTACACACAATTTTATAAATTTCGATGGTTCGACACTTTGACCTTCCCGAACAGTTTTCAGAGCACAATTCAAAATTTTCCCAATGAATTTGTACTAAAAATATTCATACCATTCAGCACGGCTCACAATCAGTCTTCTAAAATATACTTGCTCCCAGTCTGATGTAACAAGGGGAGGGTTGGGCGCAATTCTTGGATCAGACAGTCGAGGTGCTCTACTTGGTTCCTCTGAATGAGTCAGCATTTGACCAGGGGAAGCACCAAATTTAAATCTGCTGCAAATCATCGATGATATTCATGTTTCACTGTGACTTTACCAAAAAACAAATCTCCCTCACACTGTTTCCTTGCAAATTATGTACAAAATACTGGCGAGATTATTAGAAATTTTTTTTTGTAGATTTGTGGCCGAAAATTCAAAAATGCTTGCAAGCATTACAGAGTATCCACGCCCACCGCGACAAATCCTCCGTCAACTCCATAAGGAACCACATACTAGCACCCACTCCCAACGTCAAGTCGTGGTTCAGTGGCAGAGCGTTACTCCGCACACTGACATAATGTAGTGAGTAGTAGTAGATATCGGGGATGTGTAGGGGTGACAGGTATCTGCTGGGTATTGCTACGGAATATTGTGTGCCAAATTGTGGCATAATATTGCAGCAAAAATTAGTGGGTATATTGCTGATTCTTCAAGTAGTTCACGGGGCGATCTGCTCAATTCATACAACTTTACTTTCTATTTCGTTTAAAGTTAATTGAATTTAATTTGAAATGATTACTTACAATTTGGGTGAACAGAACTACTCTCATGCCAGTAGGGTTTTGTACTTAACCTACAATGTATAATCATATGAAATGATTTAATTCAAGAAAAAGTTGAATGACACGCAGAACAAATATTTTCTTGCTTTAAAATAAAAACCAGAGTTACTTCATTTTGACCGGCCAATATTTTATTAGGAAATTGCTAAAATCATTGACTGAGTGGAATCTTCACTGCATTTTTGTAATTCATTTTATCCGAAAATTTGAAGGAAACCCAATCAACAGTATAATGTCTGGTTCGATGGACAGCCCATGAAATAGAAACACCATGTATGATTGCCTTAATTGGAAAAAATTCAAACGGCTATAATTTCTCTAAATGTCAGTGAAACACTATATATATTCTAATTTAATGATATCAATACAGTTTTCTTGGCGAAAATGATAAAATTACAAATCCTACTATTATCAGCAGAGTTCGACTAATTTCAACCCTGAGTTGTTTATTTACGGATCTTCCTCCAACATTTTTTCACGCATAAATTAAATCATAAAGGCTCATTTTCAGCCATTCAATAATAAACTCAATCCAATGTTAAGATGCAGCATGTACCTTAAATGTTGAAGTTGGGGAAAAATAACACAAAATTCATTCAATATTCTAATTTGCATTGCTTTGCAATGTTTGAAAAATATTATATTCACCTTTCAAATGGCCATTTGCTAATGAAAATTCACTGAATTTAAGGGTATCCTTACGATTTTATTCAAGAAAATGTAAAACTGATTCATCATACTAACAAACCTGAGTCAATTTCGAGTCTGGCATATTTGACATCCCACTTGACTACCTTTGATGCAAATAAAAGAAATGTTTAAGGATCACCCGCCTCTTTGGGAAGACTCTCTGAAAACTTCCCGAAAAGTTTTTACACTGAAAAATCTTCATGATGTGTAGCTCTACAACGACAATTGGTGGATGAAATTCAATGCGCAGAAGTACAATACAATTTTGTTTCGGATGACACTGCGGTTGGCCAGTCAAGCCCTGAGACCTAACTGAAAGTACTTCCACATTATGGTTGGTGAAGGTAGTTCAAAACGGGTTCCACATAAATTCCTTGGCGCTCATCTCGATCAGTATCTGTATTATACTGAACATGTGAAAATCATGCTCAGTAAAGCACAAAAACTAGTCCAGCCCCTTCGATAAACCTTTCATTCCAGATGCATTGATCATAAGGTTCAAGTTATTGATTACAAGACCCTGTTTAAATCAGTTTGACATATGTATATCAGATCTGGCACTACTAGAATGCAAGTACTATGGAGAGATTAAGAGTATTCAAAAGGAAATGTCATCATGCGTATACTGATTTATACATACTGGTAAACCCTGATAACACTATAAATACAATAGAAGAATTTATCAAACTGCTAGGGTGATGAGAGTCAATATTTTCATATTGAGACTTCTTCGGAGTAATATCGTAGGAGTTGTAACTGTGAGCGAAAATCCCTGGATTTCACTGCCGTTTCGACCTATACACGGGTATGTTGAGACTTGTCTTATTACTCGGTTCGTCCCTCCAGAAACACTCGTGTATTTGGACATTAATCCAAATGTTTTTGATTTTGGCAGTATCCCAATTTTATGTCATATAGAGGGTGATTCATAACAGGTGTACACGTGTGAATGGGCCTTAACTCTTATTTATCACCAATTTCAGATCCATATATTGACAAATTATGACAGTTTGGTCTTTTACAATACTAACCATGGCATCATACACATCAGCCAAACGTTTTATTATTGTTAAAACTTTTTACAAAAATAATGAATCGCCAGTGCAAACATTTCGCGCCCTACGTGAAATCAAATAATTTCACGAAATGGACCCATAAATTGGCCGACGAGATAGTGTGATTTGACTCCTTGTGACTTCTTCCTTTGGGGATTTCTGAAGGATCGTGTTTAAGCTGATTCTCCCCAGACTACTGAAGCATTTAAAACAATATTCGAGCCAATATACGCCTATTAACGCCGGAAATGTGTGAAAATGTCATCGAAAATTACAATCATCGTTTGATAGTCTGTAAAGCAGCACGAGGTGCACATATGCCCAAAGTAATATTTCATAATTTCCCGCAGTGGGAATGCCGATTGACAAGAGCACTCTTGGAGGCTAGCATTCTTTGGGGAGTTCCGCCCCCACGTACCCGAGGAAACTCCGCAGGGGGAATGCCGGTCGACAAGACCACTCTTGGAGGCTAGCATTCTTTGGGGAGTTCCGCCCGCACGTACCCGAGGAAATTCCCGCAGGGAGAAAGCCAGTCGACAAGAACATTCTTGGAGGCTAGCATTCTTTGGGGAGTGCTGCCCCCACGGACCCGAGGATATGGGGGGTGCCGTGAGGTCCCCTCCTGGGATGACAGGTAAAGACTCTGATTATACCTGGACTACGCTTTGGACAACGAACTGGAATTGACGCTTTGGGCTGGCGGAGTGATGGTTTGGACCTAGTTGCTTTGCACAGTAGCGCCGGGGTGAAACTCGTGTGTGAACAGCTCCAATTCAACTATCATACCGTCTCCGCCCCGGTAAAACCTTGGCAGGCCTCGGAGTACGTTCGAAGTTCGCACCATTGGGTTGGTTGTGTAGGTTCGGTTGAGACGGACTCCCGATTAGCACTGGTCTGGCTCTGAGCACTTGTCCCCATAAGGGCTTGTGCTAACCCTCGCATGGCCTCCCTGCTCTGCAAAGATAACCATGGGACCAAAAAGGCGACTACACACACGAACGGAGATAGCGGCTCCGAGGGGGGACACAACAAAACTGGAGCAATCAAAAGACCAAAAAAATCCAAAAAAGGAAATAAAAAATAATGGCAACGACGACACAACCAGCGGTTGCAGCCACGATGTCAACAGTACATCGAGAGCTGTACTAACCACGAAAAAAACGAAGAATAACACGCCGACAGTGACGGTAGATGAAAAACGGAGAACAGCAGACAGTCTGGTACAGACTGAGATTCCAGCAAAAAAATTATGCAAACGCCCGAGCGTCCTATTAAGGAGAAACGGGAGACTCGGCAGGATGCTTCAGGTATTCGAGCAGTGGTAGATAGCGTAGAGAGCACCGAAAATTCGATTGTCACGGCTGCGATCGTTACTAAAGCGACCGATGCAAGGGTCACAAATCCCGACATTGCAACGAAAAATCCAGAAGCAAACGAAGAGATTACGGCACTAAAAGCAAAGAGTGACCAGACAACGCGTGATTGTACCGCCAACGTTGAAAATGTGGCGGAAGTACTGCACTCGGAAACGGAACGCGAAAACCTCTCCCAAGGATGGTTGCAAGGTACAATTGCGGCCCAGCGATATGAAGAAGAAAGACTACTCCGAAAAGCGGGACATGTTCTGAAAAGAATACAATCTGCATGCGACTCATCGAGAATTAGCAAAGCAGCAAAGGAAGGGCTCCTTGAACTAGAGGAGCTCCAAGATCGCATAGGGCACTATCGGAGGAGCTGGTTAAGGGCCGAAGATGAACAGAAGGCTAAAGAGGCGCTTGGGACGAAATCTAAAGGTAACATGCAGATAGTCCATCATTAAAAGTCAATAAAAGTATGGCGTCTAGCCCAATTGAAGGAGATCGGGATAAAAGAAGGAAGGAAGAGGCACTTGATGGGCATGGAGCACCAGATCACGGGTTCCCTACAGTGCTTACAAAAGGAGCGAAGAAAACCGCAAAGAAACTCCTTCAAAAAAGCCAGAAAGTAAAGTTCGTATGGACACCAAATTAGAAAAAGGACCTGATGCAAAACAGGAGAGGCAGAAGCCCCGATGAAGACCCCGGCAGCAGGCATTGCTTGTAAAGCCCCAAGATGGCCGATCCTACGCGGAGGTGCTGCGGGACATCAGGGGAAACGTAAGGCCCAAAGACACCAATACTACCATTAAATTAGTACGACCAACGCGGTCGGCCACATACTGGTCGAATTCGGAGCAGAGGCCGGCAATAAAGAAGTATTCTGTAACGCAGTAAAGAAAGTCCTCGGCAAAAGCGCAACTATAGCCCCGCTCGAGCCGACGGCAACGATCGAAATACGAGACATTGACTGCGTAACGGATCTGGCCGAGGTAGAAGAGGCCATCAAAAAGGAGTTCCCTAGCGTGGGAAGGATCAAAGCGAGACTGACACCAGAAAACAACAGGGGATAACGCATGTCCATAGTTGACTTGACCGAAAAGCACGCCGAACAATTCCTGAACAAGGGCAAAGTACGAATTTGGTGGGTTGTCTGTAGGATACGGCGAAGAGCAACGCCTCTTCAATGTTTCAAATGCCTTGGCTATGGTCACACCACACAAGTATGCAAAGGACCCGATAGGAGTTCCCTATGTTACAAATGCGGTGAAACGGGTCATAAAAGAATTGAGTGTACGAAGGAGGCACACAGTATCCTTTGCAAGGATGCTGATCCAAAACTTGATTTTGGACACGTCTTGGGATCAGGAAAATGCCGGGTATTCCAGGAAGCCCTAGCCAAGGCAAAATCAGAGCTTCGATGACCCGCATCCTGCAGCTAAACCTACGCCGCAGTTCAACCGCCCAAAATCTGCTTGAGCAGTTTGCGAGGGACAAGAAAGCCGACTTCTTGCTGCTGAGTGAGCAGCGCCATTATAAAAGTCCTGCATTATGGTACTCTGATAAAACTGGTACTGCCACTATGTGGGTTCGGAACAGTGGCTTTCAAGCGGAGAGTTGTGGACGGGGGGATGGTTTCGTGTGGGTTCGGTGCTCAGGGATCACCTTCTTTAGTGTGTACCTAGCGCCGAACGAGTCGATATCATCTTTCCAAGCCAAGCTTAATGCTGTGGAGAGTGCTGTCTCGAACGAAGAGGGTAAAGTGCTCGTTGGGGGCGACTTCAATGCCAAAGCAATCGAATGGGGCGTGCCTCAGACGGATCCGCGGGGAAAACGAATCCTGGTAATGGTGGCCAGGACGGCCCTCGTCGTACTAAACTCCGGAAATACGCCGACTTTCCGCCGTATTGGCTGTGAGGGAACCATACCGGACGTGACATTCGCCTCGGAGTCCTTAGTACGGAGGATACACAACTGGAAAGTATTAGAGGACTACTCAGCCAGTGATCACCAGTGCATTCTGCTTGAGATAAGTGATGCTATCTCCCGACGTCCGTGCTCTCGGCCTTCTACAACTGGATGGAACAATGGAAAAATGGACGTCGAGAGGTTCTTCGAGGTTCTCACAGCAGGTGAGCCGCTGCAGGGAGCTCCGGAGGGGACGGAAGAACTGGCAGCTCAAGGCGTGGTGAACTCTACTATGAGCATAATCACGACTGCTTGCTGCGCTTCTATGCCCCGTCGAAGACCCCGGCACGGCAAGCCCCCAGTATACTGGTGGTCTACTGAAATCGCTGAAAAGCGGAGGGAGCGCGACAAGATTCGGCGTGAGGCTCAACGGGCGCGGAACCGTGACGAGGCGTGCAACCAGGTGGCAGCATATAAGTCGGCCAGGAAATGCCTTCGCAAACTGATCAAGAGTAGCAAGGCTCGCTGCTGGCAAGACCTAGTGGACAATGTGAACAAGGATCCGTGGGGCCTTGGCTACAAGCTGGTCATGGGGAAACTTGGTGCCCTACGGAAGCCTTGTATATATGACGCAAAAAAGATGGACGCGATGGTGCGGGGACTCTTCCCCGCCCATCCCATCCGTGTTGACGCTGTTCATGGTGAAACAGCAGTCGAGTGCCCACTCTTCACACAGCTGGAACTGGAGGAGGCAGTCCTCTCCCTGAAAGCGAGGAAGGCTCCAGGTCCAGATGGTGTTCCAGCTGAGGTGTTGCGGCTCGTCTATCACCATTGTGCTGACTTGCTGCTCAGCACATTCAACGCTTGCCTACGGGACGGGATTTTCCCAGTACGATGGAAGGTGGCGAGGCTCGTGCTGATCAGCAAGGGGAAGGGAAATCCCGAATCACCGTCTGCATACCGTCCGTTATGCATGCTAGACACGGCTGGGAACGTGCTGGAGAAACTCATCAAGGGAAGACTCACTGACGCGATTCGTGCTGCTGGGGACCTATCTCCTCGGCAGTACGGCTTTAGAGCAGGACGTTCTACCATTGATGCGATTGCAGAGGTGGTGAACGCGGTCCAAAAGGCAGAGGCATATAGTCGCACCAAGCGACGGATCGTCCTGTTGGTGACACTTGACGTCAGGAATGCCTTCAACTCCGCTAGATGGGTGGATATTCTGGACACGCTGGAAAACTCTTTTCAAGTTCCAGAATAGCTATTGCGGCTTTTGAGGAACTACGTAAAGGACGGAAGCCTGCTCTACGACACGACACAGGGCCAACGAAGGATGGAAATTACATCGGGTGTTGCCCAGGGATCTATCCTTGGTCCGGATCTGTGGAACGTGTCTTACGACGGGCTACTGAGACTTGAGATGCCAGATAAGTCGCGCTTGGTCGGCTATGCGGATGATGTTGCGTCTCTGGTCGCTGGACGCACCGTTGAACAAGCCCAACTTAGGTTTAGGTATGCTAATGCGCCGAGTGAGGGACTGGATGACTGCTCGCGGGCTCAGTTTAGCACTGGAGAAAACAGAAGTGGTCATCTTGACAAAAAAGATTCCCTAGAGTAAGGATGATCATTGTTGGAGATATACAAATCGAATCGAAGCCAGCGGTGAAGTACTTGGGGCTACTGATCGACTCGAAGATAAGTTTCTCTGAGCAAATCAGGGCAACGGCTGAGAAGACTGCTTCGGGAATATCGGTCCTAAGTCGACTTATGGCCAACGCAGGGGGACCCAGCCCATCAAGAAGACGCCTCTTGATGAGTGCTGTATGGTCAGTGCTACTGTACGGAGTAAGGAGGTATACCGAAAACGTTTGGCACAGGTACAGAGAAGAGGAGCACTGAGAATTGCATCTTCGTATCCAACAGTCTCCGACTCGGCGCCGCGCTATTTACCTGCGCCGAAACGAGGATGCGAGGGAGATTGTTGTCCGCGAGGAGACAACGCTCGCTCAACGATTGGCAGCAGTCTTAGGGGAATTGCACGAAGGGAAGGTTGACTGCGCGCCTCATCCCGGATGGGAGACCGTGGCTAAATCGAAGGCATGGTGATACTGACTTCTATCTGACCCAGCTTTTGAGCGGGCACGGGTGTTTTCAGTCTTACCTGCACAAGATCGGTAAGTCACGGTCTCCCGATTGTCGGTTTTGCCCAGGAGAGGAGGACAATGCCTTTCACACATTTTTTGCGTGCACAAAATGGGTCAGGCTGTGAAGAGAACTTTACAGGGAGACGAAAGAGCTCACCCCGGATAATATAGTTGCGGTGATGCTCGAATCGGTTGACAAATGGAACCAGGTGGCACATTATGCTCGGGCAGTCCTAAAATATAAAAGGGACTCACAGCCGGGGGTGCTGGGGCTGGGGGATCGCTTTTCTGGCATTTCCTCTTCCCCTCTCGCCTCCCGCTAGGAAAGGAACTCCCCAGCTTGAAGGCGTCCCACGGCGTAACAAAACGAGTCGTGGCCCGAAGTAATGTGTCAAACGGTTCCAGGCTAGGTTCTCAGGTTGACAGGGGAGGTGTTTAGTGGGTAGTCCAAGGGTATCCTCTATGGGAGTCATAGCTGCCAGACTCGGCGGGCGTAAATGCCTTCACCTCTCTACCACAAAAAAAAAAAATGTTTCATATTTAATTGTAAGGGACCAAATTTTCATAATAAGTAATCATTACAGCTCAATGTTCACAAAAACTATGTTTTTTTTGACAAATATGTGTACACTTGTTATAAGTCACTCTTTATGTATACAGGCCACTAATGAGAAGCTATAATATCCTCCGAGTTCAAGTTCACAAGGCCAACAGTTCCAATGGAGATACTCATTTGCTAGATTCGTTGAGGCTGGTCGAGCTTAGACCGAATAGTTTAGGTATTGGTGACTAAATTAATCGTGGTTATAATTATTTGTTTTTCATTACTTAGTTTTGAGTTTCAGCTCATCATTGCTACAGTTGGCGTTGTTGTTTATTCATGTCAAGAATTAGGGATAGGTTTCAATATTTAGGGTAGGTATATGTGTTCATTGTTATATTAGGTTTAGAGATAAGGTTTAACGTTTAGGTTAGAAATATTTGGATAGCATCATATTAGAATAGCATAAAGTTTTTGATTGGATTTGGTTAGAATTTGGTTATATCATATTAGATATAGGATAAAAGTTCATAGTTCTGTTGCGTTAATTAGGGTTTGCATTAGATGAAAAAACTTGTTAAGGGCAACATCGTTTTTGGTTATCGATTTATCGATAGTGCCCCCAGACCGGGGAACCAAACGCGTCCCTAGGGTTGTGAATAGGGGCAGACCTTTCTCGAAAGGTTCGCTGCGAATAACCAATAAGTAGCCGCGGACAATGGTCGGCAATGAAGGGAGACAAATACCTGAGTGTCAATGATCTTCACTGTGACATGACGAAATAAATGGACGTCATCAATTATCCATATATCCTGGCAGTTGGTAAAATGCTAAGGGAACGGAAACCCAGACAGGAAACCAAATCATACAGGTCCACAAGGGGAACCAAATTACGGTGCAGGGGGTCGGATCCCCAGTACCGGCGGCAGAGGGTAGTGAGCGAGCAGGCTCCCGGCCGTCGTCATCCAGCGACTGCAATGTTATAGAAGTGGTGAACTTGGCTTCTGTAACAGATATAACTACAAGCAAACAGGACGCTAGCATGGAGAACCCTTTCAGGCAAAAACCGCTGTTGGCAAGAACACCGATAAAACAAGTCACTGATTGCGGGGGGAGGCAGCAAACCCCAGAAACACTGTCAAAGTCAACATCACAGGTTAAATCATCGGAGACAGACCACAGACGGACTAACGAACGAAAGAAGGCAGAGTGCGTTGTGCAACCTGGCATCATTGCGGCCTTTGGGCGCAGTAGAAGGACTATGTGCACCCCGGAGCGTCCAGTGCAAGACGTACACAATCCGGATCAAGCTGCGACACCAACAGAGGCCAGTGTAAGACTGGGGGAGGGAGAAGTTTTGCCGTTGGCCGACGCCGCTTCAAACGCGATCCAAGCGATAGAAGCAAAAGGGCTAGGAAACTGGCAGCCCAATTGAAGGTGACCGTGAGAAAAGGAGGAAGGACGAGACCATAAACGAAGTTGACACTCCAGGCGAGGAGTTTCATGTGGTGCGAAACAAGGCAGCGAAAAAGGCGGCCAAAAAGCAACTCCTAGAAAAAACAGACAAAGAGCTCAACCACGAAAAGAACAAAGAATCCCCCGATATACCGCAGAAAACAAAAAGCAAACCGCTGCGCAAACCCTTGCGAAAGGCACTGCTTATTAAACCCAATAAGGGCCGAGCCTATGCAGATGTCCTCCGTGAAATTAAAGGAGCGGTCAAGCCAAACGACACCAAAACTGCCATCAAAGCAGTTCGACCAACCCGGGCCGGTGGCCTGCTGGTGGAATTCGGGCCAGAGGCCACAAACAAAGATGCATTCCGTGACGCGGTCCAAAAGGTTCTTGGAGATGCGGCAACGGTTGCCTCGCTCAAACCCATGGCCACCCTGGAAATCAGGGACCTCAACTGCGTCACGGACAAAGCTGAAGTAGAGGATGCCATTAGGAGGGAGTTGCCCAGCTTAAGTGAAGTCAAGGCAAGATTGACACGTGAAAACACAAGGGGGCAACGCGAAGGGCAAAATTAAGATAGGTTGGGTGATCTGCAGGATACGGAGAAGAGCGATCCCTATCCGCTGCTTCAGATGCTTCGAATACGGACACACCGCGTATGGCTGTAGGGGACCCGACAGGAGATCTCTGGGCTATAAATGTGGTGAAACGGGGCACAAAAGGAAGGAGTGCACGAACGAGGCAAAATGCATTCTTTGCAAGGATGCTAAGCTAGCACCCGGCGACCTCAAACATGAGCCGGAGACAGGGAGATGCTGGGTTTTCAAGGAGGCCCTAACTAAAGCCAAATCGATACTCAAATGATCCGTATCCTGCAGGTCAATTTGCACCGAAGTACAAACGCCCAGGACCTACTTGAGCAGTTTGCGAGGGATAAGAAAGCTGACCTCCTGTTGCTGAGCAAGCAACATCATAACAAGGACTCACAAGCGTGGTACCCTGACAAATCTAATACATCGGCCATCTGGGTTCGAGACAGCGCCCGCCTTCAGGTGCAGTGCCATGGACGCGGAGATGGTTTTGTGTGGGTGCGGTGTTCAGGGATAACATATTTCAGTGTTTATCTGACGCCTAACGAGGCAATGCGATCTTTTCGAACCAAACTCGATGCCCTGGAGGACGCTGTCTCGAACACAGAGGGCCACATGCTGGCCGGGGGAGACTTCAACGCTAGAGCCATTGAATGGGGTATGCCACAATCCGACCCAAGGGGAAAGCAAATCTTGGACATGGCGGCCAGAACAGCGCTTTTTGTCCTAAATACTGGTAACACCCCTACTTTCCGCCGCTGGGGTTGCGTAGGAACCATACCCGATGTGACACTCGCTTCAGAGTCCCTGGTACCTAGAGTACACAACTGGCGAGTACTAGAGGACTACTCGGCTAGTGATCACCAGTATATAGCGGTTGAGATTCACGACAGTGCCACTCTGCGTGCATATGTCCAAACTTCAACACTTGGATGGAGGACTGGGAGGATGGACGATGAGAGGTTCACTGACGCGCTTACGGCAGGCGCATCGTTGCTGGGAGCTCCGCCAGGGAGTGGAGGGCTTACAGCCAAGGACTTAGCGAACTCAACTATGAGTACCATCATAACTGCTTGCGAGTCTTCCATGCCCCGTCGGAGACTCCGACACGGTAAGCCTCCAGTATACTGGTGGTCAAACGAGATCGCCGAACAGAGAAGCGTGTCACAAACTTCGGCGAGAGGCCCAGCGGGCGCGAACGTGGGAGGAGGCAGACACTAGGCTAGCAGCATACAGGTCCGGCAGGAAATATCTTCGCAGGCTTATTAACAAGAGCAAGGCCCGATGCTGGCAAGACCTCGTGGACGATGTAAATAGGGATCCGTGGGGCCTTGGCTACAAGCTGGTCATGGGGAAACTTGGTGCCCTACGGAAGCCTTGTATACATGACGCAAAAAAGATGGACGCGATAGTGCGGGGACTCTTCCCCGCCCATTCCATCCGTGTTGACGCTGTCCATGGTGAAACAGCAGTCGAGTGCCCACTCTTCACACAGCTGGAACTGGAGGAGGCAGTCCTCTCCCTGAAAGCGAGGAAGGCTCCAGGTCCAGATGGTGTTCCAGCTGAGGTGTTGCAGCTCGTCTATCACCATTGTCCTGACTTGCTGCTCAGCACATTCAACGCTTGCCTACGGGACGGGGTTTTCCCGGTACGATGGAAGGTGGCGAGGCTCGTGCTGGTCAGCAAGGGGAAGGGAAATTCCGAATCGCCGTCTGCATGCTAGACACGGCTGGGAAAGTGCTAGAGAAACTCATCAAGGGAAGACTCACTGACGCGATTCGTGCTGCTGGGGACATATCCCCTCGGCAGTACGGCTTTAGAGCAGGACGTTCTACCATTAATTGCGGTCCAAAAGGTAGAGGCATATAGTCGCACGAAGCGACGGATCGTCCTGTTGGTGACACTCGACATCAGGAATGCCTCCAACTCCGCTAGATGGTTGGATATTCTGGACACGCTGGAAAACTCTTTTCAAGTTCCAAAATAGCTATTGCGGCTTTTGAGGAACTACGTAAAGGACCGAAGCCTGCTCTACGACACGAAACAGGGCCAACGAAGGATGGAAATTACATCGGGTGTTGCCCAGGGATCTATCCTTGGTCCGGACCTGTGATGCCAGATGAGTCGCGCTTGGTCGGCTATGCGGATGATGTTGCGGCTCTGGTCGCCGGACGCACCGTTGAACAAGCCCAACTTAGGCTAGGTATGCTAATGCGCCGAGTGAGGGACTGGATGACTGCTCGCGGGCTCAGTTTAGCACTGGAGAAAACCGAAGTGGTCATCTTGACAAAAAAGAAAATCCTTAGAGTAAAGATGATCAGTATTGGAGATATACAAACCAAAACGAAGCCAGCGGTGAAGTACCTGGGGTTACTGATCGAGTCGAAGATGAGTTTCTCTGAGCAAATCAGGGTAACGGCTGAGAAGGCTGCTTCGGGAATATCAGCCCTGAGTTGACTTATGGCCAACGTAGGGGGACCCAGCCCATCAAGAAGACGCCTCTTGATGAGTGCTGTAGGGTCAGTGCTACTGTACGGGGCAGAGGTATGGGGCGACGCTCTCAGCAAGGAGGTATACTGAAAACGTTTGGCACAGGTACAGAGAAGAGGAGCACTGAGAATTGCATCTTCGTATCCAACAGTCTCCGACTCGGCGGTGAGAGTGATTGCAGGCGTGATACCTGTCGCCCTCCTTGCTAGAGAGCGCCGCGCTATTTACCTGCGCCGAAACGAGGATGCGAGGGAGATGGTTGTCCGCGAGGAGAGACAATGCTCTCTCAACGATTGGCAGCAGTCTTGGAGGAATTGCACGAAGGGAAGGTGGACTGCGCGCCTCATCCCGAATGTGAGACCGTGGCTAAATCGAAGGCATGGTGAGACTGACTTCTATCTGACCCAGCGTTTGAGCGGGCCAGGCTGCGAAGGGATCTCTACAGGGAGACGAAAGAGCTCACCCCGGATAATATAGTTGTGGTGATGCTTGAATCGGTTGACAAATGAAACCAGGTGGCACATTATGCTCGGGCAGTCCTAAAAGATAAAAGGGACTCACAGCAGCCGGAGGTGCTGGGGCTGGGGGATCGCTCTTCTGGCATTTCCTCTTCCCCTCTCCCCTCCCGCTAGGAAAGGAACTCCCCAGCTTGAAGGCGCCCCACGGCGTAACAAAACGAGACCTGGCCCGAAGTAATGTGTCAAACGGTTCCAGGCTAGGTTCTCAGATTGACAGGGGAGGTGTTTAGTGGATAGTCCAAGGGTATCCTCCATGGGAGTGCACACTGCCAGACTCGGCGGGCGTAAATGCCTTCACCTCCCTGCCACAAAAAAAAAGGGCAACATCGTTGTGAGAGGCGAGCCCCTTAAGAAATTTTGATATATTTTATAAGACCCATACTTTTGGGGGACCACCATTTCTTACCGCATACCAAACCACTGAACCGAGCAGCCGCGGATTTTTAAAAACGGCTTCCTTTTCTCCTGAAATGGAATCACGACTGTCTACTGAAAAGGAAAGATATTGTTTTTGTTTAGTAAGTCGTGGGTTTTCTTCTAAGATATGATTATTATTTAAATGATTTTCATTTATGACAAATACAAAAGAGTATAAACTGTAATTATCTACTTATTTACACCTAATGTTTATGTCTCGTTCTTATGTTTAATTTTTCTTCTTTATTTGTATTTTTGATAAAATAATTGCAAGTATTGATTTTTTGCCATTTTTTCATTTTTTTGCAAACAACACTTCCGTCGCAATCAAATAGATGATTATATGTGAATCTAATGTTCATCACGATGTAGAAACAAATAAAAGTACATTGTGTGTATTTTTGTAGCGATAGTTTTCATATAAACATGTTTATGTTTTATTATATGCTTATTTCTAATGTCTAAGATCCTTAAAAAAGTGTTTTATCCTCATATTTGACGATTAACTATCATTTTAAGGGTTTTGTAAAATAATTTTACAAAACCCTACAAAAATCGCAAATGTCTGTCCGTCCGTGTGTATCAGCACTTTTTCTCACGAACCGTATAAGCTACAAACATAAAATTTTATATATAAGTGTAAAGTGATGCCGTCTTCAAAATTTCATTACAAAGCATTTTTTACATGGTGCTTAAGGGGGGTCTCCCCACATAGGGGAGTGGCCCCTGAAAAAAAAACATCAACGGTAGCCTATATGGGCATCAAATGAAAGGTCTTAATGAGAACTTTTCAAAACAGGGCTTGAATTGGTATTTTTTGCTTCAGGGGGCGCACAGGAAGGGGAAATACACGAAAAATGTGTGTCACCTCCCACTCGCCCACACCTGTGGTCAAAAAAATCTGGAAAAAATTATGGAGCTAGGTATTTATAAGTACAATAACAACAAATACCTTAGATTTCAAAATTCACTCAACTTTGTTAATAATAGTATGAACATCAAATTTCACATTTTCCCCGATAAACTTAAAGCCCTAATACTCTGCAAGTTCCATCAAAATCAAATCATATTCACGGAAGTTATAGCCCATCCGTCAAGAACTCCTAAATGTGAATAAAACATAGATCTTCGACAGCTGGCAACATTTAGCCGTAACAAATCCGGTGTTACATTCTCGACATGAGTCTTAATACTTTTTACATCCAAATACACCCACGCAATATTCAAACTATCCAAATTTTTCAACTGCATTAGTTATAAAACTTTCCGCATAGAGGTCTGTTAAAAATAAACTGTTCGCTAGAGTAAAATAGCAAAAATCGGATTCACCGTCAGCGTAAATGTGGTATATACCTTTTTCGTTGCTGCTTCGAATTTATTGAGCGGCTGAAGGATATAAAATTCAGAAAAACATTGACCGTGGTACCGTGGCGACACCAACCAAAATACACAGCTCAATGAAAAATTCCGAAAAATTTGCTAATTTACCGATGACAGTCCGCCAATCCACTGGCCGACGAAAACAACCTGCTCCCGGAACGATCACACGAATGCGCTTAATGATGTTCCGTTAATTTGTTCATCACTCGTGTTTGGATAATAGATCTCTTGCGGGTATCGATCTGGAGTTTACATTTCATTCTTATGAAAGAAACAAAGCATTAGCTATTGAAAATTACAGAATAGAAAATATAATGCAACACTTTACTGGAAGCAAGATAAGTGTGTCACGAGTTTCAAAACAACCATAAATATTGTATTAAATATTCAGTTACTTTATTTTGAATATATTACCGTCCAGTTGCGTGGAGCTTTTAAAACAATTGTTTTATTGATTTTAGTTTAGAACCTTTTAATTTACTAAAATTCAATGACCTCATTTACACAAGACAGGAGATCGCACATAATATTCAAAACTGGGAAGCCTTCTAAAAAACGAGAACTCAGAGCGACCTTTATTGTAGTTAGGAAATCTAGATCGCACGTTATTGATTTTAAGCCAATAAATGAAGGGTTAGGTGCGATCCGTATAAAAGTAAAATTCTTCAAAATCTGGCTGATCAATGTTCACTCCCCGACCGAAGAAAAAGACAAAGTAACGAGCGAAATGTCCTAGAATCACCTAGAAAGACTAGTGGACTCGTTGCCTGCAAATGACACGAAAACAGGTTGGTAATGAGATATCTCAACGGGGATCGGCTCGAGTATATAGCCTTCACGATGAAACAAATGAAAACGTCCAGTGCCTGGTCGAACTTGCATGTAGCAAAAATCTCGTCATACGTTTGACTTGCTTCTTACATTGGCGCATTCATAAAATGACCTGGGTATCACCGGATGGCAACACACAAAACCAGATGTACTAATCCAAAAACGAGCATATTTGACGAGCGTACATATCGAGAAGCCAATTTTTACTCAGATCATTACTTGATCAAATTAATCTATCGATGTCGTATGTCAAAGGCATATTCAGTGAAGACCAGCCCGCTACAAAAATTTGAAATCAAAAGATTCCAAACGGCGTCTTTGGTTAAAACCGGCAGGAAGAAGCTTGACAACCAGCTGGCTTCCATTTTATCAGCTTATCAGATGCACAGATAAAGACAAGCGACGAACTTTGGATGGAAATGGAAGTGGCAATTAAGGCCGTGGCAGAACAGACGATTGGACATCAAGCCTGGTGCATGTAGGAACACCAGAAGAGTAGCGAATAAGATAATTAGAATTGAGAAAAGATAATACTATGACGTCTAATTGAGAAGTATAGAAAAGCCTGAAACGTGGTTATGTGCCCAAAACCACACTCTGTCGTGATGACATCAGCAATATCATCAGTGATGAAATTAAGATTAAGGGAAGACGGGCATCATATTTCGAGAACCTCCTTAATCCTCCGTACAGCTCAACAATATGGGAGCCTAGAGATGTTTGTGTAGAACTTCCATTGGCCCCATCAACTGTGGATGAAGTTTGTTCCATCATCAAAGCACAAAAGAATAATAAAGCGCCGGGTATCGATGAGATTCTAGTAGAGCTCATCGAATATGGTGGCAGCAGTGTTCATAAAGCTATACACAAAGTCATCCAGCATATTTGGCAACAAGAACATATGCCAAAAGTGTGCAGCCAATCAATTATACTCCCTATCCACAAAAAAGGTGACAAGTTACAGTGTGAAAATTATAGATGCATATCACTACTTTGTACGGCGTACAAAATATTTTCAAATAAGAGCGGATCATACGCCAACAGTATTATCGAAGAGTATCCAGGTGGTTTTAGAGCAGGTAGATCGACGATAGACCAATTGTTCACAGTCAAGCGGGAACCAAATTTTCGTTGACTTTAAGCAAGTGTACGACAGTATTGATCGTACCGTACTGTACCAAATAATGCTTTGCTTTGGCATCCCAGCCAAATTAGTCCGTCTTGCCAAAATTACATGAAGTCGACGACCTCCCAAGCCCGCATCAATAACCAACTCACCGATGCCATTGAAACAAATATCGGACTAAAGCAGGGAAATGGGCTGTTCCCATTGCTTTTCACTTTGGCTCTGAAGAACGTCACAAGGAAGCTATTTGTCGATACACGAGATACATTGCTATACAAGTCGACCCAAGTAGTAGCCTATGCAAACGACATCAACGTTTTGTCACGGTCATTAACAATTGCTAAAGAACTCTGCCTGAAACTCAACAGTGGAGCAAAACTAGTAGGGCTACAAATCAATGAAAATAAAACAAAGCTCATGACGCAGTCAAGGAAACATACCTCAAATACGCAAAAAAAAACACTTGCCGAATACAGTTTCAACAAGTTGGGTAGACAGACCTATGCTCATGTCAGAAGGGTTTTGTACTTAACTTACAAAATGCAGTAACCAGCAACGAATAAAATCATGAAACATGTCAAAGACGATTTTATTGGAGAAAATGTGAAATTCGAGGATCATACTATTATTAACAAAGTTGAACGAATTTTGATTTCTGAGGTATTTGTTATAGTTATACCCATAAATATCTCCTTTGATAATTTTTTCAGATTTTTTAGATCACGGGTGTCCATTCGCGAGGGAGAAAACACATTTTTCATGTGTTTCCCCCCCCTGTGCCCCCACTGAAGCAAAAACTGTCAGTTTAATAATTGTTTTGAAAAGCTCTCATAGAGAACTTTCAATTGATACTCATATCGGCTACCTTCCATGAAATTTTTTTTCAGGGGCCAATCTTCTGTACTGTAATCATCGATTCATGGCCTATTTTTTCGAATCCAAGAATGGTTAAAAAGCCCTTTTGCTAGGAGCTCTCTCCTGCCTCTTCGATTTGTTTCAATTGTATGTACTCATCTTCATGATACCTATCACTCCTGAAATTTTCATGCAAATTCTAGCAAAGCTGTAGTGTCTAAGTCGGTAAAAAGCGCGTATGGCTCCATAGCCATATGTTTCCATAGCAATACAGGGCATATTGCTCCATAGTAATACAGGAAAATTCAAATCGCTATAACTTCGGTAAATACCATTCGATCTTTATGAAACTTTCAAAAAAGATCAATCTTATAAATAGTCATCTCTTAGCGAAATTTTATTGAGTTTAAGGGTACCGTTTGGATTTTATTCAAGAAAACACAAAATTGATAAATCATACTATTACTAACAAAGTTGAGTGAATTTCGACTTCTCATGAATTTGTTGTTATTGTACTCATGAAGGGTTACATTCATGATTTTTTTCAGATTTTTCGGATGGAAGGTGTCCAATCGCGAGGGGGGGTACGCGAAAAGTTCGTACATTTCCCCTTCCCCTGCCCCCCTCGGTACTTATAAGGCAATTCGAAAACTTGTTTGGAAAAGATCTCATTAAGACCTTTCTAACGACACCCTACTCGACTACCAATGGTGAAAATGTTTTTTTGAGGCGTCACCTCCCTATATGGGGAGACCCCCCTTAAACGCCGTTGAAAAATTTTTCCACCCTTGAACTTTCAAGAGGTCACCACTTCTGACCTTTTTACAAAGTTTCATGGCTGTAGCCTCTATAGTTTCGGAGAAAAAGTGCTGTGACATACAGACGGACAGACGGACACAGGTCGTGATTGCAATAGGGTTTTGTATTTTAGTACAAAATCCTAAAAATGTGGGCGAATTTGTGTTTTTAGGCGCCAAAATAACTAAAACCAAAAAAATATTTTTTGCAGTACATACACAGGAGAACAAAACTCCAAGTATACAAGTCCGTGATAAGCCCAGTGTTATGCTAATGGTGTGAAACGTGGACCCTAACTCAAGCATCTGTAAATATATTGAATGCCTTTGAGTGATGGGTCCTGATGCGACTAATCGGAGTGAGGCGATACAACTATGAGCTGTATGAAATTTTCGACGATCCTGAGGTTTCAACGATTGTAAGTCTAGAGAAACTGCAATGAGCTGGACACATGAATCGTGTCGAAGAACAACGGATACACAAAAAAGTATTCGTTGGGAGAACTGAAGGCCGAGACCAGTGAGGAAACCAAGGAATCGCTGGTCTGACTCGGTCGACGAAGACAGTTTATCGCTGCTAGGAGTTTGAAATTGGAGGATGTGAGCAATGGACCGAGACAGTTGAGAGGGGCTGTAGTGGTACCAAGAAGAAGAAGATGATTTACTATTAAGTTCTAAACTTCATAGTGTGCCACTTTTTGTAAAAGCTATCATTGAGGTAGTTTGTTCACCTCTTATGAAATTTTCATTATTCTGTTCCAGTTAAATACTGTAACAAACCTTTTTAAGATTTTCGGACCGTTTTAACCAAATTAGTTTCCTCTTCGGGCGAATTAATTTAATTTTTATAGACGCGCAATTTGGAAGGTACTTTTTTCATTGCGTAAATTTGTTTGTGATCTCTAGCGCTTACAATGTTTTCTTAAGCATTCTCTTTTGTTGAAAAAAGTAGTTTTGCAATGCATAATTATGTATACTATGCTATTAGGATTAAGTATGCAATGAGGATTAAGTATGCCATTAGGATTAAGTAATTGTATATTGTAAAATATTTTTTTCAAAAAAGCTAGAAATCACAAACAAATTTATACTCTGAAGAAAGTACCTTTCGAAACACGTGTCTGTAAAAATAAAATCAATTCACCCGAATAAGAAACTAATTTGTTTTTATTAAAATCTTGTAGTTCACTAATTTCAATTTAATGGCACCATGGCTGATTTGTTCATAAAAAAACGTCCACTTTTAGTTCTCCTGAATTTCAATTACTTAAATTGAGCATCCGTTCCACTAAATTAATTTTGACTGACTTATTTCCAATCGGCAAAAGGCTTAACAAAATTCAGGCAGCCGCCAATTAATCAAAGTAAGAAAATCTTTTGAACCATTTCCTCGGCAATAAAATCCAACTCCTTCCTTGTATCGATTGGATGATAAGTTAAAGGTAGCGGATGTGAAGCGAAGAGGACGTACATAAAAAATTCAACGAAAAATGCAACAATGGGAACAGGATCAAGAAAACGAGATTAAATACGAGATAAAATGATTTCCCCAGAGCTTGAGGACTTTCTTAGAATTTCAGTGTGATAAACCCCAGAGCGGATGCTTTGGTTCAGGCTGAATAAGACAGAAATCAGCTCCAGTACGAAAATCCACTGACAAAGTGAATGTTTCTTGCTAGAAAGCAAAAAGGAAAGCAGAAAAAGTAGCGAAAAACGAACAGCATTGAATAATATATGTCTTTTTCAAACTCAGATGCCATATGTTTGTGTTAGCGCAGAATACTAATGTCTCAAGAGCTGGATATTTCGTATGCGATATTTTCAAAGAATATATTTACAAGGATTGCTGTTAATCTCCACCACGCTCTGACATTCGTAGGTAAGAAATTTCATTGCCACCGCGACAAAATTTAGTCTTACACCCTGGCAGTCTTTAGCGTCATTATAGCTCTTTGTTTAGACAATTCTCAGGGTAAAACGAAACCATGTTCTCGTTGTTTTTTACACTCTAGCTTTATATACATACATACTTCATACTTAGATTTTGGAAGTATGAAATATAGAGCAGATCCTGCTACAGCATATCAGATCGTTCTTGGAATGAAATGAAATCAAGTTTTTCAAGATTGTTAAAAAAAGTGAATTTATTAAATTGAAAACACAATATTACAAACATAGGCATGTACGCCTACCCTACTCAAACTCATTTACTCTTCCACCTGAACTCAAAGCAAGTCTTGTTGGTGACAATTTCAGCGTACTACCGTGTGACAGCTCTATTTCCTTCGTTTGAGAATGTCATTAGTAAAAAAATCTTCGAGTTTCCTGGGAGACAACAGCTAAGTTCTTCAGAATTCCACCCCACATTTCCGCTTAACAATCTTCTGGCCTACGAGGTTGCAAAGCTGACTAGAGAAATTTATTTCAAACAGTTTCTAGTGAATTTCTTCTTAATTGTGTCAAATGAGTCATGATGGGTTTTTGCTTCTAAGTCTTGTAAACTTTGTACTTTAACGCTTCAATTAAAGGCATTAGGAACTTTTCAATTAATGAGAACCGTCGTAGCGTGGGGGTACCGTTATAACCGCCATAGAATATGAAAACGGATCCATAGAATATTTCAACGGAAGAGCAAATATCAGAATCACAATGAAGTTCACATTATATCATCTCAGGACAGGCAACTACGTCGAACTGTCTAACATTCTAAGTGTTGAATAATTAGATTGGTGTTGCATATTGAATTACTGTCGCGAAACGTAAACGTTTAATGTTACGTGAGTGATTAAATCAGAAAGCGAATTTCGAGAATGTTTTCAACTTGGATTTACATGTCTATGTCTATAACATTTAAAAGTTCGCATATGCTTACAATCGGCTATTGGAAATTATTCTATATGATGCAAGGAATTTGTTTAAGTTCTTACTCTTTTCAGAGTACGAGTAGCTTTCCGCAAACGATACTAGGGCAACATCCAAAAGGCGTTACATTTTAAAACTGACTGCCTGCATAATGGAACCTTCTTGGGTTATAACAAGTTATATGCAGAAAGGTAAACGATACTCGATAGTATTCTTACAGTTTTTTTTTGAAATAGTATAAAGTAACACGGACGATAGTTATACTCATATTTTAACTCTCCTATTAATTTCAGCTGTACAATTTATTCAATCAGATACAAAAAATTGCATATTAAATGAAACATTTTGAACTATCTTTTTAAATTCCATGGTTTCTGAAAAAGGGAAAAATCTACCGAAAATTGACTCCCCCAGAAATGTGGATAGACAGACCTACGCTCATGTCAGAAGGGTTTTGTACTCAACTTACAAAATGCAATCACCAGCAACGAATAAAATCAAGAAACATGTCAAAGAGATTTGCTCGTTTAGAAGAAAATACGCAAAAATTTTGAAAATTTCCCCTTCCCCTCACGGTACTGATATGGCAATTCGTTTTGAAAAGATCTCATTAAGAGCTTTCCAACGACACCCAACTCGACTACTAACGGTGTAATTTTTTTTAAGGGTCACCTCCCTACTAAAGAGACCCCCTTAAGCGCCTTTGAAAAATTCTTTCACCCCAAAACTTTCAAGAAGTCACCACTTCTGACCTTTCCACAAAGTTTCATGGCTGTAGCTTCTATAGTTTCGGAGAAAAAGTTCTGTGACATACAGACGAACGGACAGATGGACACAAGTGGTGATTGTTTTGTATTTTAGTACAGAACCCTAAAAGGATGCTTCTCTTTACTGTATCCTGCAGACAACCCACCGTATTCTTACTTTGGCCTTATTCAGAAATAGTTCGGCGTCCTGTTCGATCAAATCAATGATGGCCATGCATTTTTCCCTATGTTTTTCTATTGCCAGCCTTGCTTTGATCCTGCCCACGCTAGGAAACTCTCTTTTGGTGGCCTCCTTTATCTCAAGCGAGGTCATAGTTGCACTTTAGCCAAGAATTTTCTTTATTGCGTCACAAAATGCTTCTTTATTGTTGGCCTCTCCTCCAAATTCGACCAGTATGTGACGCGACTACGTTGATCGTACTGCTTTAATGGCAGTGTTGGTTTCTGCTGGTCTTACATTTCCCCTGATATCTCACAGTACCTCCACGTGGGATTTTATAAGCAGTGCCTGCTGTCGAAATCTTTTTCGGGCTTCTTTCTCTTCTGTTTCGCTTCAGGTCTTTTTCCTTATTAGAGATCCCTGTGAACCTTAATTTCCGGCACTTTTTGAAGGAGTTTTTTTGCGCATTCTTCACTCCTCTTGTCAGCACAGTCTGGAACCCCTGATCTGGCATTCTACGCTCATCAAGTGCCTCTTCCTACCTTCTTTCATCGCGATCTGCATCAATTGGGCTAGACGCCATTCTTATACTGATGATTGGAGGCTGAGCTTTTTGTGCGAGCCCTCGTGGCTAGTCCTCAGCGTTTCTTAAGCCCTCTGCTCTTTTTCGGCTTTCTGGTCCTCTTTGGCTTTTAACTAGCTCTTCTGGTAATGCTCTATGTGGTGAATGAGCTCCTCTAGTTCAAGGGGCCCAATCCTTACTCCTCTGCCGATTTTTGACGAGTCGCATGCAAATTTTATTCTTTTGGTAATGTCTCCCGCTTTTTGGATTAGCCTTTCTTCATCACGCTACTGGGCGGCAATTGTACTTTATGACCACCTTTCTTGGGAGATGTTATCGACTTCCGTTTCCATGTATAGTTCTTACACCACATTTTCAACGATGGTGACGAAATCAAACAATGGCGCTTTATTTTTCTGGTCACTTCTTTTTTATCCTATCGTGATTACTTTGTGGTTTTCAGGATGATTCTTAGTTATTTCGGGATTTATGACCATCGCTTCGATTGCTTTGGCAGCGATCGCAGCAAGAATCATCAAGCTCTCGATATTCTTTATATTTTTCCCCACGACTCGAACATTTGGCACGTTCTGCAGAGTTCTCCGCTCTTCCTTTCTAGGATGCTCTGATGTTCTTATAATATTTTTACTTTGTCCAAACGCCGCAGGAATCTAAGTCTGGACAAGACTGCCGGTTTATTTCCAGTTTTTGCCCGTCTTCACTGTCATTGTATTCATCGTCGTTTTTGTCATCTTTGGTACCACTCCCAATCTACTGTGAACATCGTGGATGCAGCCACTGGTTTTGTCGACATTATTGTTATTTTCTCTTTATGTTTTTTTGTTTTGTACCTTTTCTTAAGAGCTTTTGGTTGCTCCAGTTTTTTTATGTCTCTCCTCGGAGCTATGTTCGTTTGTACAGGGTTATCCATTTCGTGCTTGGGAAAGTATAACCCTGCCATTTGACATTTGTCCAAACTAAATTTCATTCAAAGCGTGTTTTTTTAGTTAAAGGTTTGCCATTTAGAAATATGGATCGTTTAACGGTCAAAGAATGCGTTAAAATTATTAAATTTTATTATAAAAATGGTGATTCTACTGTACCAACATTTAGGGCTTTACAAGCCGATTACGGTCGACATAATCGACCTCCACAGCAAACAATTTCAAAACCAGTGAGAAAATTTGAAGAGACTGGATCGGTTATTGATATTGCAAGGCCTGTGCATCATCGCAACATTCAATCTGCTGAAAATATCGCTGTCGTTACTCAAAGTGTGGAGGAAGACCCGAATTTGTCGATTCCTCGACGTGCTCAACATTTGGGCTTATCTTACGGCTCATTGTGGTGGATTTTGCATTTGGATTTGCATCTCCATCCGTACAAAATCCAACTCACTCAAGAACTTAAGCCTCAGGACCATACACAACGCAGAATGAATGTAAATTGGGTGATTGAACAACAAGCCATTGATAACGATTTTTCGAACAAAAGTTTCTTTAATGATGAGGCTCATTTTTCGCTCAGTGGTTACGTAAATAAACATAATTGCCGCATATGTGGCTCTCAAAATCCTCAAGTGATTACAGAAAGGCCTTTGCATCCGGAAAAAATGACCGTTTGGTGTGCATTACGGTCTGGTGGTGTTATTGGCGCGTATTTTTTGAAAACGATCAAGGAAGAGCGATCACAGTCAATTCTGACCGCTATGGACGGATGATAACCGATTATTTTTGGAGAGAAATTGAACATTATGATCTGGAGAACATGTGGTCCCAACAGGACGGAGCCACAAGCCACACAACACAGGCTAACCGAGCACTTTTGCAAGAGAAATTTCCAGGACGCGTAGTTTCGAGATTGAGTGATGTCAATTGGCGTGCAGGATCCTGTGACCTAACACCTTTGAATTTCTTTTTATGGGGCTATGCGTAAGATCGTGTTTACGCGAACAATCCTCAAAATCTTGAGCAATTGAAAACCAATATTCGTGAAGTTATGGCTGAGATATTCCCAGAAATGTGCCAAAAAGTCATTGAAAATTACCTCAAAAGGATTGAGGCCTGTAAGAAGTCCCGTGGAGAATATTTGAATGATGTTATGTTTCACGTATAATGTCAAGGTTGAGTCTTTATACTGAATAAAAAATTTTATTTCTATCTGAATAGTATATGTGTTTTCTTTAGCTTTACTTTCCCAAGCGTAAAATGGATAACCCTTTATATGTAGTCGCCTTTTGGATCCTATGGATATCTTTGCAGAGCAGGGAGGCCATGCGACAGTTGACACAGGCCCTTATGGGGATGAGTGCTCTGAGCCAGACCAGCGCTAATTGGGAGTCCGTCTCATTCAAACCTACACCACCAACGCAATGGTATGAGCTTCGAATGATCTGCGAGGCCTGCCAAGTTTTTACCGAAACGGAGACGGCATGATAGTTGAATTGGAGCCGTTCACGCACAGCTGTCACCTCGGTGCCACTGTACAAAGCAACTTTGGCCAAACCATCATATCCGCCAGCCCAAAGCATCAATTCCAGTTCGATATCCAAAGCATAGTCCATATTCAGTCAGGGTCATCATAAGTGAACCTTATGGTGCCTCCCATATCCTTGGGTCCATGGGGCGGCGCTCCCTGAAGAATGCTAGCCACGAAGAGTTCTCCTGTCGAACGGCATTCCCCCTGTGGGAATTTCCTCGGGTACGTGGGGGTGGCACTCCCAAAGAATGCTAGACTTCAAAACATTCTTTTCGTCTGGTATTCCCCTTGTGGAAGAATATCAGCGGGGTTTGCTTCATCATTCAATTCAATTAACGTCTGTAATATGTAACTCATTTATGTAGCTGCAAGCAATTCCATAAAATAATTTAAAAAAGCTATCGGAGCCATCCGAAAGAGTGATCGATATCCGCGCGACGTTAGAAAAGCTTCAATAGAGAGCAAATTTGTCGTATAGATTTACATTAAGTTGATGTGAAAAGTGTGAAATGATCCAATTAAAGTTTAGCTAATAGTCTGTACCAGATTTTGTTCAAATCGGAGCTGTTTTTTGGGTGGAACTGAATCACTGATTTTCGTCTAAAACGGCCGCCATTTTAATTTCGCTAAATTATTTTAGTTTGTAAACGTACTTAAAGATATTCACCCAATACACCTTTCCTTAAAAAATTGTTTGAAATCGAACAAAAATTGTGAATTCTAAGTCTTCACAAATCTCATTATATCTCATGTATATATATATATATATATATATATATATATATATATATATATATATATATATATATACATATAAATATATATATATATATATATATATATATATATATATATGCATATACACATATACACATACATATATATATATATATATATATATATATATATATATATATATATATATACTTTTATATATATATATATATATATATATATATATATATATATATATGTGTGTGTGTGTGTAAATGCAAGTTTATATATATATATATATATATATATATATATATATATATATATACATATATATATATAAATATATATATATATATATATATATATATATATATATATATATATATATATATTTATATATATATATATATATATATATATATATATATATATATATATATATATATATATATATGTACGCTTATCCATTAGGCACATAAAAATGTTGTATCTTTATATGAATGCACCCATAAACTTGATAATAAACTGCTAATGTCAAAACGTAAGTTAAAGTCAACATTTTTATCATGGTAGAGTTCATGAACCAGCAACGGTTTTTGTTTTTTTTTGTGGTTCGGCGGTGAATGCCATTGGCACACAGAGTGTGGGACTGCCATGCTTGTAAGAAGGTGACTGTACTACCCACTGAACACTTCCTAGCCTGGAACCGTTTGACACATTAGTTCGGGCCAGTTCTCGTTTTATTATGCCATGAGGCACCTTCAGGCTGGGCGATCCCTCTTCCAGCGGGAGGGGAAAGAGGGAGAGGAATTACCAGACAAGTGGCCTCCAGCCTTAATAACGCCAACTGCTGTGAGTCTCTTTTATCTTTTAGGACTGCCCGAACATAATGCGCCATCTGGTTTCATTTGTCAACCAATTCAAGCATCAACGTAACTCTACCATCCGGGGTGAGCTTTCTTATCTCTCTAGGTCCCTTCGCAGCACGCGGCAGGCATTGTTTTCCTCTCCTAGGCAAAACCGACAATCAGGAAACCTTGACTTGCCAATCTTGTGATGGTACAACTGAAAACACCCATGCCCGCTCAAAAACTGGGTCAGTTAGAGATCAACCTCACCATGCTTTGACTAGCCGCAATCTCACATCTGGGATGAGGTGCGCAGTCCACCTCCCCTTCATGGAATTCACCCAACACTGCTGCCAGTCGTTGAGTGAGCGCAACCATCTCCCTCGCGTCCTCGTGTCAACGCAAGTAAATAACACGGCGCTCTCTAGCAGGAAGGGCAACAGGTATCTCGCCTGTAATAACTCTCAGTACCGAATCAGAGACTGTCGGATACGAAGATGCAATCCTCAGTGCTCCTCTTCTCTGTACCTGTGCCAAGCGTTTTCGGAATAACTCCTTACTGAGAGCCTCGCCCCATATTTCTGCTCCGTGCAGTAATACTGAGCGTACAGCACTCATCAAGAGGCGTCTTCTTGATGGGCTGAGTCCCCCTTCGTTGGCAATAAGTCGACTTAGAGCCGATACTCTCGAAGCAGCCTTCTCAGCCGTTGCCCTGATTTGCTCAGAGAAACTCATCTTCAAGTCGGTCAGTAGCCCCAGGTACTTCACCGCTGGCTTCGATTTGATTAGTATGTCTCCAATACTGATCATCCCTACTCTAGGGATTATTCTTTTTGTCAAGATAACCACTTTGGTTCTCTTCAGTGCTAAACTGAACTCGCGAGCAGTCATCCAGTCCTTCACAACGTTTGGAAATTATTAAAAACTATTCATAAACTAATTTCTGTGTCATAGATAAAATAATATCTTTAATGGAAAATCCATTTTATATGAACAGGCTATTAACTCTTGATGTAAACATACATTTTGCAGGTGGAAAAATCGTGGGGTAGGTTCTAATGAGTACACCAATAACAAATATCTTAGAAGTTTAATTCACTTCACATTAGTAGAATCTATAAATGCAACATTTTCCAGTGAATTTACATTGGTGCTCTTAACTTTAAATTTAAGTAATCTAAGAAGAGGCCCTTATGGTCTGGAAACGAAAATAATAAGTTTTCCGGGCACAACAAAAGCAATGCACGGTTTTTCTACCATCAGGGCTTTTTATCGAGCCAGACACTATGCTTTCATTTGAACCTTCTAGTTTCCAGATACGATTAAAATGAATAATACAAATATCTTTAAGATTTCATTCAGTCAATAGTTATAAGTGAGATTGCAACAAAATGACAGCAGGTTAATATGGTGTAGTAATAATTTTTCTTTTAAAGTGAAATTGTAATCGTTAAAGATCTCGTGAAGTTTTTCTTGGGTTTATTCAATATTGATGTCTGCATATCGTAATTTGAGTACAAGACCCTTTTGACATGAGCATAATTCTATCTACCTAACTTGCTTGTGTTTAGTACCAAATAATTCAGAAAAGCTCCCACGGTTTGATTTAAAGTCTAGTATCGTATTATTTTTCAAATTTACAATCCCGCGGAGTTTGGTTCTGTCGAGCCTTTCAAGAGATAATTATTTAAGGTAACGTGTACAAAACTCCGAATGGACTGCAAAAACAATTTGATTTAGACTTGCTCTAAATCATCCAAAATTAACTACGCTTTGTCAAATGGAAAATATTCTAGTCTATTTATATTGAATTAATCGCACCTTGTCGAGAAACCAATTTGATGTTGTGCCAAGATACACCGTTAATACACTTCCAGATGTACTTTTCCGGCAAAGTGATGAAAAAAGATACCAAACTCCAGCAAATCGTTATCATTTCAGCTGGTAAACCATATCTCAGGCATCTATTATTGCAAGCAAACGATGTACGTCAATGTGGTGAGATGTACAAAAGCAGATCCAAGGATAACAAAATTTATGCTGTGTCACTGCGATGGTAAATTTCAATACATATCTGTTCTATACCTAATCTTTATTCTGTCACATGCTCCTGGGAAAATGATTAATGACACTCATTTGTTCGCTGCCAGTAATGTGGATAAGGCACGGTACCTACCTAGTCTATGAATAACGGAATTCTGGTTGCACAGTGAAGGTGCGGTTACGGTGAGTCCCATGAAAGAAAATGTCGAGTTACTTTGGCAGCAGCTAATGCGAAAAGTAAGAAAATTCCGTTTATTAATGTGCTTTGTAACATTTGCATACTCATTAAGCACAACAATAGGTGCGATTAAGTTGGATGTTGGGGAATTAGTAGAGTGATGCAGGACAATGGAATTACGGTCGAATAATGTCATTGTGAGAAGCATCCAGCGTGCTACAGCGGTCGTCCTCGTGTGCGAAAGCAAGGCAAGCAAATATATTCGGGAATAAACTTATATTGTGGGTTTACTGTGGTTGGCTTTGTTACCTTCATTTCACAGCAACAGTGATATCATGCTAATTTATAAAAGCAATTACTGCAACAAATTTTCGCTTTAAATGGAAATTATGTCAGGTAGATTAGGTGATAACTGTCGTTACCTCGAATTTATCCTCTTCAACTATTATCTCGTTGCTTGCGGACGATGGTTTTCTATCCCTTTTGAATGGTAGTGGATATTTAGGAGGAAGCAATTATAGTCTCTACTAGGTGGGGTGTTGTTAACTGATTAAATGCAAAGAATGCATACATTAAGCTGTACAAATGGGAATCAATTGGCAATATTTTGGGTCAATCTTCTTTTGTTGATCAGTTTTCCATTAATATGAAAGGGAAATTGATATGACTAACAGTGTAACGAAACTATGGAGATAGTGGAAAAAATAAAAATCACAAATTGTTTTGAAGTATACAATATGTAGTGAAAGTAGGTAGATCAATGTCCGTAAAGGACTGCAGTGATGGTCTGCTGCCTCAGCGGAAGAGGATGTTAAGGTCCGCCAAGGTTGGCCTTGTCTGGGGACGTGTGAATGCGCTGGAAGGCTAGCGTTGCGGTGTCGTGGGGCGGGTTCTTTTCCCTAGCACAAGGACCCACTACAAAAGAATTTCGCATCCACAAATTAACAGGTCAACGTGCCGATCGGCTGGTGCCGAGGCCGAGGGAACCAACTAAGGGCTGAGGGTTGATAACACAAGAGACAAACTGGACCTGGGGAAGACAGACGGAGTTAAGAGAACTTCTTCTTACCGATAATTCGCGTGGCCCACAAATAAGAGTGGGGCATCCAGATGGAGGTGGTGCCCCCTCGCAACCACCCAACCGGATTAAGATCCAAATATTTCCCATTTGAGTGAAAGACTCATACACTGAAATCACTGATTTTAATAATTAATTCGCATGATTTTTTCCATCAAATGAGAGATATAGACGTGGCCAATTTATGTTATAGAATTATGTGGTCGAATCACATAACTCTATACCATAAAATAGCTACCCTAGAAGGTGTCTAGATTTTTGGCGGGTAGGTAACCTCTAAGAGATATTGCACTAATCGTGCCCCAGCAACTAATAACTTCCGAACGTGTGTGTCCTTGGACATCAATATCGTTTGGACCTGCTTTTGATTCACACATTGGTGGTTTACCATCTTTGTATGACTAGCAAGGCCAAATGATATTAGAGTTCTTTCGTGTATTAGGAAGTTGTTATTCCAATATAATTTTTGCGGCGGATTCAGATCTGCACCCCAAACCAAGCGATGCTCAAGTGTCTTCCCTTGCATAGATTTTGACTTCACGGATTGTCTGCTTAGTTAGCCCGTGACTATACATGATAAGACACGCGCTGCTTAGGGTCAGAATTCACCCTGGGCAGACAAATTGTACCTGGTCAAAACTTGTGTATGAGAGAGCACTTCTGAACCCTGATTCTTATGGTGCCTCAAGAGAGTAGTCCCTGTAACACAAAGGAAGAGAGTACCATTGGTCTCCTTGCCCTTAAAGGGGAAATGAAATATGAAAGACTACGTACGTGAGGATAGTGCCCATTTGTGTCTATGGACACAAACCAGTCAAAGAAGCATTCGAAGCGTTGCAGTCACCATGGCGCAGCCACTTACAATCGCCCAACCTTCGCCATTGTGCCCCATTCTTGCTGGCGTTACACAGCTCCTGCTAGATGGTAACACATTCTCGCATCTTGCTTGTGCAAATTTTGTGAAAATTATCAGCGCTAGATTAATACCTGAATTTGTGGTCATCACAAATTAAAATATAGTGGGATCCGCTTCACACTAGGCGCCACGGATCAAAGTATCGCACAGTTTCTGCGCGTATTCTGTCAAAATTAGGTATAAGCGGTGTCGATAGCGTTTTCTAAAAATTACATTGTCTGCATCTGCAGAATCCCTTCAATTGTCAACGTGCCGCGTGGGCAAATTTCTAATGGTGAACTTTAGCCACTTTTGAACCCGCCATCAAACCATTTGATCAATTAAACACTGCGCGTAATCTTTGGATTTCTGGGACTCGAACATGTGATCCGAGACCGTTTCGTTCCGTGAGACCGGTTCGTCCCGCGAGCCCCATTCGCACATTATTTTTGCATTCTGTTAGTTCTTGAAGGCATTCATTGTGGAATGTTCGCCTCTGGCCAGTAAAGGGTGTTTAACGGTTCAAGTTCACAGTTCATGCGATGTACTGCGACCAAAAGTTGTCTTGACGCGTAACTGGAAACCTGCAACTATTGCAAGTGTAAAACTGCGAAGAAGCGTGAAGTGTGTTACGAAACGCGGCAAATAGCTGTCAACGAGGGTGTGCACGCACGATTTAATCAGGAACGGAACATTTGTAATGCAACAGCAGTAAACAAACAACAGTAGTTGCAGCTAACAGAGGTTAGTTTCCTGTGCTTGTCAAGTTTGGAAGATTTTAAGGGATGAATGGAATGCAATTGTTTACGGTTTGAAGCACACTTTTTTGTCGAATGATTTACTGTTCAAAACACTCGAACGAAATCGGAACCGACCTCTCATCGGTTCTAGACGTGAAGTCTTTGGACGTGACAACGGACTGTACCCTACAGGTCAACAATTCCCGACACAACTCAGTCTACTCCGAGGTCGCGGCTGGCTAGCTAGCTAGTTCGGAGAAGAGTTCGGTCGCAGGTCTTACGCGAGCAGACTAAGTCTGAAATACAACAACTCAGCCACCAGTTCACATGCCCGTTTTAAACGCGTCAAAAACACAACCATACGGAAAAGAAACTTACTCTTCTTTATTCCGTATTCAACTTCCATTCAGACAACAACAAAACTAGGTTTAAATTTGCGTTCCCGAATAACATCAACGCGGTACCGTAAAATATACTATGTTAATCTGAATTCGAAAAAACCCTGCGCTCATAAAAATGCAAAACAAACTAGGGTACTGCGTACCGCACGCGACGCAAAGCAACCCTACCCTTGTAACGGCATAAACCTGTTGGAAGAGAAGGGCATGCTGGAAAGGAAAGTCTTGTTGTCTAGCAGTTCATTTTATTCATTTTTAGCTTTATCTTATGAATCGGTACAACTAACAATAATAATAACAATACCTATTTTAAAAATAGTTGATGCCTTTTCACTAAAGAATAGAATAGCCCTAATAGAAAAACGGAAATAATTTGTTTGTTTGTTGTTGTTGTTGTCTTAATGCGTAATAAATAATTGTATTGTAAGTATTATATTTATTTATTTAATTTTACCCAGAAACTACATTTATCTATTTTTTCCTGTTTCTATTGTTAGGTGCTTCTTCTTAAAGTTATTTTATTTCTCTTTCAAGAGGTTACTTTTTAGGGTTTCGTAAAATAATTTTACAAAACCCTACTAAAATCGCGACCTGTCTGTCCGTCCGTCCGTGTGTCACAGCACAATTTCTCGCAAACTACTTAAGCTAGAAACATCAAATTTTGTATAAAGGTGTAAAGTGGTGCTCTCTTCAAACTTCAACTACTAAAAATTTTATAAGGTATTTACGGGGGGTCTCCCCATATAGGGGAGTGGCCCCTGAAAAAAAAATTTCATCAAAGGTAGCTGATATGGGTATAAAATGAAAGGTCTTGATGAGAACTTTTCAAAACAGGTTTTAATTTGATACTTTTTGCTTCGAGGGACGCGCAGGGAGGGGAAATACACGAAAAATTTGTGTCCCCCCCTCGCGATTGGACACCTGTGATCCGAAAAATCTGAAAAAAAATCATGGTTGTTGTTGTACTCATGAACACCTGTTCATGAGTACAACAACAACAAATACCTTAGAAGTCGAAATTCACTCAACTTTGTTAATAATAGTATGATATTCGAATTTCACGTTTTCCCCAATAAAATCGCGTCGGTACCCTTAAATTGAACGAAATTCGATATTTACGTAGTCCTGTTAAGGGTTCTTAAACTTTGTAAGTTTGATGAAAATTTAATGGTATGCACGGAAGTTATAGCCGTTTGAATTTTCTCTAATTACAACAACAATAACGCATGATTTTGGTATTTTATAGACTTTCCATCCAATCAGTCACTGCAGTTTTTACTTGATCTTCTTGAAATTTTCTAATAAGGTCAATAACATTAATATTTTAGAGAATTCATGATTTGAGCGATTTTTATTAGTTTTCAACAAAATTGCGACCGTTGAAGTAGAAAAAAATGGATTTTCCTATGAATGTGCACATCTATTTGACATATTTCTTGAGATTATTCATTGCTGGTGACTGCATTTCTGAGAAGTTGGGTACACAACCCTTCTGACATGAACGTAGGTCTGTTTACCCAACTTGTTAATGTTTTATTCTTTTTCCTCATTTCTTTCCGTATGGGAACTTTATGGATTTGATTTCATTTATTTCTCTAACCTTTTTACAAAATTTTTAATCAACATTATTTTACCATCGGTAGATGCGATCACCTAAAATCAATAACCTGCTGAGTTGAATGTGAAAGGGGCTAATTAAACTAAAATAAAGCTCATTTCGCTATCAAATTCAATGAAGATGAGGCTTGATCTCACTGGGAAGAGCTAACAAAATTTCAAAATATTCAATTTAAGCTTGCTTTGCGATCAGCGATAAACTATGTATATGGGTGACTTGTTGAATCTTACAAGATTGAAATAGAAAGAATATGACAGACACCCAATGCCGGTTGATGAATAGCGTTCTCATATTCAAAGATTAATGTGGAATATGTTAACAAAATACTGCTTTCACAGCGATAGCACTTAAGATCTTAATTAATCAAAGCGGGAGGTTCCGACTTTAATTTCAGTGGAATAATTGAAATATATAGGTTGCAGATCAAGCACTCGATACCAAAACTACACAATTCATGCAAACATTGATACAAAAGGACATGCTTGAGATGGATTTTCCTCACACAGTTGCCGAATAATTCGGCAGTAGGCTTGATAGTAAACATATAATTTTCAAAATGATTTTACCTCTGGAAATCATCTAACTTGTGATGAAATAAACACAAAATCTTTCTGAATCAGCCAAAATTCATATTGATCATTGCTAAATAAATTATAATGCAATGTTTAACTTGTAAATGTGCGCATGAAAAATAAGCAGTCAGTCAAAATGCTGAATTTTCGAAAACTTATCAGGTGCAAATTTTTTTCTTCCATCAAGCAATTAAATGAGAAAGCTAACAGACTTTTTGTAATTCCTGTGGTGGTTCCCTTGTTCCCGCACTGCGTGTGGAATCCCGAGCTGTATATAATATCCAAACAGAATCTCACAAAAATAAATCAGTCATACATGCATTATATATATATATATATATATATATATATATATATATATATATATATATATATATATATATATATGTGTGTATATAAATACATAAATGGTGTAGGTGAAGGTATATGTTTATATAACTAGAAATTATGGAGCCTGCATTGGCGTAGCAGCCATTGATCCAGAGTATTTATAATGATCGGCTTCAATGGTAACAATGTTTTGTTCGATGCCTTGGAAAAATTAATTGTTTCTTAGGCAAATGAATTGTTGACTACCGTTTCCGATTTTTTTTTAACGATCCATACATTAGACTAATTAGACGTTTCTCTTCTTGATTTTAATCTTAAGTTATTAATCCTAAACACTTTGAACTGATATATTTCCTCACGTAGAAAACCGACGCGCCCAATCAATACCGGATATGCTCGTCTAGAAACTTCTGTGTTATATTGTAGTATTAATTAATTTTTCCAAGAAACGAAAACAAGATTTTGTTATGACTTTTACTTGAGCTATCTTGCGGCATGAGTGGTCTCTCTGAGGCTTTTTGAATCACTGCTATTCAATCATCACGTTCCTGTTCACTACTAGCTCATGAATTGTAGACTCCTTCTGGTGTTAATGATGTGAAACTATAACCTTGATGTTTTGCCCCAGTTAACCCTCCAACATGAATACTATAGCCATCCAGATTATGACCTAGAAATATTTTCCTTTCGGATATGCATCCAACGGCTCGTCATGATACATTAATTTTCGATCAGCTAGAGTAAACCAGCGCCGTTTATATCCATCACTGGCCCGTGGACCTGTTTTGAAAAGCCATCCTTCTTTTTTGAAGTCACTTGTAAGCAAGCCCACTAGTTCAGCCTCACTCGCTTGTGCAGAAATACAGTTATTTAAACATATAGGCAAATAGGGTTGCAATTGTTGTACATGCAACTAAAACGGGAAAAATGTGAGGCACACACAAGTCTTGGCCACAGGGTACCGGCCTACAGTGGATTCACCGAACCAGTTTATCGAAGGCACGAACGAAACTGAAGCTGGGAGCTTTCGTTCCCTGGGAAAGAAAGTGGTGGTGCATTCGGAACCAGGGCAGAGGGACTACAAAAAAAAAAACCAAATCAAATTTGGAAAACTTGAGAATAACTTCTCTAACTCTTACTTGTAAACTCATCCGTTTAGCGATGCAGGTGAAAATCGGGTAACTTTAACACTACCTAATATATTCACTGCGTTTTCGATAGTGAAATTTCGCAGAAGTCAAGAAGGCACGAACTATTCTGCGTCGCAAAAAGAATGACATGACACTCCCAGACAAAACAGATGTAGGATGGGAAGTCATCAAAGCTGACGTTAGATAGGAAGCCATATGGTAGCAATTTGCATATATATTAGTCGGCAGTGGCGTAGGGCCGATTTATTACAGTGGTTGCATTTTGGTGGAGTGCAAGACGTTCGGGGCGTACAAGTGCAACAAGCTATACACGTAAGGTGTTCTCGAGGAGGCAGCTTTATGTGAACACGCATTTTGTCGAGCTTGCATAAGAGAATGGCTTTCTCGTCAGCCGGCCTGTCCTGTTGATCGCAATTCATTAACAATGGCAAAACTCAGAGCAGTTCCTCGTATTTTGCGTAATTTACTTTCCCGAAATCAAGGCGAAGCCCGCAAGGGTGTTGCTTAAAATCATCCAGCTTCCATGGTGGTAACGACAGTTGCTCTTTTGGTGCCAGGAACAGCAACAATGGTGGCCTAGGCTACTCACCGAATAATACCAGCCAATTTGGTATTCGAAGCATTTATTCAAACAATTCTGGCAGATCCAGTGCAGCACCCTTATTGGGCGGTGGCGACTTATAGAACAAATCATTTTCACTATCGAGCAACAGAAACACATCTTTCGGTTTTGACAGTCCTGGTGGAAATTTCCGCAGATATTAAGTTCTGCCACGAGATAAGTAGATGTCTATTCGTAGTTTTGTTCGATGGACGAACGAAATTTGCTACATGCATGTATTTAATATAATTTAAATGTAACATGTCCTTTTGTCAAAGACTTTCATTATCTCTTACTGTCTGTATCACCACTGAAAACAAATATCTCGCAACAAAGCAGGCCAACATTTTTGTCAGCTTGAAGTAATTCATGTCTGACTGCCATGAAGCCATTTCCAGATGATACATCTAGGTCTCATTAAACTATTCCGCATCGTATGGAAGCTGGTTTTCACATAAAAGTTTCTCCAAAATTTACCCCTGGTTCGAATAGCGAAACGTTATTTTAGGATTAGAAATGAGAGCAAAAATAGGGAATGTGATAAAAATTATACCTCCATAAAGCAAATTGATTTAAATTATCCTAATGTCAATTTTATTTTCTGAGGAGGAAATTTTAGGGAAATCAATTTGCAAAAGTTACAATAAACAACTGTGAAACCGTAAATATTATAAAGCTCAAGTGAGTCTAAACAATATTGACACTTCCTGGGTTCGATGCAAAATATTCCAATGAGAAAAAATCGTGCATTCTGTCGCGCAAACGATTAAGGAACATTTATAGATATTATGTAAGTGATTTTAGATATTATTCCAAGATTAAAAACAAAAATATATTCAACGCTCGTCCAAATCTTTTTTTTCAAAAGCATCGAGTGAAATGTAGTTTGATTTTACTTTTAACTTAATTTTGTGACGCGCAACAATTCCCAAAACTTTACATAGTAGATACGTTTACAATAATTCAATTAGAGTATTAGAGAGAATTAAGTAATTTAGTTTTAGTCGATTGTAGGATATTAAAAATATGAATAAATAAAAACAATTATTCGTAAAACTATGTATACAATTTAAAAATATATTTGGCGGTTGATATATTAGAATAGTAATGAAAAAGATGCATACGGAATATGTGAATTGAAATTCATTAAATGAAGCGATATGTAAATAAGAATAATGAAAATCATTACTCGTTGGTAAAGATGTAATTGTTGAATAATTATTATTCATATTTTTACTTGAAATTTAAAGTTTGATGTAAGCAAGCGAATGGAAAAAATGACTGAAATGGAGGTTTTCTATAATGTGCTTTAATTTGGAAAGCAATACTTGTATTCAACATTTCCGTTTTCGGAAAAATTAAGACTTGAAAGTTCAAATGGTGTTCACATCATTCTCCTAGTTGCAGAACGAGTGTACTTGTGGCCTATTTAAGATTAATTAGAAATGATACAAACAATTATCTGGGTTAAAAATAATTTGAAAGATAGCTAATATTTTTTTGACCCTAAAACAAATCTTCAAGTTGTATCAATATTCTTTTCTTTTGCTTTGCACTAATAAAAGAATATTACAAACATAAATTCAAGATTTATTGAATCCAGCTTGAAAACCTTTTAAAATTTCTAATACGCTAAAATATTTAAATAGGAAAATCAGCTCACTAATATAGTCAAAGTGTAATAACTTCTTTGCGAACCTCAACATTCTCATTTACTCTTCCGCTAAGGGATAACCCTTCATAACTTGTATGACTGTAATTATACAATCGTATTTAATGAGATAAATTTTATTGATGCTAATGAAACTTAGCATAATTCCGAATTATATTCTATAACAAACGTTTGTTATATAATGACAAGTCCAAATCTTGGCTTTGTTTGATATAAGCGATTTTGATTACAATATTTGTTTCTGAATAGAAAATATTAAAATTATTAGAAATCTTATCGCGATTATAGTGAGATAAATATACTTATTAGGAATATAACTATACAAGTTTACTACCCCGAAAAATAGATCCTCATGTTAAATATATATTAGATGACATATCTTTAAGGAGAAAAAGAGATACATATGATGAAAAAAATATACAAGATTGTCAAGTTCATTTTTGATATAATTTATTTATTTGATTATGTTACATGCGAATTGTAAATAAATTTACGCATTACCTACACACACACGATGTAGAATATGTTAAAGTAATTTATATTTATTCATCATGTCATGCGTAAATTTTCAGGTACTCGATGTTTAAAAAAAATTTTATAATATGTATTGGTAAACCTTATATCTTTCAGTCTTTCCATTTTGATCTACATGACCGGGTACACTACCCGCAATGATGGCAAACTCCTCCTTTATCCTGGGCTAACCATCGGGTGCGCTCCTCCTTTTTTTGTTGTTTAACAGGGGCACTTGCCGGGTAGAGTGACCTTCCGCTCGCGTGCCCTTTTATGGCATAGAGTTATGTCATTCCATCACATAATTCCATAGCATAAACTGGCCACGTCTACATTTCTCATTTTGTGGGGAAATTCATGCAAATTATGTTTGTATGAGTTTTCCACTTAAGAGGGGAATATATGGCCACATCTACGTTTGAATCTTGGTCCGGTTGGGAGGGTGCGAGGGAGTACCACCTCCATCTGTATGCACCACTCTTCCGCTGAGGCAGCAGACCTTTGCTAGAGTCCTTCATGGACATTAAACCATAGCTATTTTACTATAAATACATTTCAGGAAAGCAAAACTTCAAGCATGCATATCTGTGATAAGATGGACCCTAACCAAAGCATCCGCAAACACATTGAACGTCTTTGAGTGATGGGTCCAGAGGGGAATAATCGGAGGGAGGCTAGACGGGGATTAATGGCGAATTTGATACAAACATGAGCTGTATGAAATTTTTGACGAGTCGGAGGTCTCAACGATTGTAATACTGCGGAAGCTGCAATGAGTTGAACACATGAATTGTATGGATGAACAATGGATACACAAAAAGTTATTCATTGGCGAAACCGAGTGTCGGAGACCATTGGGGAGATCGAGGAAATGCTGGTCTGATTCGGTCGACGAAGACACTTTCGGAATCAGAGGACGCATTCAATGGACCGAGATAGTTGTTGAGGCTTGTAGCAGAAAGCAAAGGCTTGTGAGGGTCTGTAGTGCTTCGAAGAAGAAGAAGACATTATACATTTTTCTCAATCAATTTTAACTCAAAGTAACCTATCCAAGGTTTAATATCCTTCGATTAATTTTATTGTAGATGATCAAGAATCTTTCCAAGTAAATATTTTATGGGGTGATTCATAACAAGTGTACACATGTGAATGGGCCTTAACTCTTATTTATCACCAACTTCAGGTCTATATATTGGCAAATTATGACAGTTTAGTCTTTTACAATTCTAACCATGGCATCATACACAATTTGAAACCTCCAATTCTAAACTATTGTTGGCCCTGTATCACGAAAAATTCCAGCATTATCAACTCCTAAAGTATCTGTTTTTCTTAGCTTATCAATATAAGCTATGGAAAAGTATATAAAGGGTTTTCCAATAAGAGGTGTTATTTTGAATAGCCTCCTGTTTCGGTAGATGTTACTTTTGAAGCTGTCATTTTTTAACATTCGACAATTAAAAACTACATCATTAATAATAATAGAGCAATACATGCTTCAACAATGCATTGAAATTATTAAAATTCACTATAAAAATGGTGTAAATTTGGCAGAGACGGTTCGTAAAACTGGAACATTTTTGGGTCGTCGTGAAGCACCTTGTGGAAAAATCGAGCTGTTGGGACAACTTAGTGATGTGAAGAATAAAACCCGTACACGTCACTCAAGAACAGCCGAGAAGATTGTGGCTGTAGCCAAAAATGTTGAAGAAAACCCAGGTTTGTTCATTCCTCGTCGTTCTTTGGAATGAGGCATTCCACAAACGTCATTACACCGTATTTTGCATAAAGATTTGGGTGTTAAGGCTTATAAAGTTCAGTTAACACAAGAACTTGAGCCGGTCGATCATCAACAATATCGTGTCTTTGCTGATTGGATCCTTCAAATGCATGAAAATGGTCCGGAATTTCATCGAAAAATCATTTTGTGTGATGAGGCCCACTTCCACCTCGGTGGCTTCGTCAACAAGCAAAATTGTCACATCTGGGGCTCGAAAACTCAACTGTTATTGTTGAAAAGCCTCTCAATCCTCAATGTGTGACTGTTCGGTGTGGTTTATGGTCCGGCGGAGTCATTGGACCTTACTTTTTATAAAATGAGGCTAGATCAAGAGTCATGGTGAATGGGTTGCGCTATCGAGAGATGATTAATGATTTTTTATGACCGTAATCGGATGATATTGATCTGGACAACGTTTATTCTCAACAAGATGGCGCTACGTGCCATACAAGCAACAAAATCATTGATCTTTTACGGGAAAAGCTTCCGGACCGTGTTATCTCTCGAAGAGGTGATCACAATTGGCCACCGACTTGTGATTTAACACCTTGCGACTTCTTCCTTTGGAGCCACGGGAAAGGGAAGGTCTATGCGGTATACCTTTTTCTTTGTAATGAAATAAACATCAAATCATTCATATTAAAAAATTGCATTTTCTTCTAATATTAAAATAACCCCTCTTATTGGAAAACTCTGTATTTACCCTAAGTTAATGTTAAAAAAACGGGTCGAGTGATCAATAAAAAGTTTAGCATGAACAACTAGAATTTGCGGTGATTCGACAAGATTTAATTCCAAATGTGAGCTTATGAAATAAATAATAATGAAGTGAAGCCATCTAAAACCTAGTATATCTATATATCTGCAGCTTAATATTGTATATAGTCGGCCTGGGAAACGTCTCGTCATATGCCGAAGCTACAACAAACAGTTTTCATGTCGTCAAAGAATAACTGAAAGTATAGCATAAGGTTGAATATTCAAACTTATTCAATACGGCCGCAAATTTTGCATTTCAAAGGATTACCAGCATGTTATTGTTATACTCATAATTATACTCATAAATATCTCCCTTGATAATTTTTTCAGCTTTTTAGACCACAGGTGTCCATTCGCGAGGGAAGAAACACATTTTTCATGTACTTCCCCCCTGTTTCCCCACTGAAGCAAAAATTGTCAGTTTAAGAACTGTTTTAAAAAGCTCTCATAAAGACTTTTCATTTGATACTCATATCGGCTACCTTTGATGAAATTTTTTTTTCAGGGTCCACTCCCCTATACTGTAATCATCGATTAATGGCCTATTTTTTGGAATCGTAGAAAAAGGTTACAAAGCCCTTTTGCCAGGAGCTCTCGTACGTTTCCCCTTCCCCTGCCACCCTCGGTACCGATAAGGCAGTTTTAAGACCTGTTTTGAAAAGATCTCATCAAGACCTTTCCAATGACACCCAACTCGACTACGAATGGTGATTTTTTTTGAGGGGTCATCTTCCCATATGGGGAGACCCCCCTTTAATCCCTTTGAAAAATTTTTTCACCCTTGAACTTTCAAGAAGTCGCCACTTTTGTATTTTAGTACAAAACTCTTAAAATGCGCCGAAGAAAAAAACGACAGGCCATCAACATTAAGATCCAACAGGTAAACGTAAAGTAATTGCTAGAGCACTTGCAGAAAAGTGTAATATGCTTTGTGCACAAAAAGGGGGACAAATTGTGTGTGTGTGAAAATTATAGAGGTAACATATGACTCTACTGTGCACATCTTATGAAGAGCTCGCCAAAATCATCGAAAGAAAATTCAAGCCGTACTAGGAAAGTATTAAAGGAGGGTATCAGGGGGGCTTTCGAAAATTACGATCTAAAATAAGCCAAATATTCTCAGTAAAGCAGGTGCTCAACAAGTGCTGGGAATATAACATTGATGCGCTCCAGCTCTTTGTAGACTTCAAGCGAGCATAAGGCAGTGTCGAAAGAAATGCACTGTATAAAATAATGCTTGGATTTGGCGTCCCAAAAAACAAGTACGTATGGTCAAGGTTACGCTGCTGAACACAAAGTCTCAGAATCCGGCTTAAGGCAAGGTGTGGACTTGTCGCTATGGTCCTCAATGTTGCACTGTAACACGTCATCAGGAAGGCATTAAATAAAACCTCAGGTACACCAATGTTCAAGTTCACACAATTGGTAGCATCTGCTGATGACTTCAATATTATGGCACGTTCGAACATAGATGCCAAAGGAGCATTTATGAGCCTAGAATCTGAAGCAAACAAAGTCGCCTACGAGTTAATGAAACTAAATTCATGACCCAAACGAGGAACAAAACTCCAGCTCGACAAAACATGACCGTAGATAACTACAGAAAACTTGTGGCCCAATGAATTAAGGAAGAAAACGGAGACTACGTTGCAATGATGCGTTGTACAAACTTTTTGATGGTCCACCTATTTTCCCTTGTGTAAAGTTACGTATACTGCAATGGACGTGCCATGTAGAAACAATGCAAAAAAGAGGACTCCCCAAAAGAACATTAACGGGTAGAGCACAAGATACACGTCCAGCCTGAAGACTAAGGATTCAGTGAGAAGACACGGTAGAAGCTGATAGCAGGTCCTTGCTGAACCTTGTTGTCGTAGACCCGTGTTAATAAGAGAAGATTAATCCAGGAGACCGAAATCCGGGTTCAACTTTCGTGCCATAGATGATGAAAGTTAGCTACTTCGTTTGTGCAGCATTCTTAAAAGTGGGTGTATACCAAAACTATGCGCAGAGCACTGAGGAGAGCTGGTTATAACAGACGCGTGGCAAGAAAAAATTCTTATCGATCAGAGAAGAATAGGAAGCAGCCTTTTTTTTGTGTTTGGGAGGTGAATGCCCATTTACGCACAGAGTGTGGAACTTCCATGCTCGTAAGAAGGCGACAGGATTACCAACTAAACACCTCCCCTGTCAACCTAAGAACCTAGCCTGGAACCGTTTGACACATTACTTCGGGCCGGATCTCGGTTTGTTACGCCGTAAGGCGCCTTCAAGCTGGGGGATCCCTCTTCTAGCGGGAGGGGAGAGGGGAAGAGGAAGTGCCAGAAAAGCGATCCCCCAGCCTCAACACCTCCAGCTGCTGTGAGTTCCTTTTATCTTTAAGGACTGCCCGAACATAATGTGCCACTTGGTTCCATTTGTCAAACGGTTCGAGCATCACCGCAACTATATTATCCGGGGTGAGCTCTCCCGTTTGCTTGTAGAGGACCCTTCACGACCTGATCCATTTTGTGCACGTGGCAAATGTGTGAGAGGCATCGTCCATCTCTCCTAAGTAAAACTGACAATCAGGAGACCGTGACTTACCAATCTTATGCAGGTAAGACTGAAAATACCCATGCCCACTTAAAAGCTGGGTCAGATAGAAGTCAGTCTCACTGTGCCTTCGATTTAGCTATGGTCTCACATCCGGGATGAGGCACGCAGTCCATCTTCCCTTCGTGCAATTCACCCAAGACTTCTGCCAATCGTTGAGCGAGCGCTGTCTCTGCTTGTGGACAACCATCTCCCTCGCATCCCCGTTTCGGCACAGGCAAATAGAGCGGTGCTCTCTAGCAAGAAGGCCGACAGGTATCATGTCTGCAATGACTCTCACCACCGAATCAGAGACTGTCGAATACGAAGATGTAATCTTCAGCGCTCCTCTTCTCTGTACCTGTGCCAAATGCTTTTGCTAAACCTCCTTACTGAGAGCGTCACCCGATACTTTTACTACGTACAGTAGAACTGAGCCTACAGCACTCACCAAGTGGCGTTTTCTTGATGGACTGGGTTTCACTACAAAGGCCATAAGTCGACTCAGAGCCGAGACTCCTGTAGCAGCCTTCACAGCCGTTGCCCTGATTTGCTCATTTTTGATTTTAGAGTCAATCAGTAGCCCCAGATACTTCACAGACGCCTTCAATTCGATTCGATTCTCCAATACTGATCACCCTTACTCTAGGGATTCCTCTTTTTCGTCAAGATGAACACTTCAATTTTCTTCAATGTTAAACTGAAATCGCGAGAAATCATCCAGTCCCTCACTCGGCGCATAAGCATATCTAGTCTAAGTTGCGCTTGTTCAACGGTGCATCTCCAGTCTCATTAGCACCGGAAATAAGCCGACTTTCCGCCGTATTGGCTGTGAGGGAACCATACCGGACGTGAAATTCACCTCGAAGTCCTTAGTACGGAGGATAAACAATTATAAAGTATTAGAGGACTACTCAGCCAGTGATCATCAGTGCATTCTGCTTGAGATAAGTGATGTTGTCTCCCGACGTCCATGCTCTCGGCTTTCTGCAACCGGATGGAACATCGGAAGGATGGACGTCGAGAGGTTCGTCGAGTGAGCTGCTGTAGGGAGCCTCGGAGGGGACGGAATAACTGACAGCTCAAGACGTGGTGAACTCAACTATGAGCATCATTACGACTGCTTGCAAAGCTTCTATGCTCCGTCAAAAACCCTGGCACGACAAACCCCCAGTGTACTGGTGGCCAACTGAAATCACTGAAAAGCGTAGAAAGTGTCACAAGCTTTGGCGTGAGGCTCAATCCGTGGGGACTTGGCTACAAGCTAGTTATGCGGAAGCCTTGCATACATGATGCAGAAAAGATGGACGAGATAGTGCGGTGACTCTTTCCCGTCCATCCTGTCCATGCTGACGCTGTCCGTGGTGAAACAGCAGACGAGTCTCTACTCTTTACAAAACCGGAACCGGAGGTGGTACTCCCTTTCATTGAAAGCGAGGAAGGCTCCAGGTCCAGATAGTGTTCTGGCTAAGGTGTTGCGGCTTGTGTGTCATCATTTTCCTGACTTGCTGCTCAGCACATTCAACACTTGCCTACGGGACGGTATTTTCCCGATACGCTGGAAGGTTGCGAGGCTGATGCTGATCAGAAAGGGGAAAGGAAATCCCAAATCACCGTCTGCATACCGCCCGTTACGTATGCTAGACACGGCTGGGAAAGTGCTAGCGAAACTCATCAAGGGAAGACTCACTGACGCGATTCGTGCTGCTGGGGACCTATCTCCTCGGCGGTTCGGCTTTAGAGCAGGATCTTCTCCTGTCGATGCGGTCACAGAGGGGGCAAGCACGGTCCAAAAGGCAGAGGCACATGGTCGAACCAAGCGACGGATCGGCCTGTTGGTGACACTCGACTTCAGGAATGCCTTCAACTCCGCTAGATGGGTGGATATTCTGGATACGCTGGAAAATCCTTTTCAAGTTCCAGAATATCTAATGCGGCTTTTGAGGCACTGCCTAAAAGACCGAAGCCTGCTCTACGACACGACACAGGGCCTACAAAAGATGGTGGCTACATCGGATGCTGCCCAGGGATCTATTCTTGGGGCAGAGATGTGGAACGTGTCTTACGATAGGCTACTGAGACTGGAGATGCTAGATGAGTTGCGTTTGACTGGCTATGTGAATGACGTTGTGGCTCTGGTCACTGGACGCACCGTTGAACAAGCGCAACTTAGGCTAGGTATGCTAATGCGCTGAGTGACAGACTGGATGACTGCTCGCGGGCTCAGTTTAGCACTGGAGAAAACCGAGGTGGTCATCTTGACAAAGATGTGAATCCCTAGAGAAAGGATGATCAGTATTGGAGACAAACAAGTCAAACCCAGCGGGGGAGTACCTGGGGCTACTGATTGACTTAAAGATGAGTTTCTCGCAGCAAATCAGGGCAACGGCTGAGAAGGCTGCTTTGGGAATATCGGCTCTGAGTTGACATGGAAAAGTCCTCACTTGCTTTCTCTCCTTGAAGAACTTTCGCGAAATGTTTTGCGATCGAGTCGGCGATGGTTTTGTCATCCATGAGCATGGATCCATCATAAGTGGGGACCTCAGGCAGCCTTTTTCTGTCCGTTATTCTATTGATTTGAGGAAACTTACAGGGACCTGGTTTGATGCTTTCTAGGGCCTGCTAAAATTACTCGTTAGTAAAAGCCGTGATTCTCCTCAAGATCATTCGGTTTAGGGACGTAGTCACTAGGTGAATACGTTCATACTCGCAGTTGAACATTTATAAATTGCGGTGGTAGATTCTTGCGAGTAGCTTTCTAATCCGACTACCTTTACGATGAAGCTCCAAGATGTGTTCTGGTAAATCTCGATAAGAGTAATTTGTCGAGGATTATTTATTGGAGATCTTTGAGATGACCGTATTCAGGGTTGAATTTGTACAAGCAACTGGACATTCCATGGACTTGTGCTGTTTGTCGCATTTTACGCATCTAACTTCGAGTCTGAAGTTAGAAGCGACATGGATAAATCTTTGGCAGTTGAAGCACTGGGAAGTGCATTTTTTCTGCAGACGCTCCCATTGTATCTTCTGGTACAATAGGAACTTTACGTCCATTGTTTTCTTCACTTCAAAGTCCGGGTTGAACAGGACTAGGGAGGATGAAAGCGTCCTTTTTTCCCTCCTAGAGGTTATAGTGGAGAATCTTTTTGCTGAAAGGATATCTTCTCTGAGATGTTCCTTCAGCTCAGTCAGGACATCATTCTCGTCGTATGAGCTGTGCACGCCTTTTAAAAGGAGAGTCAACTTTCACTCTTCTGGAAAGGTGTATGTGTAGCAGGCCAACTTCGCACACTTCAGAAAGTTTAAAAGGCTGGTGAGACTCTCAGCCATTTTAGGGTGGAGTAAAGCTCGTGAGGAGCTGTTTACCGTTACGTTGAACTCTGGCTCTTTTTCAGAGTTTCGTGCGCAAGCCCTTTGGACGCTATCCCTGAAAGTCTTCAGGTCAAGCCTATAGCACACTATAGGAGGCACTCTCTCCTTTTTGGTAGCAGCCACGCGTGGCTGCTGCGGCTTCAATTTCCCCTTGTTTCCCTCTAGGCCCGGCCTTCCGCCAGGCTTGGGTTTGGTCCCCGAGAAACTAGCGGAAGCTATTTTCGTCACTTCTTTGAGCTGGGGAAAATCCCGCTTGCCCACTTCAAGGGCCTTTGATAGCTTTGATGTAGGCTGCTGCGTTGGAGACCCCATCGGCCCCTTTTTGGCTTCCAGCTTTACGATAGCCTCCACTTCGTCGCCACTGTCCCTGGAACTTTCACCCTCATCCATCTCCATGTCACTGGAGACATCTGGCACTTGCTGTTCTATCTTCCAACTAGCAAGCAACTCGAGGATGAACTCCTCCTTTATATCCTCCGCCCCCCGAACTTCTCGCAGAAACGTTGCAAGTTTTTTATCGCCTTCCGCGTGATGCTAGATTTAGTAGCGAAAAGCTCCCCATATTCGTTACTTTCCCCAATACCTACAGATTCCAAGACAGAGCTTGGAATACTGTCGCAGGAAAAAGAAAGTAGAAACTGAGACCCTTGTTATCCAGTATTTGAAATATTAAATAATGAAATAATTATATTATAAAGAAAGATGGTAGCACTTAAAACAAAAAAGCCCTAATAATAATGTTTTCGTTTGTTTTCAACTCCTTTTCCTTTTCTCCACTCCACTTTACTTGTGCACGCACTACGTGCCTTGACTAGGCACCACAAATTTCAAACAAATTTTTCCTCCGAAATTCCTCCAAAAATCCGCAACTCCGGAAATTTCCACTTTTCTCCAAAGTTCAGTATTCATATAAATCCTCCAAAAATATCCGAAAAACCTGCAAGAAAAACCTCCAAAAAATCTTGCTCGACCCGTGCTGCCTCGACGACTGCTCCGAAAACCTCCGAACAAAAACCTCCGAAAAACTCTTTCTGAAAAAACTCCTGCTCTTGCTGCTTGATCCGGGCTGCCTCAACGACCGCTCGACTCAACCCCTTTTTGATTGGCTTCAGAATTGGAATTATTAGTCATTTGAAAGCGTTTATTAAATGTGAACGCAGACTTTTTGTGCCTAAATTTTGTATACTATTTGCTTAAAAACTAAAACTAACTAACTATTTGCTTAAAAACTTGTTCAGTTCCTGAACAAAGTCAAGCCAGCACAATTTCCAATTTTATTATTTTTGTAACGTATTCCCCTAGTTCAATATTCTTAACAGATGTAAATGCCATCTTGCAATTCTTTAAAGTCAACATTCTTAACTTAAATACTACGTTGCATAATTATGCGATCAATCAAAATTTCATATTTTCGATTATCGCTGGCTTGCACATTTTGGGTTAACGAGCTTGATAGCAATTAAAATAATTTAATGATGATTGTAGAAAAAATTATTATAAATACCTTTGATTTATGAAATCACTTGAAAAGTATTGTTCATAGCATACAAAACATGTTTATTTTCGCAGTTTCCCAGCTTACCTTAATTCGATTATATTCTACAACAATTGAATATATCGAATAATCCCAAATTCCTCAATAACAGCTGGTGTGGCTGGTTAATTGAGGAACCATCCTGTTCTTATTTCGGTCTGCAGAACTCAGTTTCCGCGCCGAAACATTGGTCTGTTGAGCCGGATTTTGAATGCACTTAAGTTTCTACAATTGTCCTTACGTGCAACAAAATCCTTGCCCTATTGGCTGCTGCGTGTAATCTTGGACATCGCTTTCTGCAAGAGGTCATCTAAGACTCGTCATCGCAGTGCACCTAGGACTCGTCACTCAGGTTCCAGATTCATTGTTCCTGACTGCGATCCTTCGACATCGTCATCGCAGTGCACCTAGGATTTGACACTCAGGTACTGGTTTGTTCCTGACTGTGATCCTTGGAAATCATCATCATACACGCCTAGGACTTAGCAGCACTCAAGTTCTGATTTTATTGGTTCTGACTGCAGCGCACGAGCATCTGTGGGGACTACCATCGTACAAATTTACACTTGCCTGCCATCAAACTCATTAAGATGAATATAAATTCACTGTTAGAAGACCAACAGCGTTAAGCTGGCTCTCTAGAAAATCTGAAGAAGAGTTTGAGAAAGAACAGTGCTTCTCGAAAGGATGCACAATACTTCGACATGAAACTGGGAATTATTCAAGATCTTTGGAATATATTTGAATTAAACCACGCTGACTTAAAATCTACACACTTGATCCCTCGCATCAATACTTTACTGAACATTTGTACGAAGCTACAAGAGAACAGTACGAAAAAACCAAATCTGGCTACACTGAAGCTCAGACGCATTATGTTCCACCTTCAAAACCCACCGAAGTGCTTGTAATAAACATAAGCAGTCGAGTAGCCCCGTGGTGATCAGGAGTGGCTGCTCCTGAAGAGATAAGGTGGTCACCCCGTCGAAACTGCTTAGTTTGTTGTTTTACTAGTGTAAAGTGTACTGCATCCGTCAAGTTTCCATCCTTTAGGCAGAGATGAGTGGTTCACTTCAGCCACTTTAACATCTTTAGGTTTGACATTCCCTTGTAATGTAACGACCTTCTTCGGAGAAAGTAACGGTTGCTTTTTGTGTAATGTCTGCGTTTGTCTCAAGCCTCCGTGTCCGCTAACTTTAACGAGGCAAAAAAAATATTGAATTACTGTAGAGTAGCTTAATTGACACCTAATAGCACATTTCTAAAGATAATAAAAATTGATCGGTACGTCTTGTAGAGTAGAGTACGCGTGATAAGTATTTTGTAGTGTAGCTTCGTGGCTCGACAAGAATCCGCCTCATATGATCCCGCAAATGCTAGTTGTCAAGCACGCGTACGCAGTCGTTAAGCGAAGCTAGTTAGGTGAGCTCGGTGTTGTTTTAGCTCACTGACACTTGTGCCAGGCCATCGGCACCCGTGTCCTATACGGACATTAAGAAAATCATTACATGCTATCTAAAGCTACAATGCCAGCACCAACATTTACTGGAGCTAACGCACCTTCGATGGTAGCTCCTGACAACAACGGCCCGACGTTTGCCTTGAACAATCGTGCCGAACCCATTCCGGCGACTACTTACCAATATAATTGGCCACCGAGCAACATGCCGAGATTACCAGCAATAGCCATTCCAACGTTTAATGGTGATTTTAAGGGATGGAGAAGGTTTTATGACATATTCAAGACAGTTATACATGATAATTACAACCTAGCACCAATACAAAAATGCAATATCTCCTGACGTACCAAGCCAAAGATTTCGTTTCGCATTTGCAACTAGATGCATTAAACTACGATACAGTGATCATGATATTACAGCAGCGATTTTCAAGCAACAAAAGGATGGCTATGGCATATATTGATAGCATAATCGACATAAAGAAAGTAGAGCATAGGAGTGCAGCGGGAATAATCAACATGTTCAACGTTTTGCGGAATTGTCTCGCGGCACTGAAAAGTATGTCTTTTAACACGGATCAATGGTATCCGATCATAATTCATACTGCGATGTGAAAGCTTGACTCTGAAAGCATCCGCATGTTCGAAGACACTTTAAGCAACCACAAGAAAATGCTATCAGTTCAACAGCTCTACAATTTCCTTTTGAAAAGACATGAAGTCTTAACAACAATCAAACAGCCCCACGAACGGCACACCAAGAAACGAGCTTTCACTACAATGACAAAACCAACCTGTAAATTTTGCAAGGAGCAGCATTTCATATACCGCTGCGGTAAGTTTAAGGAACTCACCACTGAAGATCGCCATGAATTCATATCGTTGAATGAATTATGCAAGAATCGCCTCACTCACGCCAAAAGCATCAAATGCAAAAGCACACGTAGATGCTTTGAGTGCAATAAACCACACCACATGCTTCTGCATGTCCCAAATATTAAAGGTGTTACCTCCAATATTGCCACAAATGAGTCTTGCCAGCCATCGGCTCCTGCAGTGAATAGTAAGGAAGTGAATGTGAATGTTCTGCTCCCAACAGCTTTAATAAATGTACAAACGATACTGAACAACAAATCTCGCTACGAACTCTCATTGATCAAGGCTTCCAATCATCCTTCATTACTTTAAAGGCAGCGAAGAGGCTAGGACTAAAAAAGCGAAGTATTTTTGCAACAATCTTCGGTATTGGTGAAAAAGAAACATCAACTGTACGAAATCAAGTCTACATGACTATAGCACCACACTTCCAATCGACATTCACCCTCCTAGTCGAAGCATTAATCATGCCAAAACTTACAACGATATCACCAAAAGATCGAGTGATTTTACCTAAGTCTAGTAAGATCCCCGAGCTAAAGCTCGCAGGTCCTAATTTCCCGGGACGAATTGATGTCATACTTGTGGCTGAGGTGCTAGAAGAAATAATTGAAGAAGGTTTATGGAAAGCAGATCCATTATTAGCACAAAAAACAAAGCTTGGCTGGATTTTATCAGGTAAAACCATGTCCAAGACTAAAAGAAGTGCAAAAGAAATAACAGCTTGCATCTCAATGACTGAATTCCGTAAATCTGTGGAAAAGTTCGTTGAGATCGACAATAAAGATCACAAAAGAGAGCCTTCAATCACTGAAGCTCGATGTGAAAAACTTTTTCAAGCAACATTCGATAGAGATAATCACGGAAGGTTTACAGTTCAGCTCCCATTCAAAGATGATATTAACATAAAATCACTTACAGAATCTCATATTAAAGCCTTATTAAGATACAAGCAAGTCGCGAAAACACTGGAAAGTGATCCAAAATTGAAAAAAGAATACCAAAAGTTTCTTGAGGAATAAGTTGAGCTCGGACACATGGAAAAGGTTGTTCCTTACAGTGGAGATACTTGAAACGTTTTTTACTTATCTCACCATCCAGTATTTAAAGAATATAGCACTACGACCAAAGTCTGGATGCATCAGCAAATTCCTCAGAGGGTCCTAGCTTGAATGATCTGCTTTATACTGGCGCCAAGTTACAACAAGACCTAGCCCAAATTTTATAAAAATGGAGAAAACATAAGTATATTTATAACACAGATATTGAGAAGATGTTCCGGCAGATCATTTTAGCAAAGCACGAAAAAGACTACCAACGAATCCTTTGGAGGGACGAAAACTCGAAAACCGTTAACGAGTATCAGCTGAAGACAGTTACATATGGCACAACATGCGCCACGTTTTTGGCTGTAAGATGTCTTATTCAGCTAGCTTAGGATGAAGGACACATGTATCCACACGTGGCTAAAGCCCTTCTAAACGATTTTTATGTCGATGACATGCTCAGTGGGGCAGATTCCAAAGAGGAGGCATTAAAACTACAAAGGGTAATCACATGCCTACAGAAACGGTGTGGATTTAACCTTAGAAAATGGGCTAGTAGTCATCCAGAGCTATTGGCAGCTGTCCCTGAAGATGCAAAAGAGAAGGGACCACTTCAAATAACTGAAGATGCATCGCTTAAAACATTAGGGGTTCATTGGAATCCCAGTAAAGACGAATTTCAATTTAAGATTCCAAAATTTGAAAAAGGTCGAAAGCTGACAAAACGACTATTATTGTCAAACATTGCCACTATTTATGACCCACTACAATGGCTGGCTCCAGTCACTATACGAGCAAAAAAGCTAATGCAAGACGTCTGGAAAACTGGACTGGATTGGGACAGCCAGCCTTCCGAAGAGATTGTGAAGTGCTGGAATAGCTTCGAAACGAATTTAGCAAGCCTGGAAAACATAAAGATACCACGATGGGTTCACTATACTTCTAAAGCCAACATAGAGCTTCACAGCTTCTGCGATACTTCGGAAGCTGCCTATGCCGCAGTAGTGTACAGCAAATCAACCAATAACTTTGGAGCTATCAGGACAACTTTACTTTGCGCAAAAACTAAAGTTACGCCACTGAAATCAAAAATATCACTTCCAAAACTTGAGCTTAACGCAGCTGCTCTTCTCGAAAATCTTCTGCATCAAACAGCTAATACTATGGGCTTGACTAACGTACCAATTTTCACTTGGAGTGATTCGACGATAACACTGGCACGGCTGAAGAAGGACCCATCTTCATTAGATACCTATGTCACGAACAGAGTTTCCAAGGTACAGACTTTAGATGGTGGGAAGTGGCAACGGAATCATGTGAGATCAGACAAAAATCCTACTGATTTGCTTCTAGAGGAATAAGTCCGAAAGAATTAAACAACCATAAGTTATGGTGGAGTGGTCCCAGTTGGTTGTTACAAACGGCTAAAATCGAAGTCCCTATTAAAATAGCATTAACATGCACAGCAAAACAAGAATTCGAGCTTCTGGAACGCTACTCCAGTATAGAAAAATTGACAAGAATCTTTAGTCTCTGCCTCAGGTTTGCCGACATTTGTAGAAAGCCAAGTCATGAAAAGAGGATCGGCATCTTACAACCCATTGAGCTCCAAAGCGAACATCTCAAAATCATCTCCATCATTCAACGTAAAGAATTCTTTCACGACATAGCTGATTTAAAGGCAAATAAAGGAGCCAGCGCTAAAATACGATCACTCAATCCTTTCATAGAAGAGATGGGAATCCTTCGAGTTGAAGGAAGACTCCGAAATGCAAACATTTCACAGGACACGAAGTTCCCCATTCTACTACCGCAAAGCAACCATAGAACTTACCAATCACGGAGGCCTTCGGCTCGTTCAGAATTATCTTCGGATGAGATACTGGGTAGTAAACGATCAAAAGGTTATCTGATATGAGATCCATCGTTGCATAACCTGCTGTGAATTTGCAAACAGAGATAATGAGCAACTAATGGGTAACCTACGCGCCGTACGCATCACTCCATCAAGTGCACTCTCACAGTGTGGTGTAGACTATGCAGGACCCTTTAGTACAAGAATGTCTAAAGAACGAGGATCAACCATCCTCAAAGGATACATCGCCCTGTTTACCTGTATGGTGACAAAAGCTATCCACCTGGAGCTTGTAAGTGATCTGTCGACAGAAGCCTTTCTGGCGGCGTTTAAGCGTTTCATCAGTTGAAGAGGGCTCTGTCAGGAATTATTTAGCGACAATGGAACGAACTTTGTCGGAGCAAGCAATCAAATGGATAAAAACGTCCAAGAAGCCATTGAAAGATCCACAAGCAATTTAGCACGAATAACAGCCAAAGATGGAGCCTCCTGGAATTTTATACCTGTTGCTACGCCCCATTTGGGAGGCTTATGCGAAGCTGGAGGGAAGTCCGTCAAAAGGCATATCAAACGAGTATTTGACAAGGCAAAGATAGTACCAACCTTTGAAGAATTCTCCACGATACTTTGCTAAATAGAAGCCTGTCTCAATTCTAGGCCGGTTACACCCCTATCCAGTGATCTAAATGACTTGGAAGCTCTGACACCTGGTCATCTTTTGATTGGACGCCCATTGTTAGCTCTACTAGAACCAGATAGATCACAGAAAACTCTACATGAGCGTTGGCAGATGCTCACTGCAATGCATCAAACATTCTGGAACAGATGGACAAATGAATATTTGCACACTCTTCAACGACGCACGAAATGGACTAAGCACGAAGAAAATATCAAAATTAGGGAGTTAGTCCTTATAAAAGAAAGAGATATACCACCCACTAAATGGCCCCTTCCCCGAATTCATGAAGTGCAACCAGGAACAGATGGTAAAGTACGAACAGCTACGGCCAAATACAGCGGAAACAAATTCAAGAATGTCGCAATCATCAATCTCTGTAGTGTTTCTGTCGAGATCTCCGAGGATAGTGCACCAAAGCAAACACAAAGGTCTGAAGAATCCCAAGCTCACATAGTATTGCATGATGAGCAACGAGTCGACCCTCCAACTAAGCCAGTTCAAGTTAGACTTCAAACTACGCCTGTTCGGACCAAATCTAAAGCTACGCCTGATCAAACCAGACCTCAGTCTATACTTCTTCAAGCCAATCCTCAGAAACGAAAATGTGACGCATTCCACCAAATTAAAATAAACAAGCAGCCTAAAAAGAAAATGAGATCTGCTCTTGCACTTGGGCAACAAAGCTCAGGAATCTAGCCCTTCTTATGTTTCCCCTATTAACTCTGGGTCTGGCAGATTCTACAAATGCCAACTACGAGGTTAGCAGACCTAAAGGAGGATTCTACGTTGAAAAACTGGGCAATGTTCATGTTTTACGTGAGAATCTCAGATTGAAAGTAGATTTTCCCATAAATACAACCCTACAAGATGAGAAAAGTGTTATATCTACCCTGAAGGAGGTCAAGAACATGTGCTATCACACAAGAGATTTATTGGAGTGAACATACTGTGAGGCACTCGTACAACATATGGAGTCAAGACAGGTTGAAATACTTAGCCATATCCGGGAAATCAAGGCTATCTTGAATCCCAGGCCAAAAAGAGGCTTAGTTCGCAAGCTACTTACTGCTGTTTTCGGTGTAAACGATGAAGTCTACACCGATAAAGATACCTTGCAGGAAAACCAGCAAAATATCTTCATGACTGTGAATCGCCAAGGCATGATCTTAAACACGAAAATATCACAGTCGAATAATGTGACCATGATTAAACTAAAGAATCTCGGGGAAAAATTGAACCAAGTAATCGGCGCTGTCAATGAAATGAAAAGATGGTACGCACAAATCGATCATAACAGGCTCAGCATTCAAATATTATCAACATATCTTACGGCAATGGATTATTACGACAAATGAGCCTAAAGTAATCAAAATTAACAAGAGCCATGTATGGTCACAAGAGCACCCTTAATTTCATTTCACTAAATACCATCAACACTATGATACAAAATACCAAACAAAAAAATGGTTATGCTTTCGAAATTCTATGGAGCCCTCAAAAGTGAATATCCCTTAAACGAAGTGAGGAGGGAGCCTCAGTTTGTTGATATTTCACGATAATTGAAAATACCAGATACGATTTCATCCACATAACACATCATGATTGATGCAGGGCCTCCCACAATTGCAGTAAACTTTGATTGTCAAGTTTATTTCACTCTGAACCAAGAAGAATTAGACGCATGCAAGTCCGAGGCAGAGCTACTGATATGCTTACCTGAAACGACTACCAACCTGATGACAAAACCTAACTGCATCCTGGATGAGATCTACAACAGGCACAACCAAATCATGTGCCCCACATTTAGCACAAGCAAAGAACGTACATTGTGGAAGAAGCTTAGGATAAAGAACACATGGCTTTTTGTTGCTGATCCGCCAGTTCCCGCACACTTAATCTGCAATGGCCAAAGACAGGAAATTGTATTGACAGATGTAGGAATAATACGCACAGCAACAAACTGTATTATAGAAACCAAAGAAGTCACGATTCGGTCATCACTTAACAAGGAAATGACTGTTTTAAGTTCCTTCATGAAAGAGATTCCACCAGAGAAGTTTAACACGATCACACAACAGCCAGCATCTGCAACCTCTGAACCGATCACCAAATCATCTCAGCAGGTTTTCACGAACGAGGTTTCAAGCCTTCAGGAATCTGTAAGCACACTGCAGAACATTAAGGAACACACGGTGCCAGCAGCAGCCACAATACTTGTTACTCTGCTATTACTACTTATTGGTAACTTATTAAAAAGCAGATGCCAAACGTACCTTCTACGAATAAGGAAATCTACAGGACAAACCGAAGACCATCCTGAAACTGTTACCTCACTTAGGGACAGATTCAACAGCATCATCACTCGTGCCCGCCCAACATGTTCAGTTCCTGAACAAAGTACAGCAAAATAAATTATACACGTCAAAATTCTTCCTATTAACGTTAGATGCAAGCCAGCACAATTTTCAATTTTATTATTTTTGTAACGTATCCCCCATAGTTCAATATTCTTAATTGATGTCAATGCCATCTTGCAATTCTTTAGAGTCACCATTCTTAACTTAAATACTACGTTGCATAATTATGCGATCAATCAAAATTTCATATTTTCGATTATTGCTGGCTTGCACATTTTGGGTTAACGAACTTGATTGCAATTGAAATAATTTAATGATGATTGTAGAAAAAATTATTAGAAATACCTTTGATTTATGAATAAAGAATCACTTGCAAAGTATTGTTCACAGCATACAAAACTTGCTTATTTTCCCAGTTTCCCAGTTTACCCTAATTCGATTATATTCTACAACAATTGAATATATCGAATAATCCCAAATTCCTCAATAACAGTTGGTGTGGCTGGTTTTTTGAGGAATCATCCTGTTCTTATTTCGGTCTGCAGCACTCAGTTTCCGCGCCGAAACAAACTTCAACTATAATTTGATTTTACGCAGGTGAGCGCAGACTTTTTCTGCCTATTATATATATATATATATATATATATATATATATATATATATATATATATATATTTATATATATGTATATATATATATATATATATATACATATATATATATATATATATATATATATATATATATATATATATGAGACTGATTTCATGAAAACCGTATATTTAAAAATGATTCTGCAAAGCCGCCATCCCCTTCAAAGTAGTCCCTTTTGGCAGCTAGACAACGATTGCAGTGCTTTTTCCATGCTTTGTAACATTTCTGGAACGCTTCGACTGGGATGTCCGCGAGCACCCTCGTCACAGCCGCCTGGATGTCCATAATCGACTTCTAGGGAACAAAAACAAGTTGGGTAGACAGACCTATGCTCATGTCAGAAGGGTTTTGTACTCAACTTACAAAATGCAGTAACCAGCAACGAATAAAATCAAGAAACATGTCAAAGACGATTTTATTGGAGAAAATGTGAAATTCGAGGATCATACTATTATTAACAAAGTTGAAAGAATTATGAATTCTGAGGTATTTGTTATAGTTATACCCATAGATATCTCCCTTGATAATTTTTCCAGATTTTTTAGAAACACATTTTTCATGTATTTGAAGCTGAAGCTGTTTCGCCCAATCTGGCGCAAAATTTGATCGCGGCGCGTTGCCCTTGATTTCGTTTCTCCATGACGACAACAGGCGAACTAAACAAACTAGAGCGATGAGAAATACATATATCAATGGAGAGTAGAAAGATGCCGGGGAAGGGGAAGGGAATTACAAGGTTGCAGGTTCACCACAAGCGCGGCAATAAAATCAGTCTTAATTTTCAAACTACCTATATACAGGTATATATATATATATATATATATATATATATATATATATATATATATATATATATGCATATATATATATATGTATAAATATATATATATATATATATATATATATATATATATATACATATATATATATATATATATATATATATATATATATATATATATATATATATATACATATATATATATATATATATATATATATATATATATATATATATACATATATATATACAGGTATATATTCCTATAAATATATATATATATATATATATATATATATATATATATATATATATATATATATACAGGTAGACATATATATATATATATATATATATATATATATATATATATATACATATATATATATATATATATATATATATATATATATATATATATATATATATATATATATATATATAAATATATATATAGATATATTAGAACTCTCTACAATAAGTACGTTTTTCTCGGAAAATTCACCTTAGTACTTGGCATCCTAACCAAAATTTCTTCTAAGGCACGAAATCAAAAGTTACCACAATAATTGAATAGTTGTAGAGTATAGAGAAATCAAGAACCAATTAGAAAAGTTAACTTACTCATAAAATTGCTGACAAATTTTTGATTCTACTTGTATAGTTGATCTTGGGTGACTTTCAGAGCAGAAAGTACTGAGAATTCGATCAACTTTATGCAAGTATTTCCATTAAGAAATTATTGTCAGATAACCGCACTCGAACTGTTCTTCTTCTGCTTTCATTCTTTAGTTCAAAGGCAAGTAACTACGAAATGTCTTTATAAGTGGCTTTGAACATACACACTAGTTTGCATGTTTGAAATCCTTACATTGTAAAGGCCGGCACTTGAATGCTTTGGTAAGTGATATCTCTTGAATTTGTCAAAGCACATTCAAGGATGTTCTCTTGGCCAAACAATGCTAGTGCACAAATGGATTTCCTCTAGCACTACTATATCGTCCATTATTGGTAATTAGAATTTCCAAGGACCAGACTTGTATGAGTTGACTGATTGATGCATGAATTAACTTCAATAGCTCCATGGAATGTATTCATTAGCCCTTTTCTCACATTTCTATTGACAAAGGGGATTGGGTTGGTTTGAAAGTAGACTCTGCAGACATCCAGTAGTGCAAGAAACTTAGGAAATATTTTGAGAGTTTTGTACTTAAATACCAAACACTACTAAAATCATGACCTGCGTCCGTTTGTCTGTCCGTCCATTTGTCTTATGTAAAAGTCACGAGTGACGAGTTCTTGAATGTTTTACTGTCTATTAAAGAAAGTCTCTCTGTATAAGGGGTCGACCCTTAATTTTTAGGGTTTTGTAAAATAATTTTACAAAACCCTTCTAAAATCGCGCCCTGTCTGTCCGTCTGTCTGTCTGTCCGTCCGTCCGTCCGTCCGTCCGTGTGCCACAGCAGTTTTTCTCGGAAACTACTTAAGCTAGAAGCATCAAATTTTGTATATAGGTGTAAAGTGGTGATCTCTTCAAAGTTCAACTACTTAAAAAATTTTATAACGTATTTAAGGGGGGTCTCCCCATGTAGGGGAGTGACCCCCCGAAAAAAAAATTTCATTGAAGGTAGCCGATATGGGTATCAAATGAAAGGTCTTGACGAGAACTTTTCAAAACAGGTCTTAGTTCTGCAAATTTTGCTTCGGGGGGCGCACAGGGAGGGGAAATACACGAAAAATTTGTGTCCCCCCCCCGTCCCCTCGCGATTGGACACCTTCCATCCGAAAAATCTGAAAAAAATCACGAATGTAGGCCTTGATGAATACAACAACAACAAATACATGAGAAGTCGTAATTCACTCAACTTTGTTAGTAATAGTATGATTTATCGATTTGATGTTTTCTTGAATAAAATCTTAACGGTACCCTTAAATTCAATGAAATTCAGTACATAGATGTCTATTTATAAGATTGATCAACCCTGCAAGTTTCATAAAGATTGCATCATATTTAGCGAAGTTATAGCGGTTTGAATTTTCCTGTATTACTATGGAACAATATGCGCTGCATTTATTACTATGGCAACATATGGCTATGGAACAACATGCGCTTTTTACCGAATCAGACACTACAGTTTTGCTAGGATTTGCATGAAAATTTCAGGAATGATAGGTGTCATGAATAACTTTGAGAATCAGTTCAGCTAGTGGTATCAGTAATCGTAAAACAAAATAGTGGCTGTTTTAAATGCAAAGATTGAATAATTTTGAGTTCTTTTTCCCAACTTCAACGTTTAAGGTGAATGCTTTGAACACTTGATTCAATTTAATGAATGACTGAAGCTGAGTACCTACAATTAATACTCATAAGTGAAACAAGTCAAGGAGGCGGGAGGGAGATTCTAACAAAAGGGCTTTGTAACAACTCTAGGATTCGAAAAAATTGGCTATTAATCGATGATAACAGTACAGGAGAGTGGCCCCTGAAAAAAAAATTCATCAAACGTAGCCGATATGAGTATGAAATAAAAGTTTTCATGGGAGCTTTTCAAAACAGTTGTTGAACTGTCAGTTTTTGCTTCAGTGGGGGCACAGGGGGGAAATACATGAAAAATGTGTTTCCTACCTCGCGAATGGACATCTGAAATAATTATCAAGGGAGATATTTATGAGTAGAACAATAACAAAAACCTCAGAAGTCGAAATTCTTTCTACTTTGTTAATAAAAGTATGGTCTTCGAATTTCGTAGTTTCTCCAATAAAATCTTCATTGACATGCTTCTTGACTTTATTCAATCTGGTGACTGCATTTTGAAAATTGAATACAAAACCCTTCTGACATGAGCGTAGGTCTGTTTACCCAACTTGTTTTTAATAATAGGTAATTCCTGATGAGATCCATTCAAAAAATTATATTTACCGAGCTAAGGTATGTATAATCGAAGCAATGTACTATATACTCCCCAAAACAATGGCATTCACTTTAAATATGTAGGGTATGAAAAAATTTTTCATTAAATTTCTTTCTCAACTTCAGAGTCTTATGTATACGCTTTTAGCATAAACTGCATGTTGAGGCTATTCATAGGTTAGATGCAAAACCCTTCTGGTGTGAGCATACTCTCGGCTTGTCTACGAGTATCAAATCACTACGTTTTGATAATTAACAATAGAGAAATTTCAATGATTGGACTTAATGACGACATGGTAAGCGGACGAATTTAATCATAAAGTGAAAATATCAGTAACTGAAAGCAACCACATAAGGCTTAACAAAGGGATCTAATTTAAGGTAATGAGTACAACTTAATATTTTTGAGGATAGCCCAATAGATTATAAATAGATTATTTTGTCTGAAATTGTCAAATTGGTCAGATATTCATCAATAATTGAAAAGCTGAGTAACATAGTACGGCATTGAACTTAATGATTGATAAATCATACTTTTTCTAAAAAAGTTGAGTGAATTTCAACTTCTCACGTATTTATTGTTGTTATACTGATAAATGCCTACATTCATGATTTTTTTTTAGATTTTTCGGATGAAAGGTGTCCAAGTACATTTATGCTTTCCCTGCCGCCCTCTGTACTGATAACTTAATCTTCAGGCATGTTTTGAAAACTTTCCCAATGACACGAAAATTTTTTTTAAAGGATCGCTTAAAATTCACAGAAAAGTTTTTTTACCCCAAAACTTTCAAGAAGTCATAAATTTCACAAGATATCATGGCTGTAGCTTCTATAGTTTCGGATAAAAACTGCTGTGATGTACCAACGGATGGATCGACGATAGGACGGACGGACAGACGGACACAGGTCGTGATATCAATAGGGTTTTGTATTTTAGTACAAACCCTTAAAAATCAAGTTTTACTTAAAGAAAGTTTCTCGACATTGTCATTTGGAGGGATAGGAACTATATATCGTGTTTGGAGATGTGAGACAGACTTGATGACATCAGTTTGAGACAGCAGATCTATGAATTCGTACTTAGACGTATCTCAGGTAAATGAGGATTATTTAGCAATTGCTCTGAAATTGTCCTCTCAATGCTTTTCAAAGTATCGACCTGTGACAGGTTTCTTTTGAGTAGTTCGTCAATAACCTCGATTAAGCCAAACTTAATATCTGCCAACACATTTTTCTGTTAGTAGAGATAATCAAGTTTCATAACTTCACAGCAGCTTGAATTTGTTTTCAACTTGAGTAAATCTACAGAACCACCACACTTTTCTTATTTTTCTTCATAGCACTATAGCCTCTCTCGAACCTTCAATTCCTGCAAATTATGCCCTCCAAATTTTTAAATTCAAGCAATGTTTAATTGTCTTCGTCAACCGAGTCAGACCAGCATTTCCTCGATTGACCCTTCATTTCTCCCATCGTACACCTTTTTGGGTATATGTTGTTTATCCATACCATTCATGTGGTTAGCCCATTGCAGCTTGCACAGTCCTACAGCTAATCTTCAAGATCGTCAAAGCTGAATAAAAAATATTATTTATAAGCTGTGTTAATCGGTGTATTTCATCTTTGTCATTAGTGATTCTCATTATTTTGACGCCTAGATACACAAATTCAAACACATTTTCAACATCATTGATATTTTGGGCATTTGAAGCATTTGTTCTTGACTGCGTTATGAGCTTTGTTTTGATCTCATTGATTTGTAGTCCTCCTACTTTTGATTCCGTATCGAGTCAAAGGAAAATTTTTTTGGGGCTTGTTTATGATGTCTTCCGCACAGGAACTTGGCTTGACTTGTATGATAAAGTGCATCTTGTATTGACAGGTGGCTTCTGATGGCAAAGCCAAATTCAATACCAATGAGGCGAGCCCAATTCATGCTTTAGTCCGATATTTGTGTCAAAGGCGTGAGTGAGTTGGTTATTGATACGAACTTGAAGTTTTTCAACGTCATTGTCATTTTGGTAACCCTTCTCAGTGCATACATAAGTAAGCGTTTAGGAGATAAGTCGTTTTTGCATCGCACATACACATGATTTTTCAATGCCTTACCTATTTGGCAGATTATTAAAAGTGTAACCGCCTCTAAAAGCAACTGACATTTGCATAAACACTTACTTACTGTCAAAGATTAAGTGCTGAAATAGTGCAGATATAGTAGCTAACTTATCATTTTATAATCTTTTATTGCATGTTTTGGCATCATCAAATCGTTTTGCAAAGTAGACTTGTCTAGGAAAGTGCTGGAGAAACTTATCAAGGCAAGATTCACTATTTTGATACATGTTGCTGGTAACTTATCTCTTTGGCACTACGAGTTTAGAGCAGTTCGCTTGACCATTGTAGTAATTGCAGATGTGGTAGGCATGGTCAAAAAGGGGCAGGTGCATGGAAGTACCAAGCCATGAGTAGTTTTGGTGGTGACACTTAATGTTCGGAATGTCTTCAATTCAGCTAGATATTTGGGATACGCTGGAACCACCTTTTCTAGATCCAAAATATCTTATGCGGCTTTTGAGTGATTATTTGAAGGCACGAAGCCTGCTTTATGATATGATGAAGGGCCCACAAAGGATGGTAGTTACATCAGGTGTTCCTCAAGGATCGATCCTTGGTTCAGACTTGTGGCGCATGTCGTTCGAATGGCTTGTGAAACTCGAGCAGCCGGATGATATTGCAGTATTAGCTGCGGCATGCACCGTCGCACTAGCTTAAGGTTTACTAATGCACGACATGATTGCTCGTGGGTTCAATCTAGCACTGGAGAAGACCAAAATTGTTATCCTGACAAAAAATAAAATTTCCAGAGTAAGGGCGATCAGTATTCAATAAATACTGGTTAAATCAAAACCATGCATAGAGTACCTGGGGTAGCTGGTTAACTTGAAATTGAGTGTCGTTGAGCAAATGAGAGAAACAGCTGATAAAGTTGCTTTAGGCGATTCGGTTCTGAGTTGATTTACGGCCGATGTAGATGAAACTTAGCACACTTGAATATGTGAATAGGTTCTTAAGTTGATAGAGGACGTATTTAGTGAGTAGCCCAGATGCTTGTGAGTCTGGAAACACCATATTTAGGATGTAAGTAGTCTTCACCTCCCAACTACAAAAAACAGTGACGGAATGCTGTTTCAGTTAGCTATGAATACTGAGCTCAGCTGCAAACGGCCATACTTGGGGATGCCTAATTATGCTAGGGACTAGTTATCTGTTGTACATAGAACGCGTTCTTTTCCCAAGCACAGGGCATATTGCTAAAAATGTCACGTACGCGAGTGACGATATAAGCCACCTTGCATTTGAATTAGCAAGTAATAATTTGTTTCGGCACAACTTCGAAAGTAAAACACTGTTTGAAGGAAATATTCTTTGGTATAAATACTCCCAATATGAGACATTATAAACATTTAAAGAGATCTGTCTTAGAACCTTATCAATCACTATGGTAAACCTCACCCAAATCATAGTTTTCTAAAAAGGACAAAAAAATTTAATTTTTACTGAATATTTTACACTTCTGAATTTTTAATCCAATTTTGACAATTTTTGTAGAATGGAAGAACTGAATTCAATAATGCATAAGTTACATCAAATTCTGTTAAAAAACGTGACTACTAGAGGGCGAAAATATTTGAAAATATCGCATATATATGAACCAGCATTTTGAAATTTGCTCATGAATGATCACCAAATAACAGAATTATTAGACATAATATTTTAAGCTCCAGTATTAAATACAAGGTGCGTTTCAAAACAAACGAGACTTTTGTCACAACAATTTTTTTGGTGGCCCCATCTGTGAATGAGATATGTTTGTGTGTTGAAAAGCTACATCCTTCCCTAACTTTCAGTGAAAGTTTGGTGACATTCGGTTCAATGAAAGCGAACTTATTATGTCTAAAGTGATAGTATGTTTTTATCATCGGTACAAAAATGAGTTTCGAACAAAGAGCTAATATCAAATTTTGTTTTAAAATCGGTTAAACGTTTACCGAAACATTTGAATTGATGTAAAAACTTTTTGGCAATAATCGTCTATCTCGTTGTGAGGACATAAATGACAATGAACATATGAGTCGCCCAAAATCAGTGATCACCGAAAACTCCATCGAAATTATGTGTGAATTTATCAAAAATGAGCCAAAATCATCGTTGAAATTCATAGAGTCGGAGTTAAATATCTCCAAAACATCGATTTATTGCATTTAAACTGATCATTTGGGCTTACGAAAGGTCTGTGCAGGTTTTGTTCTGCACAAATTAATTGATGACCAAAAATTGCTCAGAATTTAACATTTGAAAGACATCATTAAAGAGGCGAGAAAAGACGAGAACTTCATTTACAACATTGTAACTGGTGTTGAAACGTGGCGTTTTTAGTATGAACCCGAAGTCAAGCCTCAAAATGCCGAATGGAAGGCCTTACACGAGCCACCACTCAAAAAGTCGCGTTTGGAGAAGTCAAAAATCAAGTCGATGCTCATTTGTTTTTACGATTCCGAGGGGATTGTCTACAAGGAGTTCGTGCCAATGGTCCAAACCGTCAATGCAATTTTCTATCTTGGCCTTTTGAAGCATTTGTTGTATCGCATTCGTCGAGTTTGGCCTGAATATCGCGAAGGAGGAAGCAGGCGCTTATTGGATGATAAGGACCATCTAATTGATCTTGAGACTGATTTTTTGACTAGAAATCGCATTTTAGCCATCAATCACTCACCGTATTCACCTGATATGGCTCACTGTGACTCCTACTTATTCGAAAAATTGCATTTGGCCATTAAAGAAAAACGCTTTGCGTCCATAGAAGGCATCCAAAAGGCTTGTTCCGGCATACTGAAGGAGATTCCGGTCAATGACCTGAAAAACTCTTTCGAAAAGCTTTGGAATTGCGCAAAACAGTGTATCGAGGCCGGAGGAGACTATTTTAAAAAAAATAAGCTCGAATTTTAAACAAAGCTTCTGTCGTTTCTATTTTAGCTCAGGCTCGTTTATTTTGGAACGCACCGAAATTGTGACTTTTAGAACTTCTGAAATTTCTAATCTCAACCGGCTGCAATTTCGGTTTTTGAGAACTTTGTTCTAATTTACTTTCACTGCCCCTTGCACGGTGATAGCTTTCACCAAGGTTTGTTCAACATTGATTGAAAGGTTTGGTCAAAACTTCACTAACACATTTTTGCACGTTTTTTGTATTTTGAGTCTCCGTAGATTTTTCGTTTAAAGTGGCCGTAGTTTTGTTTTCGGTTGGCCGAGTTAACTGTTACTCAATACATCCTTCTAAAAATTTGTTAAAAATTGCAACCCACAACATGGTCATGCATATATATATATATATATATGCACAACATGGTCATGCATATATATATATATATATATATATATATATATATATATATATATATATATATATATATATATATATATATATACATATGTATATATATATATATATATATATATATATATATATATATATACATACATATGTATATATATATGTATATATATATATATATATAAATATATATATATATATATATATATAGTATATGTATATATATATATATATATATATATATATATATATATATATATATATATATATATATATATATGTATGTATATATATATATATGTATATATTGGATAGTCTAAAATGTATTGAGCCTTTTTTGTCACTAGATGGTGTTCGTTGTCATATATCGGGCAATACCAGTCAGATTGAATCAAACTGCGTTGAAAGGTGACATTCCAGTCGACAATTTTCATCCGGACAGTTTTGTATTTCGTCATTCGTGTCAAAAGTTGTATTCATTTAAAAATGAGTAAAATTTCTGAAAATATGAGTTATATTTTACAATATCACTACGATCAAAGTGAGAATGCATCGCAGGCTCGTGAAGAAATTCTGGTGTCTGCAATCAAGATGCTTTATCAAAAGCCACAGCTAAGAGATGGTTCGCTCGCTTTTGTTCTGTGAATTTTGATGTCAAAGATGCACCTCGCTCAGGTCGACCAATCACTGAAAAAGTCGATGGAATCTTACAAAAAATTAAAAAGAAGCTGACACATAAGCAGCCATGACATTTCTAAGAAACTGAATATCCATCACCAAACAGTTTTGAACCATTTGCGAAGGCTGGATACACAAAGAAGCTAGACGTTTGGGAACCGCATGTGGTGACACATCCATTTGCGGAATGCTAATAAAACGCAACGAAATGGAGTTATTTCGGAGCAAGTCATTACGGACAATGACAGATGGGTAATATACGTGAATTTCGTTTGAAAAAAATCATGGTCAAAAAAACGACTTCAAAGCCAGGATTAACACCAAATAAGATTATGCTGTGTGTATGGTGGAATCGGAAGGGAATTGTTTATCATGAGGTACTAGAACTGGGCCAAACACTCAATTTGGCTCTGTACTGTCGGTAATTAACCAGATTGTAACAATCAATTCAAAAAAACCGGCCAGAATTGAACAATAGAAAGGGCATTGTCTCGCGTCATGACAATGACAGACCACACACATCTTTGATGATCCGTCAAACATTGACAGAGGTGGACCAGGAATTGTTGATGCATCCGCCCTATAGTTCAGGCCGTACACCATAAGACTGCCATTTGTTTCGGTATATATATATATATATATATATATATATATATATATATATATATATATATACATATATACATATATATATATATATATATATATATATATATATATATATATATATATATATATATATATATATATATATATACATGTATGTATATCTATTGTTGCGTGTTTTGGTTTGTGACCGATAAGTTTAATGTCCTGGGAAAGTGATAACGCACTGTCTTTTAAATTTAGAGTGTATTTTACTAATAATGCACAATAATTTATTTCACTCCGTCCAACAAACTACTTTTAAATTCACTTTGCACTTTTCTATCTATTTGTGTTTCAACTATTTTCAAATATATCACGAAAAATTTTTACTTCACTATCAATCAATATCGCCTTTGATTCGCGCTTGGCTCCTATTGCACTTATTACTATCGCAGTTTTACTAGCGCAGTTTTACTAGCGCAGTTTTCCTATTACTCCTCCCATTCATTCAGCTCAACTTTATATAGGGTCTCTAGTCATTCAATCCATTTCTCGTATATTGGCCAATGTTCTGACGGGAACTACTGGAATATTCAAGCTATTCTGAATATCCGCAATGACGTCACTTTCAGATTTAATCATGGATGTTATGAATAGTTGCGACAACAAATGCGACAGTAGCTCGCCGAATTGCACACCAGCTGTTCGGCTACAGTAATAACTTCCTGGTTGGGGATGGGGTAGACCTCGGGCCACTTGCTGAAATATTCGGCCACAACCAGAATGTATCGATTTCTTCATTCACATTCAAGAAAGGGTCCTGCGATGTCAACAGCAATCCTCTCAAACGGTACCCCTACGATAAAGGTTTGCTTTTGTCCTCTCAGTCGATGCTTCGAACTTTTGACGGAAGTGCACATTGTGCACCTACGACACGTCTTCTATATCATCTCGAAAATGGAGCCAGTAAAACTTTCCCCGCAGTTTCACTAAGGTCTTGTTAACATCAAGGTGGCCTCCCGAGGATCTTTCGTACATTTCCTTAACCACATCATGTATTTGGCTTTTAGGACGTATAGTTTGCATCCCATAGGAGCTGCCATCTACCGTTTCCCATTTCCGCTTGGGTATGCGAACCTCCACCTGAAGGGAGTTCCATTGTGCCCAATAGCTTTTCAGAGTTGCGCCATGCATCGAAACGTTCTTCCACTCAGATCGGCCAGTTGTCTCCTTCCATACGAGCAATGGTCCGATGTGTATTTTGTGTATACACTACGCATCTATAAATAATAAAAGAAATTTTATTTTCCGTTACATTCACTTATATATCTGATAATTAACATTAATTGTTTCAGTGTAAGTACTTTAACTGTAAACTCATCAACAATCTGTTAGAAACTGATTAACTTTAATAAAAATATTTGATATGTCAAGAATTTAAAATAAAAATTTACTATATATTTCCTCGATCAAAATCAACAAGTTTTATTTGAAAGTAGATATTTAACTCGATGGAAGTTAACAAGTGAACAATCAAAACAACTATAATTTTTAACGGATAAGTTTTTTAATTTTTGTGTATGGAAGGTGAATATCATTTATGCACAGAATGTGGGACTCTCATGCTGGTAAGAAGGCGACCGGACTACCATTTCTTATCCGCCAAATTTTGAAGAATTATCCTTTGATACGGATCGCACACATACGTTTGCGGACTGCCTCAAAATGAATAACGTGTGATTTGTACCTTCTATCCACAATAAATGGCATTCCGACATTTCGCTTTCAAGCAGGCTTCCGACTTTTGAATATTGTGTGCAATCTCATAACTTTAATATCACTGCCAGTCCTGTTCACTTCCTGGATTGCCAGTACCTTTAATTTATTTTGACCGGCCACCATTTGTTTCGGTCTCTGCGAAACTTCCTCAATGAAAAGAAATTCACTTCATAAGGGGATTTTGAAAATCACTTGGCCAAGTTTTTCGCCGATAAAACGCAGAAGTTCTACACGGATGGAATAATGGCTCTACCTAAAAAATGGCAAGAGGTCATAGATAATAATCGACAATATGTACTTAAATACAATGAAATCCATTGTAAATAAAAGAAATATTCAATCGAAAAATGAAAAAAAAGGCTCAATACTTTTTAGGCCGATCAATATATATATATATATATATATATATATATATATATATATATATATATATATATATATATATATATATATATATATATATACGCGACAATATATATTGTCGCGTGTTATGGGTTCGCAACCTATAATAATTTTAATGTTCCGGGAAAGGGAAAACGCAATGTCTTTTTATTTAAGTTAAAAGAGTTTATTTAATTACAAAAGTGCTTAATAATCGATTTAACACTTTCACTAATTTTAAGTTTCACTATTAAAATTCTAACACTTGTCAATAAATTTCTTATCGCAATTGTCTTCTAAATCACTTCGCTATTACGAAAATCACTTTTCTACTACTCGAATAATATCGCTTCCCACACACAATCGCAGTTCTTATCGCGGTCGAATGAATGATCATTCTCCCCATTCATTCAGCTCGCCTTTATATAGGGTCTCTACCTATTCACCCATTTCTCGTACATTGGCGAATGTTCTACCGAGAGGTACCTGGTAGATTCGAGCAAATTAATGAATGGAGTGACGTCACTTGCAGATGTTGATCATGCTTGTTGGGTTCTCATGGTTTCGAGTGAATTCGTGTTCTTCATTGTTGTGAAAACAATTGCGACAGTAGCTCGCAGAATTATTTGTACATGTAACAATATATATATATATGTATATATATATATATATACACATACATACATATATATATACATACATATATATATATATATATATATATATATATATATATATATATATATATATATATATATATATATATATATATATATATATATTGGTCGGCCAGGTACTGGGGAAAGTGTTTTGTTTTTATACACATATATATATATATATATATATATATATATATATATATATATATATATATATATGTGTGTGTGTATATAAACAAAACACTTTCCCCAGTACCTTTCGCTTCTCAACGACCGCGGTCTCATCTTCGATGCTGAAGGTAGAATCACGCTCTACAACAAATCCCGGCACGGGGTACCCAAGTTCTCTGAGTCACAGTTTGTGCCCCCGCGCAAAAGCCCTGATGACAGACGCTCCCATCACCCCTTTTAGGAATACGCTACTACCCCCTAAACCCCCCAACCCTCATTCCCATCCCTACACCCTGGCTATTTGCCATCCTTGCCATTTTTCCTGCATGACCCCCCTGGTGTTATTTAACTTTACGTGTTCGTCCGTTTTCGTTTCTTTTCTTTTTCATTTCAGCGTCAATGGATTGGAGGCACCTTCCGCTGCCACCGAAATTAGTTTAGTAAGGCTATAGGTTAAGAAAAATGAAATGTAATGTAACTAGGTTAAGATAAACCATAGATAAGGAAATAGTCCGCTAGGTTAAGCATTAATAAGAGCTAAGTTTGATATGTAAGTACTATTAAATTGGAATAAATGAAATAAAAAAAAAAAATATATATATATATATATATTTATACACATATATATATATATATATATATATATATATATATATATATATATATATATATATATATATATATATATATATGCATACTTATATAAAGGGTGATTCATAACAAAGTGTACACATGTGACTGGGCGTTAACTCTTATTTATCACCAACTTCAGGTCCATATATTGACAGATTATGACAGTTTGGTTTTTACAATTCTAACCTTGGCGTCATACACATCAGCCGAACGTTTTATTATTGTTAAAACTTTTTACAAAAATAATGAATCGCCAGTGCAAACGTTTCGCGCTCTACGTGAAATCGAATAATTTCACGAAATGGACCCATAAATTGGCCGGTGAGATCGTGTGATTTGACTCCCTTTGACTTCTTGCTTTGGGGATTTCTGAAGGATCGTGTTTATGCTGATGCTCTCCAGACCACTGAAGCATTAAAAAACAATATTCGAGCCAAGATACGCCTAATAACGCCGGAAATGTGGGAAAATGTCATCGAAAATTACAATCATCGTTTGTAGTCTGTAAAGCAGCACGAGGTGCACATATGCCTAAAGTAATAAACGTTTCAGCTCAATCTTCACAAAAACTATATATTTTTTTCGACAAAAATGTGTACACTTGTTATGAATCACCCTATATATATATATATTTATATATATATATATATATATATATATATATATATATATATATATATATATATATATATATATATATATATATATATATATATATATATATATATATATATATATATATATTTATAAATATATATGTATATATATATATATATATATATATATATATATATATATATATATATATATATATATATATGTATGCATATATATATATATATATATATATATATATATATATATATATATATATATATATATATATATATATATATATATATGTATGTATGTATATATATGTATATATATATGGATATATATATATGTATATATATATATATATATATATATATATATGTATGTATATATAGATATATATGGATATAGGTAGATATATATGCATACATAAATAAAGATATATACATACATACACATTTATGTATATACATACATATATATATTTATATATATATATATATACATATATATATATATATATATATATATATATATATATATATATATATATATATACATATATATATGTACATATATATATATATATATAGATATATTTATATATATATATATATATATATATATATATATATATATATATATATAGATATATATATATATGTATATATATATATATATATATTTATATATATATATATATATATATATATATATATATATATATATATATATATATATATATAAATAAGAAAATTATAAAAACCCGGAATTAAGTGCTCTTAAGTTAGCCAAACAAACATTGGAATACCTTAATAAATATTTACATCTCGAAATAATCAAGATAGTTTTGAAAAAAAAAATCAAGCGGAAGAGTAGCCCGTAAAAACCCTTCGTGAGCAAGGAATGTAGTAAAAACAGACTCTAATTCGTCAAAAGTTTTAAAAACAAAGACTTCTCATTTTAGGTTACTCATGTTATTTACATAGGGAGGTGAATTCTATATTTTCGCTCATATGGTCAATGTTGTGTATGGCAAAAACTTAAGGTAGAGCTCAAAGGGCGAAATCTACGATCCACTTTGAAAAATGAATAGCTTGGGGATGGTTTAAGGCTGCATGTCCACCGTCGGTCCAGGTTAACTGTGTATAGTCGATGGAACTATGAACCAAACAAAGTATTTGAACATTCTGGGATAAAAATTTGGTGAAGAGTTCTGAAATATTGGAAATAAAAGAAAACGTTCAATATTACTAGCATTACAATTCAAAGCACCCGATAAGCTTTCGTGGCCGCTGTAAAATCATCCGCATATTCTGGAAACAACTCCAAAATCCCTTATATTAACGTTATTGAGCATTTATGTGCTCACTTATAGAACCAATGAAAAAACTACGCAATTAGAAACAAAGAAGTTTTGAAATCGGTATTTAAGACAGAATGGTCAAAATAGATCCTTCCTTTTGCAAAAAACTTGAAGAAATCTTAGTAAAAATGAAATGTCTGATTTCTTTTTTGAGATGGACCTACTTACATTTTCACTTTTTGTTTGTTTATTAATCATGATATTGAGTAATGTTTTAAATATTTTTATTTTACATAAATAAATAACATTGAGCTAAGAAAATGTATTTTGTTTTTTTAAATACATTCTTAAATTGTTTATTCCATTTCCGACGTGTCCAACTTGTCTGGCAAATTAAGCCACTGTATATTTCTCGACATAAATGTACCTTAAAAATACACGAACTGAAATGATACACATTTTCAACAAGGGTCATGTCTCTCGTGGGAACTGAATAAACAATACATCGTTGAGCAGGGGAGGTTACTTCTCAGATAACCAGTGTCACTAATATGCGCTTGTAACGTTTCCCATAGTCTTGTCAAACCGGGGTTTCGATCATAAATTAAAAGAAATCCCATGCTTGTTCGTAGTTCACATTTTTCAAGTAATGGAGGCTAATTCCACATCTTCTTGAATAAGTTGTACCAAAATGTTTAAATCTAGGTCAGCCTTAAACATTTATGTTTCATCAATTCGGTATATTTGGTTTGATTAATGATAAATATTCTGCATTAATTGTACATTGCTGATTGCTAGAAGCGATTGTATTGATTTGGGGAAATTCAATATTTGTAAACAATTCATTGTTTTTAGGGTTGTGTAAAATAATTTAACAAAACTCTAATAAAATCACGTCCTGTCGGCCCGCCCGTCCGTGTGTCACAACAATTTTTCTCGCAAACTGCTTAAGCTAAAAACATCAAATTTTGTATTTAGGTGTAAAGTTATGCCCTCTTCAAAGCTCAACTACATAAAAAATTTTCAAAATATTTAAGGGGGGTCTTCCCTAGAGGGGAGTAGCCCCCGAAAAAAAAGGTATTCAATATAGATATTAAATGAAAGGCCTTGATGAGGACTTTTCAAATCAGGTCTTGCTGCTTCGAGGGGTGCACAGTGAGGGGAAATACACGAAAAATTTGTGCCCCCCTCGCGATTGGACACCTGAGATCCGAAAAAACTGGAAATAACCATGGAGAGAGGTGTTTGTGAGCACAATAATAAAAAATACCTTAGAAGTCAAAATTCACTCAATTTTGTTAATAATAGTATGATCTTGGAATTTCACATTTGCCCAAATAAAATTGTATAGGTATTCTTAAACTCAACGAATATTTGAGTGGTCTTGTAAAAGCTCCTAATACTTTATAAATTTGATGAAAATCGAATGATATACATGGAGATTAAAGCCCTTTGAAATTTCTCCAACTACAACAACAATAATACATGATTTTGGTATTTTATGGACTTTCCATAAAATCAGACATTGCAGTTTTGATTTGATCTTCTTGAAATTTTCATATAAGATCAATAACATAAATATTTTTGGGGATTCATGATTTTTTGTTAGTTCGCAACAAAATGGCGACCGGTGAAAATAGAGAAACAATGGATTTTCTTATGAATATGCACATCTCTTCGACATGCTTCTGGGGTTTATTCGTTGCTGGTGACTGCATTTCAGAGAAGTTGAATAGAAAACCTGTAATGAGTTTTCTCGTCTAATTTCACGAACGAAGTTCTAGACGTGAAGTCTGAGTCGTGCCAACAAATGGTACCAACCGGTCAACCAGTTCGTGCACCGTAATCCATTTTTGCGGTGGCTGCTTGTCGGCCAGCTAGATCGGAGAGGATTTCGGTCGCGGGTCTTAAAATGGATTACGCTCAATTACGTATTTCAGCCACCATTAAACGCCCGTTTCAAACGCGTCGAAAACACAAAAATACGGAAGAGCATTCTATTTTACTTTATTCCGTATTTCTTCAGTATTCCAGTCAAGTACAAAAATCTAATTTCTATTTCGCGTTCCCAAATTTTATCGACGCGGTACCGAAAAATACACTACTTTAAGTTGAACCCGACGAAAGCTACGCTAAAGAAAAAAACAAATCCAATAAAGGTACCGCGTACCGCATGCGACGCGAAACCGACCTCAGTGGATTTTTCCAAACCCTACCCTCTCCCCGGCATACTTACCCTGCACTCTCACTGCCTCTGAAAAAGAAGGGCCACTGGAAAGGAAAGTGTTAGTTAATTTAGCAATTCATTTAATTAGTAATTCGCAGATCTTTTTTTTTCTCTTAGCAAACACATGCGTTATGACAACGTAACACAAGTACATAAAGCCAATTTAAAAGTGAATTTTAAAAGGTAAGCGAGGCTTATAAAATTTTCTAATTTATGAATTTTCCTTCAATATTTAAAGCATAATATATAATGGCACAAAAGCAAAAATTTGGATCATTCAAAAAAAAAACAGGATGCGCATGCTTTTTCGACTAACTTGGAATAACAAGATTTTTGTAGATAAATTTTTTTTGGCACAATTACTAACTATATGATTTGGTATAGTTTGGCAAAATAAAACGTTTAAAAGATAATAATTAAATTCACACATAAATTGCTAAGTGTCAAACGAAATACACCTTTCATTTTGCGAAGAAAAAGAAGTCCATTAAAAGTAACAATAAAATGAACACAAAGCGTAAAGCTGTTGAAGCGAGTAGAAATCTAGTAAGGCTTTGAAGCATCTTTTGGTTTCTTTTTGTGTATGTGATTTTTAATAGTTGTTGCGTTTTCTTTTTTTTTCAATTCGTTTTTAAATCCTCTTGTTTTGGGGGTTATAGAAATTTCCAAACAATAATCATTCTTTAGGTTTTTCGATCGCTTGTTCGTATTGTGCTTAAATTTATATTTGACTGCATATGGCTTTAAACAACAGAGATAATGGCTGTATTCTTAAATATATCAATTTATTACAATTTACTTATTATTGCATTTCGAAAAGCAATTTTATAAGTATTTTTGAAGATAACGTGAAATATTTTCAGTCCTTTCTCCTTCGAAATTTCATTCATTCTATGTTTACATAAATGCCTTAATTGTTTTTTTTTCTTTTGTAAAGAATGAGCAAACTAGCATACTTCAAATTCATGAACGAAGGAACAGGAATTACGGAATTATAACAAAAATTTAGATCTAAAGAAGTTTTGAATTGATCCAATGTTCGGATGATAATGTGTTTTTCACGTGGGCAATTGTGTTGCAATTAATGCAATGCTTAATGTGCAAATGCTTAGTAGGCACTTTGTATGCGAGATCGATTTGATTTACTGTCTCGGTTAGATCTTGAATGGGGCCAATTGCCGGTTCAGCAAATTCGCGATATAAGTAATACAACGCCGCAAGTCCGTCGTGTCCATGGAGCTCTCCAGTGCCGGGCGTGATTTCGTCTAAAGACAGGCCCAAACCGGTCCATTTTAAGACTTGTTCGTCCACAGAATTATTGTATCCTGTGATGTTTAGGCATTTGCAAGAAATCAATATTTTCTTGGACGCGAAAAAAACTCTTTCAATCTCTGGACGCAAACACAGGAACAGATCAATCGCGGCGAAGTGTCTAATAACAAAATGAACTGATCCGGAAAACTTCTGCACAAAATTGTTCTTCCACGGCACTTTACCTTTCTTTGTTTTAAGACTGTAATTTTTCACTGTCTTTGCTGTTGAGTTCGAAAGTTCTCAAGGAAGCAAAATTTCTATGGTCCTGTCAATTTATGAATCTTCACTTTGCACTTTAATTGTGTAGTTTAGAGTAAAAAAATATAGCAACGTCTAAAACTTTCTTACTTTCACTTACTAAATAGTTAACATTACTAATAGATATTCAAATTTTGATAAAATTGAAAATGTTCTATTCAAAAACACGACGTGGAACAATGTGATAAAGGCGTAAAACGAGCGTATAAACTCTTTTCATTCGTTAAAATACTCTTCATAATGAGCAACAGTCTTTTGAAACGACGGATAAACTATTATTCGAAAGATTTGATTATGTGCAGTAAAAATAGTAAAACTTATTTCCTTCTACTTATACTCATCCCCTAATTCATTCCGTAACCACTCGCCTATTGATTTATAATTCCGTTCCATCCAAACAATATCAACTTCAATACTTTCGATTGCTTGTTGTATGGATCTCCCTCCTTCTTTGTAACTGTAATTGATGAATTCTTATAACTCGTCCAGTTCGAATTGCCTATTCATCCTTTGTGTGGAATATTTGATAATCAGGTCGAAATCAGTTATTGATGAGCCAAAATATGACTTCATCTCCTGCCAATGTCGTCTGATAAAGTTAAAAGCGATTGGTTGCCCAACTACATTGCTAGCAACAGCAGCGAATATTTGGAACACATCTTATTTCCGTATCATACTCTTTGCGTCCACGGCTCTTCGAAGATATCTGTTGAGTATCCACGTTTCACGGCTGCAACCTAAAGCTGATAGGATCAATTCTCTTTCATGGGACACTTTTGATTTGTAAAACGTTCATATGCAAAATCCCATTCCTCTTCTGTTCCATATCGAATTGCATTGCAATATACTACATTTTTAAGGTTGGGCGAGATCGGATTATTGATATCAGGATTTGGTGCGGACATCCAAATGTGAAATTGTCGATTGCATTTTGAATACAATCTTTGTATCCTAAGTGGCACGCGGAGGTTAAGATATCTACTCGCTTGTAAATGTTCAGCAAATTTGATTCATCTCCCTTTTCATCGAATCCAACCAGGTCATATGATGGCCTTATTAAGCGTAGAAGATATTTCTGCCAAACGCTGTTATCTCCTTCCTTTCCCCAGGGTCAGGAGGTAATTGTTTTTTTATTCATTTGTTCCCCCATTATCTCATTGATTAATTGAAACTTCTTACCTGTGACGAGCGAACTCCAAGGAACACTATCTTCTACTTTAGGTGATTAATTGTCTCACTGTACTCAAATCTATTTGAATTAACTCATAATCGCAAAAATGAAAAACTTTTATTTTACTTAAAGTGTGATTTTCAATTTGACTTTATAGGTTAACCTTCCTTCACAATCACTCACTAGATGCACTACTCTCAAAGGAGGTTGGATGGGAACTCGACACACATACCCGCCATTTGGCTGTCATTCGACTTTGACATCCCACGACAAAACTGACATGGGATGGCAAGCCGTCACGACGAACGCGAGATGGAAAGCACCAGCGGCGTCGAGTGATTCATTACAAACCCTTCTGCCATGAGTATAGGTCTATCTATCCAACTTGTTTTTCTTAAAAAGTCGTTGGAGCCTTGCTTTGTTGTGTGAGCAAACGTATTTTGATTCCTTTGAGTCATTTTCATCTTTCTGGATCGTTAGATGTCCGTTTGTTCTGTTTCATTTCGTTTCCATTTTCATCGGAGAGTTGTAGTGAATTAGGTGGAAAAAATGTCCGTGTAGGACTGCAGCGATGGTTTGCTGCCTCGACGGAAGATGATGGTAGTATCCGCCGAGGTTTGCCTTGTCTGGGGACGCGTAAATGCGCTGGCAGGCTAGCGTTGCAGTGTCGGCGGGTGGGTTCTTTCCCCCTAGCACAAGGATCCACTACAAAAATATTTCGCATTTACGAATTAGAAAGGGTCGAATGCCGATCGACTGGTGCCGAGGCCGAGGTAACCTACTAAGGGTTGAAATTGCTGTTTGCTCGAAGAACGAATTGGGCTGAGCAAAAACGGACGGACTGGCGGAGGCTTCGTCGTTAGCGATGATTCTTATAGTCCGCAAATAAGAGTGGGGCATCCAGGTGGATGTGGTGCTCCCACGCGCTTCTAGGCCTCATATATTAGGCGCTTCTAGGCCTCATATATTAGGCCAAGCTTTTTTGCACTATTTACACATTCATCTAACTTCTTCCCTTTTTACTAATTAAAGCCAACGCGACCTATTTTAGGGCTTTTCATGCTGTGAATTATTTTATCCTCCTCCCAATACTCTTAAAAACACTTTGATAGACGATCACGATACAGTCCCTTTCATAATTTATCATTCGGATCGCATAGGTATGAAGATATAAATTTTCAATCACGCAGTTTCAATCACAATTCGTTCGTTCAATAAAGTACTATAAATCCAAAACACGAATACTTTCACACATAATCAGGCACTCGTGGAAAAGCATGCGCTTCAGAACACACTTTGAACAAAAAAAACAATTTTGATTATTTTGGTACAACAACCTTCTGTACACATTTTCGTGTTTTGCGAATGTGGGAAGCAATGCGAGTACCATAGAGAGCAAATTTCAAAATTTGGCAAATGCTCGAAAATGATAAGCTGTCGCAGGATAGAACTATTGATTATGAAAGATAACTACTTCATCACTCACTTGCCGGCACAGCGTCGCAGATTTACACGGCAAATTAGAATTATAAGCGATCACTCACCAGGTCTTGTTGAAATTTTACACACGGCGACTGTGACTACTATGCATTACCTCGTGTCTCCATTCACGTCAAGACTCACCGAATTTGAAGAGCTATTTGCCAAGAAACTTTATACGGTTCCGTCAAAAGTTTCCAATGAATTTGCCCCGCCGTGCTGCCTAGTCAGACACCTGTTTACTTCCAATTCAAATTCTCAGTGGCCGATTGAAATTCCTTGGGACTGGTATATTGTTCGTCCGCATATTAAGTAACGCCAAGCCCTTCCGCATATTCCGCTCGACATTTGTCACCCCCAGCTCACGGTTTCTCGCTCGTTATTTTTACCGTTGCAAATTTTCTATTACCGGTTCAGCCGTATGCCACCCGGAGGTTACCTGTTCAGCCCGTCCGTCCAAAAACACCCACCGCGCACTTGTCAACACTGCAAGAAAACATTTAAATATGTTTTGTGATGGCTCTGTAAGACCCCACACACCGCAAGAGCTTGTACTTACGCTTCCAACTACTGAGTAGCAAGTGCAGAATATGTCCTCGGTCGAAGTGAATGACATTTGAGAAGTCTCCGCTACATCCCATGCGAATCGAACTTGTGGCAAAATTTCCCTTTTTGCTAAAGTTTTTGTGACTGCTGTTAATCACGCTGAATCCTTACTTAGAGATAGAACTGAACGCATAGGCGGCCACTTTTGTATGAATTTAATTCACTACGCGCACTTGCACGGAACCGGCCCTCACTCTTGAGCGATTTGAAGCGGTCTCCTCGATTCGTCACAGGACTTCTCTTTTCCTTCTTTTTCGGCGTACCGCTAACTCGCATCAGCGGCCAGCTCCACCGGATTCGCTCACACTGCGTGGTGTAATATACCAATGGCTGTATTAGATCAGCGTTCCTATACTCGAAATTTTATTTGCAGACTTAAAATTTTTAAGAACAAAATTTTACTGAAGTGAAGAATATGAAGAGGATTTTAAATAGTAATATATGTTAAATCTCATGAAGAATACAGTTAAAGGGAAACATTTAAATTTAATATAAAGGGAAATTGATATAAAAATTATATTTCATAATCATAATAAGAAAGAAAACTATTTTACAAATTACGATTAGGAATTCAAATAATGAAATATTTTTCTAATTCTGCCTTTAAATTTTCGAAAAGGAGATAGGAAGGTTTTCAAGCAGTTTGCTTGTGTAACTGCTCGATTACTACAGGGGGTTGTCCAGTACTGAAAAAATTGCGTCAAAATCTATCATAAGTTGTTCGCGGATAATGTTACCATCAGATTCTTTTATGTTTATGTATTTCAAGCCTTTTAAGGATGACAAGTCTCGGTCCTTTGCTTTGCTTGTGGAGCAATGTCATTCAGCTTGTCATAGCGTCATGTTCGGGTGCGTGCTTTTGTAGGCGCGTCGCATGATTGCAGTCTACCTTGTTATGTAAGAAAAATTGTAAGTGCTCTTTGTATCTTGTCACTAGTTTCACTATTGTCCTTCCTGTGTATACCATGTTGCAGTCCTTGCATGTCAGTTTGCGTATGCCACTGTTCTCGTATATTGATGTGCTATTCAGATTGTTTCCAACGATGTTATTTTGAATGTAGTTTGTAATTCTTAATTAATTTTGATAGTTTGTACGCCTCTTTTCCTACTTATGTTAATGAAATCCACTGTTGGTCGTTTTTATGCATTTCAGTAAGATGGCTTTCCTGTTTTTCTATGTACTGTTCAATAAGTTTGTCAATGTCATTATGTTTGTATCCATTATTATTAACTATTCTGTAAATGTTGTTTATTTCCTTGGAATACATCTTTTCGACACTGAAGATGATGTGTCAGCTCACATAACAATGCAAGACCCTACGGCTTTTCAAGAAAAATGAGAATTGGTCTGCGGATATCAAAAAAGCAAAATAATTGACTAAATTCATTATTTGTAAATATCAAGAAAACAAAATCTTTCACGCATAATATTTTAAACTTAAAAATTTAATGTTTTCCGATATTTCGGAATCGAAGAAGGTGGCAGTAAATAGTTCCTAATTAAGTACACCTGATGTTCAAAATTCTGGGTCTATTTTAAGAGCACCTTCTGATGATTCACTTTAATCGATAGTGCTTTGGCTAGAAAATTACAAAATGCGTTTCCTACGTACATACTTTAATAATGATTAAACATTCACTTCCAAAGCAATTCTTAAGAGTTCTGAGCGACCTTGCATAGTGCCATCTCTACGAATTCCATCTAATTGCCCACTTCATCTGCCATCTGCCTCCATTGTAACCTTTGTGTTAAGATTCCTCTTCATGATTTCCAGTACGAGTGCGCCTTACATCTGTGCACCCAAGTAAGTCGCGCCTACGTGATAACCTCTAGCGTGCAATGAGTCTGGCAAGCATTCAAATGCAAAACAAACTCAAAGTTGCGGGGGAGGAATGTCTCTTTTCCTACAACCTTTTCTGTGGATTTAATGTGTCACAGTCATCATTCGACGTGACATCAAAAGCTTGCATTCATATGGCAATTTCAACTTTGAACCTGATTATTTTGTTTATTCATTGGATGGCAAAAATTACATGTCAGACTAATCCAGCTTTTTCGAACTAAAGGAGCCTTTGGGAGTCGCGCTAATGACATTCCGGTGAAAACTTTTACTGAAGGTAATTTTTCGAATGTCAAGGGTATAATGTATCTACTTAATAGATTTAGCAAATCCGGATTAACGATTTTGTTAATTACGTAGAATGCAGTCGCATGGCAAAGCCTTCGGAAGCAATTGAAGACTGATTACGGTTCCGTTGATGCGGTTAACGAACTTGAATTTGCTGAATCACTAATCTTAGCCAGAAAATCGCATTCAGAATCGAAGTCGGACGGAAAGATTTGCTTATTGTCCATACATACGTAACACTTTCCGTTTCAAGGCCGCAATGTTATTCTGATCCCACAGACACGATTTTGAATGGGTTGAATCATTCTTCTCTGAATTTCTTGTCGAAAAAATAACCATTGAGAATAAAAAGAAAATGAAAGATAATTTAAATCAGTTAGAGGTGAAAATAACCTTCAAACCAGGCTACTATCTTTTGCTGCGTACCATAGCTGAGCTTGCAGCTACAATAACTTCATTTAAAACCAAAAATAAAATGTTTTTCTCACAAGCTTTGTATGAATTGACATGAAGTCAGTTCTGCATAAATTGTCGCCTTTCAAATACCAAATCAGCTATACATACTCGTAATTACAACATTGCCGCACTTTGATGATATAATTGGGCGCAGATGTAAAAATTTGCGCCCATTCAAAATAACTTTGCATTCAAAACGTAAAGGCATTTTGAATTTGCTTTTGCATTCAAATTACTCATTCACCATGTCACTTGTGAATGCGAGTTATATCTTCAGCTATAATACCGTCAGCTTTTCGTTGGTATTTTGTATACAGTCATATTACGGTTTATTTGCGCATTGCAAGTTTTAATTTCAAAGTAATGGTAACGATGGAAAGTGATATAAATAAATGTTTATTTATGGATTGTACATAGAGAAAAAAACCAATAAAAAGCCTTAATCACTATATTATTCGTGTAACATGATTTGTGTGAACAGTTAGTTGTGTTTAATTGAAGTAGGGACTCGAATTGCATCATCTATATTTCTAGAAAATTCTAGATAAAGCCGCTTTTAGGTAAATTTATATATATATATATATATATATATATATATATATATATATATATATATATATATATATATATATATATGGGATATAACGAAATTTGTGACCACGCTAGAGGTTGCAATTTTGCTCCGATTTTCACTAAATTTTCAGGAAAGGTGTATTGGGTAAATATCTCGGTTAAATTCGTGAACCAGCTATATCGGCCGGGCAAAAACAAAATGGCGGCCATCTGTTCTGACCAAAGTATAGCTCAGATTTGGCTGAAATTCGGTACAAAGGTTCACTGATGTATGTGATAAATCTCACGATAAAAAATCCAAAGTCGGTACTGCAGAAACAAAATGGCGGCCGCTCAAAGATCGAAAAACGTGCAAAATTTTGTTGTGATAATAGTGGTCAAAGCTTTCAACAGATTTTCAAGAAATTCGGCAGTTAGATAGAAATTATAAGTAGCTAAAGAATTACGTGAAAAAACTGGAGCTCAGGTCACAAAAAACAAAATGGCGGCCAGTTGAAACTCAAAACTTCAAAGGCTTTTAAAAGTCGCAATTTTCATTCAACGTATATGAAACTTGGTTTCAAGATAGGCATTACTTAGATCTGCAGGCTTAGATATTTTGGTGATCATGCATGCGTAAATTTCAAAATGGCGGTGATTTAAATATGCGTTTTTTTCAGGTTTTTGTGGCGCTCTAGCAGTCACATTTTCCAGCGGATTTTGATGAAACTTGAGATTATGGATCTCTGTAATATGTTCTTGTATTGTGCAGAAAATCATTAAAACTGAATGAAAAATAAAAAGTCGAAAATTTTAAACCCAATATTTTTAGCTGCCATTTTCAATAAAAATTGAATTATTTTGCCCTGTCTAGCGTAAAACTCTGATTTAAACGAGATTTGGCACATTCAATAGTCCAAAATCAAATGCATGCATTCAAAATGGCGGCCCCCAAAGGTCAGAAGGCAAGCGCAATTCGTTATTTTAGTAGCAACTGAAATAATGAATTGTTTTCATGGAAACGTTGTAATTGACTTATCTTGAAAGTATTTATGAATCAGACTATTTTTGAAATATTGTTAAAATATTTTCAACAATCCCCCTAAAAATTATAAAATCGCAACTTGTCTGTCTATCCGTCCGTTTGTTCGTGCGTCACAAGTTTTCTCGCAAACCACATAAGCTAGAATGAGGAAATTTTCTACGTACGTCAAAAGTGGTGCATCTTGCAATTTGCAGTGTAAGAAAATATTTAAAGTGTTTAAGGGGGGCCTCTCCATACAGGGGGCGAACTAAATTTTTTTTTCATTTCTGTTGCCCTCTAGCAGCCAAGTTTCTCAACAGGCAAGTTAATTTAATTTAATTATGCAAATCAGATAACAAATTAAAAATTCGAAAATTTACAGCTTAATATTTTCAGCAGCCATTTTCAATAAAAATTCAAAATGACGGCCCCTGATGGTTCAGAAAAGCATCGAAAATGTATATATTAATGGCAATGCAAGTGCTGATTCAAGTTTTATGGAAATCTTTTGTAATTAACTATTTGAGCTATTTAAGCCAAAAAGCTATCAACTTTGCGTGGTGACCACTGTGAAATGTATAAACAGCAAATGTGAGAAGGGCGAAGCGAGTATAAATATGTTTATCACAATTTATTACCCGCCGATTTTCAATATGTGATCCATACGTGTGCAATTTAACTAGCAAAATGTTTGCGCCTCTATGAAGTGTCTCCAAATACGAACGGCGGCAATTCCTTTTTGTTAATAAAAACCCATGTAGTGCTACAGAAATCGCAGTAAGAAGTTAAGTAGCAGGCAAGCCAAATTCTTTTCCGAAACCTTACGCTACATACGAGAAATTTACCATTCCGGCTGGTGCTGCCAACGGGGATTTTTTTCTAGTGTTGAAACTTTTAAACATAATATTTTCTTATGAAATAAAACACTCCTAACCTCAGATCTTTGAAGTTTTATTAAGAGGAATCTGAAAGTTTTCTTCCATACATATATGGATTGAAAAAAAAACACACTTTTAACTGCGAATTTTAAGGAATTTCTGGTTCTGGTGGTTATTGGTGTCTCCTTTGTATGAGATTTTCATAGATTTTTACTTTTTTGCACGTTACGACCCAAATACGTGAAGTTTTTAGAAGGTGACAACGAATCGTAGCTCGAAGATCAATAGTTTGGAATCTAGCACGTCCACTGATCTAGCAACTGATTATTAGCCAGCTAATTCGGCGAAGAGCCGGTCGAGGGTTGGACGATAGTTGATGTATTTCCCGATTTTAAACTCGTTTTAACTTGTACGTATAATATTACTCTACTCGATCATTTCCGCAAATTCTCAATCATAAACTTGAAATAAAATTGAATAAATTCAATTTCATTGCATCATCGATTTCCATATCCTCGCCATACCAAAACTTAATCTGTTTCAACTCTATCTGAGAAAATTTGCAAGGACAACCAAAAGGCACCGTGAACCCAACCCGTGCGCGTTGAGCCGATTAATCGTGGATTTTCAAAACGGTACCAAGTTTATGACATACTCCCCTGTATGACTTCCTTCATTTATGAAAGAACTACCACAAGAAAGAAAAAACATCGTGTTTGTAATGACAATCCATGATTTTTCCATTCGATTATTGGGTTGGTCGATAGTACAATAGATGACGTGAACTGCATAATATAGGGTTTTCCAATAAGAGGTGTTATTTTGAATAGATCTTGTGATTTTAACCTTGCGACTTCCTCCTTTGGGCCACGTAAAAGAGAAGGTATATGCCAATAGCCCAGCGTTGATTCAAAACCTCAAAGATGGAATTCGTGAGGCTATCGAGGACATAGCGCAGCCACTTTGCGATTTGGTTATGGAAAATTTCATGAAAACGATATGGTCCTGTAAGCTTGTCGTGGTAGTTATTTGGCTTATGCTATTTTTCACTACTAACGGCATACCTTCTTCTTTACAATGAAATAAACATTTGATCATTCATATTAAGAGTATAATCTTTCACTTCATATCAATTAACACCTCTTATTGGATTTTGTTATGGAAAATTTCATGAAAAGGATATGGTTCTGTAAGCGTGTTCGTCGTGGTTATTTGCCTGATGTTATTTTTCACTATTAACGGCACACCTTCTTCTTTATAATGAAATAAAAATCCGATCACTCATATTAAAATGGCATTTTTCTTTTAATATCAAAATAACACCTCTTATTGGAAAACCCTATAGATGACACAAACTGCATATTTCATGTAGTAGTGATTGCGTGGCTCATATTATTGAATACTATTTTAAAGATTAGAAATTAAATTGTCCTCTTCCGGTTTTTCGAAAAAAAAACAACTTCGTTTTTACTTTGACCGCTTTATTAAAATTTTTATTGAATTTACAAGGATTCAATAAAGTGCGCGTAAATGGTGGATCGATATAATGAGCACCCCAACGCAGCCTTACATTGGGTGGATAGATAAGGAGGCTTAGCCGTGCTCACACGAAAATTATTTGATTGAAAATGACCAATCCGAATGATAATGGCTTTCCACTTTTATATGAGAAAAATGATGTAGTTGTAAGAATTAATTCTTGTTAATTTTTGTAAAAGCGAAAGTCAAAAGATGTGCATATGACACCTAGGTAAATGCACTTAACTTTCCCATAGCTTGCATACTCGTGTATGCATGATAATTTGAATACACAAAATACGTGAGAATTTTGTCTGTGGGAAATTGCGAAATAAGAAAAATGATATATGAGATTAAGTGGAAATGAGGCAAGTATTTTAATGCAAAGAATATATGAATGAATGTGTGGAGGGTACGTGGGAATGGAAAGTGACCCCCCCACCGTTAAGTTGAGGCTCCGGCGAAATTATTAACTTCTGACGACCACGATCTTCGCACACGTACAAAAATATTAAAACTAAAATCGTTACAATGATTAAGATATCTGAGCCCAGGCTAACAATATTGTCGGTTTCCGTTTTGAATCAAATTGTGTGTGCACCGTCAAAGCGTCTGCTAACCGGTATCTGGTGCTGTAGTGGTGGTGGGGGTCTAGGTAAAGGAAACTGGGCTGCAGCAGTTGCCTCTAAGCGCTTGGAGAGATAGCATCGAAAATGAAGCGTACGATCGAGCAACGTGTTAGCATCAAATTTTGTGTCAAACTCAAGAAAACGGCCACGGAAACTCTTCAAATGATTCAAGAGGCTTACGGTGAGGATGCTCTGTCCAGAACTCAAGTGTTTCAGTGGCACAGAAATTTCCGGGAGGGCCGCGATGACGTCCATGACAAACAGCGCGTCGGTCCTCCATCAACGAGTCACACGGACACCAATGTGCAAAAAGTGCGTAATGTGTTGAATAGTGATCGGTGTTTGAGCATTCGGTGGTCCGTCGACTAACCGCCCGGGCTCGCTGAGTCCGTCCGGAGATTGCCGATTCGTGGATCCTCCATCACGACAATGCTCCGTCGCACACCTGCCTGCTCGTCGCCGAGCAGTTGGCCAAACAGCCGTGGGCAACGTTGCCATAGCCACTTTACAGCCCGGATATGGCACCAGCGGACTTCTTTCTGTTCCCCAAGATCAAGAGACACCGTAAGGGGACGCGGTTCGGAACGTTCAACGTGCTACGACGAGGGCTCTAGACAGCATCGAGGTTGCCGACTTCCAGGGAGCGTTCGGGACTACTTTGAAGATTTCTAAAGAAAAATTGTACATATTTTGCCAATAAAAAATTTCCTGAGGTCAGTCCAGTTACTTATTCTCCAGCCCCTGTATTTTCATTATTAATTTGTTTCAGGTAAATTTCGTCGATTTTTATGTCAGGAATAGTATTGTTATCTTTGATAAATTTTATGAATTTAGGGAATACTATTTTTTAAGGATTTTATTTTGCAATTTATAAATTTAATCATATACGTTCCATGCATAGTTAGTTTCCTTTATTTGCAATTATGCTCTATTTGTTCGTAAAAGTGTTTAAACATTACAATTCCAGATGAGATTCGTTTAATTTCTTGATGATCAAATAGCTTTGATTTACATAAGTTTTCCCCGGGTTCGATAATACTTTTCGTACATTGTCTTTGATTTCTTCTTAGTTATATTTAAAATAAGTTCATTTTTAATATTTGGATAATAAATCTTATTTGTAGAGCTTACCAAAATTTCATCTGGGTTTTATAATGACCTATTTTGGGTAGTAAGGATTGGTTCTAATATTATTTTTGATAAAGCTTCTTTAGAAAGTTTAGAAATTGCCAAATTTATTGTTATAATTTTATCGTTTGACGAAACATCCGTTTTAATACTTGAGTATTCTTCAAAATCATCTATGAGATCAAGCTATGTTTTAGTTAGGATGTTTTTATTTACTAGTCCTAGTTTACTAGATAGTAGGGTCTGTTCAATGTCCGTTACGTGATTTGTCAGTAGAAAAATATCGTTGTTAATTTGGTATACATGCTGAAGGAAGTCAAGTTCGTTTCTTAGTGTGGCTATATTGTTTTGGTCGAAGTCCTTGAATTTATTTAGGTAGTTAATTATTATTTTTTGTTGAGCATTAATATGATTGGTTATGTTCTTTATTTGAGTTGAAAGAATATTATTATTTATCAAAGCTTTCTCTATTTTCTCTGTAAGTTTTGGTCGTTTCCTACGATTTCATTTATAGGAGTTTCTAAGTTTGCCCTATCATCATCGTCCATAGTACCAGCTACGTATTTGAGTCCTTTGCCTAAAATATTTACTAGTCCGCGTCTTTGTCTTGTATGGGGAATCAGATTATTTATTCTGGTTTGCACAAGTTCGAAATTTCTATTGACTGTTTCTAGGATATTTTTTGATTCTGCTGTAGATGCTGATAACGTATTGTTATTTTATCCAATGAGTCCTAAAGTGTATTTGTATTCGATTGTGTTGATTATATGTATAACGTTGTTGTAATAGTCAATTGGTTTTATTTCGCCGTTGTTGATTTGTAAGTCCAGGATATCCATGGTCTGGGCTTTTATCCCGGGCAAAAGGATTATTATCAGTAGTGGTGACATTTTCCTGAAAGGAGATGGATATTTAGTTTATGAGTCTCTGGTGTTGTTGGGAGGTAGAGGGACGGTTTTTTGTTTTCTTTTTAAATTTGAATTGGATTGTTGGATTATTAAAATCTTGGTATTTATTTTTGGTTTTATAATGGGTACGGTTATATTTGGTTTGGTTTTGTGCATCTTTTATATGGCCATTATCTTCTTTCTGAGCATTAATTTTCATATATTTAGAGTGGTTTTTACCACCTCTAGTCTCTTTAATGATATTGAGTCTGGTCTCTATTTCCTCATTTGATCTAAAGGGTGATTCATAACAAGTGTACACATTTTTGTCAAAAAAAACATTGTTTTTGTAAAGATTGAGCTATAATGTTTATTTATTATAAAAAGTTGGTCCCTTACAATTAAATATAAAACATTATTTTGGGCATTTGTGCACCTCGTACTGCTTTACAGACTAAAACGATGATTGTAATTTTCGATGACATTTTCGCACATTTCCGACGTTATTAGGCGTATATTGGCTCGAATATTGTTTTTTAATGCTTCAGTTGTCTAGGGAGCATCAACGTAAGTACGATCCTTCAGAAATCTCCAAAGGAAGAAGTCACAAGGAATCAAATCACACGATCTCGCCGGCCAATTTATGGGTCCATTTCGTGAAATTATTCGATTTCCAAACAAGGTGCACATATGCCCAAAATAATGTTATATATTTAATTGTAGGGGACCAAATTTTTATATTAAATAAATATTACAGCTCAATCTTTAAAAAAACTATTTTTTTTTCAACAAAAATGTATACACTTGTTATGAATCACCCTATATCTTTATTAAGTTTGGCTATGGTTTTTTGTTTCCTTTGAATTATGGTTTCTCGGATGGAGTTGTATTCATCTTGATGAATTTTTCCATTAACAAAATCTATTGGTTTTTTATTTGTCATGTAATGTATAGTATTGCTGTAAAAGAATATAATTTTAAGGATCTTTTCTTCAACTGAGCATTGGCTATTTAGGTCATCATGTTTAAGAAGTCGGATTTTTTCGTTTATCGTGTAATGCAGCCTCTCTATGTCGGCATTGGACGTATGTATAGTGAATTTCAACGTTCTTGCTTGAAAAGAAAGCTTTCAAAGGGATTGCGTTAAATCCCAATTCATTATCAACAATCAATTTGCTTACTGAGCCGAACTGGCTAAAATAGTATGATAACCCTCTTTTGAACTCGTTCCAAGTTCTTCCGAGGATCTTGATTGCTCAAGCGTGTTTCGAACATTTATCTATAATAGTTAGAAATAGTAATTTCTCGAGAGCATAAAATACGTCAACGTGGATTATTTCTCCGGGCTTTTGAGGGGCTTCTGTGATTTTGAGTAAGGGCTTAGGTGGGTTTATGACATATTTCTCGCAGTTACAGATTTCGCAGTTATTAATAAAACTTGTGGTTCTATCTAGGAGTTTAGGCCGGTAATATTTTAGTTTTAGTTGTTTTGACGCTTTTTCTATGCTACGATGGTAATTTTTTTAATGTTCTTTTTCTATAATTTTTGCTAGCTTTTCTTCATCTTCTAAAAGGGTGTTATACTTAAGAATTTTAAATTTACCATTGGTTATAAAGTTTTTGATGAATTGCGAAGTGCGTTCAAGCCTTTTGGGTTAAAGTGGTTTTTCAGTAGAGTCACAGCATCCTGTTCGATTTTTGTCGCAGACTTTTTCTTTTTTTATTCGTAAAGAACCTGAAATTGAGTTTTCGATGATAATTTGATTTTTGAATATATTTATGCATGATTTACTATTGGGAATATCGGGGGGGATTTATACAAAATTTACTTCTGGCCTGAGAATTCTCCAAAGTGCGTCGGCATTGATGTTTTTTTGCGCCTTCTTTATACTTGATAGTATAGTCAAATTCAGACAGCTTTAGTTGCCATCTAACAAGTTTTGAATTAGGCTCTTTTATTGAAAAATGCCAAGTTAGAGTTCGATGATCTGTTTTAATGATAAATTTTCTACCGAAGAGGTATGGATGGTAATATTTCGTAGCCCATATTATAGCGAGAAGCTCTTTCTCTATAGTACTATAGTTAATTTCATTTTCAACTGGCATAACAGATGGGCCGCCCTTCTTGGGACAACACAGCACCAAGGACATAATTACTCGCAGCAGTTGTAATCGTAAAAGTGTTATTGAAGTCGGGATGGACAAGAAAAGGTTCATTAGTTAAGAGATTCTTTATTTTTTTGAAGGCGTCCTTTTTCAGACATTTTGTCATGGGTTTTATAATACGGGAGTAGTCTTCGATAAATTTCCCGTCATATCCGGCGAGACCAAGGAATTGTTTAATTTGCTTCGGTGTTTTCGGCAATGGAAATTTTTGGATGCATTCTAAATTCTATGGGTTAGGCTTTATTCCTTATCTAGTGACTACGTGCCCTAGAAAGGTGGTTTCATGTTTAAGAAATTCGGATTTGTCTCACTGGACTTTCAAGTTGGTTTCTCTAAATCTGTTGAAAATTTTGTTTAAAGAATCCATGTGATTTTGCAAGGAGGTGGAGAAAATAATCACGTCGTCCAAATTAACAAGACAGCGAGTATATGATTCATTAATCATTGAAAGGTGGCAGGAGCTACCTTCGGCCCAAAAGGCATTCTTAAGAATTCGTAATGCCCACCTTCAACGCTAGAAACAGTTTTACGTATATCTCTTTCTTCGATTTCTATTTGGTAGAAACCTTTCGCTAAATCTTACTTGGTAAAATACTGGCTTCTTTTCAGCTTTTCCAAGATTTCCTCAATGTTTGGAATTGGATAATTATCATCGATTGTGACCTCATTGAGTTTTCGATGATCGATTACAAGTCTCCGTTTAGGTTGTCCACTTGCGTCCATCTTTTTTCGAACAATCCAAACTGCTGCTGAATAGGGGGATTTGCTAGGTCTTATGATTTGTTTATCTAGCATTTCCTTAATTTGTTTCCGTGCTTCTTCGTTATGGATGTACGGGTATCTGTATGTTTTAGCATGAATGGGAATATTGTTCGTTGTCGTATTTAATTACATTGGTGAAGGTCAAATCGGACTCTTCATTGCAAAAAATATCTGCGTATTTCTTTATTATTCTTCTTCATCTTCATCATTTAGATGGTCCGTTCTAATTTGGTCAAAAATTAAACAGGGCCATTTTGGTTTATTTCCTATGATATTAAAATTTTCTATAGTTAAGGGAGTGGAATCCTGAGTGGCAAATTGAACCTTGACTGGGCGATCGCTAAGCACCTTTACTAAATCGGGCGCTTTCAAATTTCCCACATCACATAAGCCTTCTTTAAGTTGGATCTTCGCCTTTGAAGTCCTTCCTGTGAAGTATATCAAGCCGTTATCTAACATACATCAAAGGAAACAGATGCTTAGTAGTATTCAGCCTTGTTAAAAACAAAATATTGGTTTTCTTCTTCTGGTTCGAAGAAACTAGCGACTATTTTATCTCCAGGGTGAAGGGTGAGATTTTTGTAATCGATCACTACGTTCAACTGTCGTAAAATATTATATTAATTTATATTTATTTGATATTTATCTATATATATATATATATATATATATATATATATATATATATATATATATATATATATATATATATATATATATATATACATATATATATATATATATATATATATATATATATATATATATATATATATATATATATATTTTATATTTATTTGAAATTGGCATACGTCGAAGTCTATCTCCTGTGTTATATCTCCTAATTCTTCAAAAAGACGGATTCTGACTTTCTCATCTATTTCTATTGTGTGCTGTAAAGTTTTTAAGTTTTTATTTGGGGTATAGATTTTCCATTTTGGGTGGCATATTCCATGGTTAATAATAGAGTGAGTGGTTGCGGTATCTAAAATAAATTTAAGAGGCTTTGTTTTTGTCTAAATTTTTAATAAAAGGTAGTCTTCGTCCGAGGCCTGTTGAGGAACATTTTCTTTTGATTCATTTGTATATTCTATTACTTCATTTGTATTTATATATCCATCGGTTCCGGTGTTGTCACTCGAAAAATCGGGGATAGTTTGGGTTTCCAGACTGATTGTAGTTGTAGGGGTTTTGTCCGTCATTTGTCTGGTTATGGTTCCGTTGTTGATTATTATTTCCATTATAATTGTTATTGAACCTATTGTTATTGATGTTATTACTATTATTAAATCTATTACTATTGCTATTGTTAGATCTATTTTGACTGCTTTTATTGTAGTTGTTGTTTTGGAATCTATAACTATTTTGATTATTACTATTATTAGACCTTTTCTCACTACTGTTACTATTACTATTATTATTGCTTGACCTATTGTTATCACTATTATTATTAGATTTACTGTCGTTATTGTTATAGCAATTGTTTTTGCTACTAGATTTATTATTGTTATCGTTTTGATTATTGTTGTCGTTCTGTCTATTTTTCGTTTAAAAGATTTGCCCATTTGAGCCGTAATAGGCAAAACCAGTTGTAAACAAAATATCCATAGCTGATTCGAGGGACTCGGGGTTCCTGCAGAATAAGACTGTTTTCATGGGTTGTGGGAGTTTGTTTTTGAAAATATTGAGGGCGCTCCTCATGTTATTTCGCGCACACTCATTTAATTCGTTCCCTGCACCCAGAACTATCAATGTTGTTCAATCTTCTTAGCTCGTCTGTACTAAGACGATCTCCGAAGTTGTTTTGGAGGATCCTTTTTATATCTAGCCAAAGCAGAGCCTGGCAATTAATTTCAATGGTTTCCTTGGCTTTATCCTTCAATTTACTTTTTATTACGTCTCCAAATAGAAGTTGAGAGGCTCCATTGAAGGCTATGAGCATAGGGTTCACCCTATCAATAAGGTTTATGAAAGTTTGTAGATTTTCAGGTCTCCCATCAAATTCTGGGAGAGAACTGAGATATTTTAGGGGATTTAAAGTAATGGCAGCGGCTGCTCCGGCTTGTGCCATCTTTACACTTTCAATTAAATTTTAGAAGAAATAGTCCGAACCAACCTTACAGTAACTTTACAACTTTGAAAAATATCCGAGAAATGTTTAAATAATTAATACGGATAACACAAACAATAAATATATAAAAAATGTTTATAATACTAATGGAAAGGTGTTATGAATATATGATTGATATGTAAAGTAACTTATAACAACGATACTTGCTGGTATAATTCCTTTTTGAAACAACGGGGACAGTAAAAGTAACTTCTTTTCACTTTGGCTGTTTCCTTCGCTCGAATATCTCTTCGGTTCTTTTACTGTCAAATCGGTTTTGATTATTATTATTTTCGTAATAAAGGCTCTTATTTTTCTCCAGTTTTGATAAAAATTTTTGCGTAAATTACCTTATTTTTCTTTTCACAGAGGGTGATTTCAGTTTGCAAATGGCACCATGAATTGAATTCTATGTAGTTATTATATGTATCTCTATATAACGAAATCCACTTTCAATTGCAAATAATAAGCGAACACTTTCGGAAAATATCATTGATGTCTGACATAAAATTCAATAAATTAAACAGGTAGTAGTACATAAAACCACTAGTAGGGCTACATATCAATGAAAATAAATCAAAGCTCATGACGCAGTCGAGGAAAAATACCTCAAGCACACAAAGTATCACACTTGGAGAGTACAGTATCAAAAATCTGAGATAATTTGTGCATTTAGGCGCCAAAATGACGAGAACCGGTAATGAAAGAGACGAAATACGCCGAAGAATACAGCTCGCAAATAAAATATTTTATTCAGTTTTGACGATCTTGAAGATCAGCTGCATGCACTTGAAAACAAAGTTCCAAGTATACAAATCTGCGATAAAACCTGCATTATGCTACCGGGGTGAAACATGGACCCAAACCCAAGTATCCGCAAATATATTGAATGCCTTTGAGCGACGGGTCCTGAGGCGAATAATCTGAGTGAAGCTAGGCGGGGACCAATGGCGCATTCGATACAACCATGAGCTGTTTGAAATTTTTTAACGAACCTGAGGTCTCAACGATTGTAAGGCTAGGGAAGCTGCAATGGGCTGGACACATGAATCGTATGGACGAACAACGGATACCCGTAAAGGTATTCGTTAGGAGAACTGAAGGCCCGATACCAGTGGGGAAAACAAAGGAAACGCTGGTGTGACTCGGTCGACGAAGACAGTTCATCGCTGCTCGGATTTCGGAATCGGAGGAAGTGGTCAATGCGCCGAGACAGTTGGAGGCGCTGTTTGCAGGAAGCGAAGCACCGAGAGGGGCTGTAGTGCTACGAAGAAGAAGAGTACATAAAATCAAATATCACAATTCTTATGTTTATTCCAGCCGATGAGAACTTATAAGCCGTAGTCAAATTCTTTATTCTCGTAGAATGAATTTAATATTGCTTATGAGCCCACTCAATTATAAGAAACTTCAATGAAGATTCTGTTCTTATAAAATATAATGAACTGTCGCGATTTTTTATCTTTTAACTTGTCAGGACGATGTAAGCATAAGGGGTTTTTTATTTTAGTTTCTTCTATTTCATGCTTAAATATATATTTTATCTCTTTCAACTACACCCAAAAACTGTTCAAAAATTCTACCGTAAAGTCTATTTGCGAGGGGCGTCCAGATAGTAAAGTTGTTTTGGCCTGGCGCGGCAATGGATGGGACTAGCACCGCAACCTTGGCGTTAGAGTATTTCTACACAAAATGCGCCACTATGTTAATATTTGACTCCCCAGCTTGAAGGCGCCTCACGGCGTAACATAACGAGACCTGGCCCGAAATAATGTGTCAAACGGTTCCAGGCTGGGTTCTCAGATTGACAGGGGAAGTGTTTAGTGGGTAGTCCAGTCGCACATGGGAATCTCACATTCTGTGCATAAATGGCATTCACCTCCCTACCACAAAAAAAAATGGTAATATTGCACCTCTCCTACTTTGTATACAGTATAGGGCTGAACTGAGAGGTGCAAATGAAAATCTCACCAGTTGTGAAGTGCGGACAGTGATAAAGTTGTTTTTTTTTTTGGCGAAAACACTGACAAATTCAAGCGTCGGGACAAACAGTTTTTTTTCCAAGACAACACCCGTCTACATACATTGGCCGTGTGTGTATTCAAGAGTACTTGGGTGCTTTTGTATGGGAAGTTTTCAACCATCTGCCGTACAACCCCGGCTAACACGTATTCTCTGCTATGAAGAAGTGGCTCGCTACGTAACGCTTTGGCATTGATACTGAGCTGTATTCCAGTGTAAATCAGTGGTTTATCTTGCACGTGGCAGATTTCTAGAGGGACGGTATTGAAAAACTTGTACTACGTTATGATAAATACCTTAATTTAAATGGCAATTATGAAAAAAAAGCCTAAGATTTTACGTCCAAACTATGTACAATATAATTTGTTTTGTTTTTACCCTCCGTTTATTTTTTATTTCAAAACGCCTTTTACTTTTTGGATAGCTCTCGTAAATATTATAGAATATACCAAATATAAAGAGGAACAATTTTTTTTATAAAATTTTCTACTCTTCTGCTATATAGTTTTTTTCTGTATAACATTGTATATATTTAAAGATGGTGTGAGCTCATGAAATTCACTTTAACAGTTCATATTTTCTCTGATCGTTGTGCAAAAGTGGTTGGAAGGAGATAAACACGCCTACTGCGTGTTTAAAATTGCTACGATAATTTGGTTGTTTCTAGTGAAATATCATGCGCAGTAAGTTCAAACCGTAGCGTTTCTTCATCCTTAATTTAATGTCATTTCAATCCGCCCGTCTTTTCGTTTTTGTCTTGCTTGAAAATATGCTTTTGAATTTACATTTTTAGGATATTGTAAAAGCATTTTACAATACCCTGCTAAAATCGCGTCCTGTCTGTCCGTCCGTCCGTCCCTGTATCACACCACTTTTTCTCACAAACAACATAAGCTAGAAACATAGAACTTTCTAAGTAGGTGTAAAGCGATGCCCTCTTCAAAATTTCATCACGAAAAAAAATTGATATGATGTTCAAGGGGGGTCTCCCCATATAGGAGAGTGGTCACCGAAAAAAAAAGTTTCATCGCATGTAGGCAATATGGGTATCAAATAAAAGGTCTTGATGAGAGCTTTTCAAAACAGGTCTGAAAATGACAAATTTTGCTTTGAGGGGTGCAGGGGAAAGCAAAATGTACGAATCATCTCAGACACTATGGGTTTGCTCGGATTTGCATGAGAGTTTGTTCAACGGGTGACATCCATAATAGTTAAAAAAAATGGCGGCCATTTTAAATAAAAATTGTGTAATTTTTCGCGAATTTTAACTTTTAATGTATACACTTTATTGAATCAATTAATGAAAAGAAACAAATTATCAAAGTATATCCAATAACAAATATCTTAATTCTTTCAACTATGCTAATAATAGTAGTATCTGTAAATTTAATATTTTTGCCAGTAAAACGGTATAAGTCTGATTAAATTGGATGAAAGTAGATATATCCTATTATTTCCTCTATGAGTTTTAATATAATGTACAAAAGTTATTGCCGTTTGTTTTATCTCCGATTACAACAATCAAACCCTTCTGATACGAGCGCAGTTCTGTCTACACAATTTGTTAACTTTATTCTTTGCTGGTGACTGCATGCATGTGGGAAATAAAATACCACTCGCGGACCAAAAAACCGACTAATTCGAAGCGCTGACAACGCTCCGTTTAAAATTTAGTTATCATTGAATCTGAATAACAGCCTCCGATCGGATTGGATAAATGGAAACGACTTTCGCAAAGCTTAAAGGACTTTCCTTTTGGAACTTGAAATTTTAGATCATCGCACGGACAGGTGCGCTGCGACAAGTTTTAGATGAAATAAAAATATATTGAATCGACATCCTCGCAGTGCAAGAAACCAGATAGCTATGTGAGGATATATTTGACATGTGAACATACACCATACTCGTATTTAAAAGCGGAAAATTACAATAAAGCCGTGAGTTTGGAGTGGCTTTCACTGTTGACAGTACATTTAAACAAACTATCATCGAATTCAAACTTGTTAACAAAAGGATCTGCGATTTGTTTCAAGACCAAATTCTTTTATTTCTGGCTGGTCAACTGTCAGTACCTACAGAAGAAAAGGAGAAGGCAATCAAAGACAAATTTTACAGTACTCTGGAATTAACTGTCGATGCCATCGCTTCACTGTGTACGTCTTAAAAAGTGCTTTCTAAAATCATAAAAAAGAAAATTAAAGAGCTTTTCGAGTGGATACTCTTTGTAGACCAACTCTTTGTAGACTTCAAGCAAGCATATGATAGGGTCAACGAAAATTTGCTGTCCAGAATTATCTTTGACTTTCGTGTCCCAACAAAAGGAGTCTGCAAGGTCCAAGTAATGTTGCCAAAAACATAATCTCAGGTCAAGGTAAGTGGTCACTTGATGGACAGCTTAAAATAGAATGAAGTTTAAAACAGGGAGATGGACTTGCCCCAATGCTTGTAATCATTTTAAATGTCTTGATCTGAACGAGGAACCGACCTCTCATCGGTTCTAGACGTTAAGTCTGAGTAGTGCCAACGGATGGTACCAACCGGTCAACCAATCCGTGCACCGTAATCCATTTTCGCGGTGGCTGCTTGTCGGCCAGCTAGATCGCAGAGGATTTTGGTCGCGGGTCTCCAAATGGATTACGCTCATCTACAATTTTCAGCCACCAATAAATGCCCGTTTCAAACGCGTCAAAACACAATCATACGGAGAAGAAACCTACTTTACGTTACTCCGTATTTCTTCATTCAGCCAGTCAAAGAACAAAAATCTAATTTCCATTTCGCGTTCCCGAATCGTACCGACGCGGTACCGAAAAATATACTACGTTAACGTAAATCCAAAAAAAACTACGCTAAAGAAAAACCACGATCAACAAAGGTACCGCGGACCGCGCGCGACGCGAAACCGACCTCAGCGGATTTTCTTAAACCCTAACCTCGCGACGGCATACTTACCATGCACTCTATTTTCCGCTGAAAGAAGGGAACCACTGGAAAGGAAAGTCGTGTTTTAAGTTAGCAGTTCATAGTTCATTTATATTCATTCTTTCAGTCTGTTTTGACAAAATTATTCCAAGGAAATAAAAAAAATTACTTATATAGTAAGTAAGTCTATAAACTATGATATCCGGTTTTTTCAACAGTCTATTTATGTTACTGATATGAGGTAGTTCCAGTTCCTGTACTTTATTCTGTTTCTTCAGATATGAATGCACTACCTATTGTTTTTATTTTGCTATGCAACTTGATTTTTGTTTTCTTCAATATACTCATAATTTTTTTATTCCTAAGAAACTGTTCTTAAAAATTTGTTTGCAATTACAGGTTTGCATATATCTACATAAGATTAATTTGTGTTTCATATTTACAATGAATATAACAAGAACTATAGGTACTTAAAGTTTGGTTTCCAAAATTACAAAACAATTTGTGTTCCTAGACCTCTGCTGTAAGAATTGACGATACTGTTTTACACTTTCGATATAGATTAAATTGTTTGAATCCAATTAAATTAAAAGCAAATTTAAAAAGAAACAGAAAGCCCACGAAAAAAATTAAAAATTGTGGACGAAGATTGAACAATCAATTTTTCAAATTTTTACAATTATTATTAAAGAAATGCGTGCAAAAAATGTAACGCTTCAAGATAAAAAGGAAAATTCACTTGTGCCATACAATAGAAGTGACTGCCATCGAGTAAGCCCTAGCATGCTTTTATACTGAACTCAAAGCTTAGTCTTGTGTACAAAATATCGTTTCGCAAGTTTACATTATTCCGTATTTCCAGTGACATTGGCGATAGATCCAAAGTAATCAATTTGATCATGTGTGAGTGCTACTCATTCAGCAAAGCTGTTGCAATTTACGCGAAATCGCAAATTTTAAAATTTTGTGAGTTTTTACAATTTTTTTTTTAACAATGACTTTTATTTATGGTTAGGCTGGTTCTTAATTTCTGCTCCTCTCGTGGGCGAATTGATTACACGCATTCATAATGTATAGACCAATTATTTACATGCTGGTTGAAATTCAATGTTTGTGGTGAGAATATGATTAAAAATTGCGTTAATCAAATAAATTTTCCCCTTTAAAAGAAAATATAACTAAGAAAACTGACTAGAGGACTTAATACAGCGACAATTGATTCAAAATGAATTATTAAAATATTTGATTAAGTCAGTGGTTGGTAGTTGCACGTGTGAGTAATCAAATGACTACGTTTCGGTAGGGTACGGCACTTACTTGGATTTGGTGTTTCTTTTTTGCATTAACACCGTTGACAATTGCGGTATTACGAGCTGGTGTAAACGAGCGACATTTCATGCTATTATAGACGAAAACAATACATGGGCACTTAGAAGACGGTTCGCAAGTGTAATTGTTGCAAGCAGTGTTGTAGTTGTTGTCCACATTTGCAAATAAAGACTTAAATGATAATTAAGATGCAGCTCCTGTGCCAGCGTCCATAGTCTCTAAGTACTGGGGCAAGAGTAAATCTTGTAACTGCCTAACTGGGGCCAGTTCTGATCCTCGATACTGACAAAACTACTTCCTTCTAGTGTCATTTAATGGTTGGTTTGCGACTACTGCGTGGCAAGCATAGTTTAAATTTTTTTTACTATCGGCGTTTTTTGAGGGAGTAATAGCGTGAAAGGAAAATGCCCAAATCCGCCCATACAGGCTCCCACTATTTCAGCAATAGTGCTTATAGAGGTCTTTCATGCAACCAAGTGAATCCTGTGCTCAAGGAGGGGGAGTAATACCAAACCGCGTGTGTGACTTTTTTCCCATTCACTACACGATTGCAATTCACAACAACGGATCGAGTGTACTCTACACAAAACTGCCAGTTGATCACCACGATCGACGAAAAGTGCATAGCAGTGCGTGGATTGAGCGTTCTTTTTTGGAAACTTGCACGCAAACTGCCATCAACGGAGCTGGCAATTCAATTAGCAGTACATGCACTGCCAATCTGACACGTCAACTCACCACACTGCACTCGCATGTGGCTGTCACTTCACCTTGACATCCCACGACAAAATTGACGTGGGATGTGCGCTCGTCACAACCAACGTGAAATGACAAGCCACCTAGCAGCAAGGGGTGTTAGTGGTGGTCGCCAGTGGCGTCGCATGGTTCATTACATGCTATTTAATATTACGCTGGGACACGGCATCAGGAAGACATCAGCTGAAACTTTGGGTACCTACATTAATGTTCAAGTCCGTAAAATTGGTAGCATATGCTGATGACAACAATATTACGGCACGATCAATCAAAAATACTCCTTTAGTATCCTAAAGGAGTATTTCTGATCCTAAGATTTGAAGTGAACCGAATTGGCCGACGAGCTAATGAAATGAAAACTAAATTCATGCCTCAAAGGAAGAAGGAATTTTCAGTCTGGCAAAACTTGACCGTAAGCATAGGTGTGGATAACTTTTTCTCGGAGCCAACATGAACAGAAGAGCTGCCAAAATGAATGAGATTGGATGCCGCATAAATGTTGGAAATAAAGTCTTTTACCTCATACTTCCACTTCTAATGGTCAGAGTTGTGCACAGGCAAAATAATTTCATATTTACAAATTACTAGTCGAGCCTGTAGTGTTATTATGGAAGTAAAACATGGACACTGATGAGCGAGTCCAAAAATGCAGTGAACACATTTGAAGGAAAAGTGCTTCAACGGCCCAATAAAACAAGAAACAGAGAGGAAACTACAGTACAATGATGAGCTATATACACTATCTGATGACCCACCTATATCTGCTTGCATAAAGTTACACAAATAGCAACGGGCGGGCCATATAGAAAGAATGGGAAAAAGCGGCTACCTAAAAGAACATTTAAGTGTAGACCCCAAGATAGATATCAACGGGAAGACCCAGGAGTCGATGGGTTGACAGGATAAAAGCTCACAACAGATTCTTCCCGGGATCAAATGACGGACGAGGTCACAGCATCATGATCATTGGAGGAGATTAACTCTGGAGGCCAAAGCTCGGCTTGGGCTGTTGCGCCATGCATTATAATGAAGAGTGGGTCATTTAACAGATTAATATCATTTTATCAGTTTTTTTTATCAAAAACTTTTTTTGTCTTGAATTTACATTGAGAATGACTATATCTTCCCATGTTTTGAACTACATATGAGAGACAGATCAATTTTACTGTATCTGAGCAGATCAAACTGTCTCCTAACTTTGATGAAAGAATAGATAAAGGTGCCTAATATATGAGCACAATTATGAGTAGCTATCCCTTTTCGCTGAAATTAAACTTGTTGATTTTTGCCAAAAATTTACTTTGGTGAAAAAAAAAACTCCCAAACATGTTTTTTTCGCGTTTTACTCATATAATTTCTACATACCTGAATGTTTCTTTGGTTGTTCATATGACTTAAATTTCGCTGGATGCCGAACACTGGCGCTTTCGGTGAAACCATTGTCGTCTGGAAATAGGGGTCTGCGAGTACCTCACTTTTCATGTGAGTAAACCTACTCATAGTCAAAACCTCCTGAGTTTCATGGCAAGCTTGCTGCGATACTTTCTTCACTCTAATACAAAACTGGACGACACTTTACCTTGCTACTGAGTTTATAGGCTGATTAGAACAATTTAGCTGCTCGAGCTTATTCATTACTGAATTTTGCAGCAGTTAGCTGTTTTGTGTCACTGCATAGTAGATCTTTGCACGTTTTCTCCACATATGTAAGCAGTACTTGTGGCGCTGCTTAAAAGATGCTATTATTTTGCATTGAAACTTGTATGATCACAGCGTTATATATAACAAATCCGTGAGTGTAAATTGGTATGCTCGTTGATTAGCTAACAATATCAACGCCTTCCAGTAAAAATTTACATTCAGCCATTGTCAGCCTCCTTCGGCAGAAGCAAATGTTTGTACGGCGTAATATATTCGATGTTTCACATGAAAAAGGTCCAAATCACGTCCCTTGCATGTTCAAAATTCACCTTGCACCGTCCACCATACTTTTGCATTTTTCAGAACAGCTAAATGAAACATACGTTCAACTCCTACCGCTGGCAGCTAGCTTGAGGAAGTAAACAATTTCCTAATCTTTTAACTTTCCCCGCAGATAGAATGGTGGTCAATAGGAGAACTCTTGGAGGGGGGAATGTCGGTCAACAAAAGCACTCTTGGAGGCTAGCATTATTTGGGGAGCCCCACCCCCACGGACCCGAGGATATGGAGTGCGCCGTGAGGTTCCCTCCTGGGATGATAAGTAAGAGCCTGACTGGATCTGGACTTCGCTTCGGACAACCAACTGGAATTGATGCTTCGGGCTGGCGGATATGCAGTGATGGTTTGGACCTAGTTGCTCTGCACAGTAGCGCCAAGGTGACACTCGTGCGTAAATGGCTCCAATTCGACTATCACACCATCTCTGTCCCGGTAAAACCTTTGCAGGCCTCGGAGTACGTTCTAAGTTCGCACCATTGGGTTGGTGGTGTAGGTTGGGTTGAGACGTACTCCCGATTAGCGCTGGTCTGGCTCTGAGCACTTGTTCCCATAAGGGCCTGTGCCAACCCTCATATGACCTATCTGCTCTGCAAAGATAACTATGGGACCAAAAAGGTGACTACACACATGAACGGAGGTAGTCGCTCCTAGGGGGGACCCAATAAAACTGGAGTAATCAAAAAGATTTAAGAAAAAAATCAAAAAAGCAAATAAAAAATAACAACGACACTACAACCAGCGGCTGCAGCCACGATGTTAACAGTATATCGAGAGCGGTACTAACGACATCAAAAACGACGATTAATACAATGACAGTGAAGATGGATAAAAACCGGAGGTTAGCAGACCGTCTGGTCCAGACTGAGATTATGTGAACACCAGAGCGTTCTATAAAGGAAAAGCGGGAAATTGTGCAGGACGCTTCAGCTGTTCGAGCGGTGGAAGAAAATATAAAGAACATTGAGAATTCGATTGTCACTGCTGTGATCGTTACCGAAGTGACCAATGCAAGGGTCATAAATCCCGACATAATAAAGAATCACCCTGAAGCCAACGAACAGATCACGGCAGGAAAAGAAACGAGTGGCCAGGCAAATAAAGTGATGTTATAGATTGCATCGCCAACGTCAAAAACGTGGCGGAAGTACTGCATTCGAAAACGGAAAGCGATAAACTCTTCCAAGGATGGTTGCAAAATGAAATTGCCACCCAGTGACACGAAGAAGAAAGGCTATTCCGAAAAGTGAGTTATGTTCTTAAAAGAATACAATTTGCATGCGACTCCCCGAAAATCAGCAAAGCAGTACAGGGTGGGCTCCTTGAACTAGAAGAGCTCCTAAACCGCATAGGGCATTATTGCAGGAGCTGGTTAAAGGCCGGAGACGAGCAGAAGACTAAAGAAGCGCTGGGGGTGAAACCTAAAGGCCACATGCAGATAGCTCAACCTGTAAAAACCAATAAAAGAATGGCGTCCAGCACAATCGAAGGAGACCGGGACAAAAGAAGGAAGGAAGAGGCACTTGATGAGCGTCGAGCACCAGATCACGGGTTCAAGACAGTGCTTACAAAAAGAGGGAAGAAAGGCGCGAAGAAACTCTTTCAAAAAGTGCCAGAGAGTAAAGTTCGCACGGACGCCCAAACAGAAAAAGGACCTGATGTACAACAGGTGGGACAGAAGCCCCGACAAAGACCCCGGAAGCAGGCCCTGCTTGTAAAGCCCCAAGCTCACCGATCCTTCGCGGAGGTGCCGTGGGACATCAAGGGAAACATAAGACCCGAAGACACCAACACAACCATTAAAGCAGGACGACCAACGCGGTCGGGCCACATACTGATCGGATTCGGAGCAGAGGCCAACAATAAGGAAGCATTCTGCGACGCAGTAAAGAAAGTCCTAGGCAAAAGCACAGCTAAATCCTCACTCGAGCCGATGGCAACCATCGAAATATGAGATATTGACTGCGTCACGGACCTGGCCAAGGTGGAAGAGTCCATCAAAAGGGGGTTCCCTAGCGTGGGGAGGATCAAAATGAGACTGACATCAGAAAACAATAGGGACAACGCGTGGCCGTAGTTGACTTGATCGAAAAGGACGTCGAACAGTTCCTGAACAAGGGCAAAGTACAAATAAAGTTGGTTATCTGTAGGGTACGGCAAAGAGCAATGCCTCTTCAATGTGCGAGGGAGATGGCAGTCCGCGAGGAGAGACAGCGCTCGCCCAACGATTGGAAGTAGTCTTAAGTCAATTGCACGAAGGGTAGGCGGACTGCGCGCCTCATCCCGGATGTGAGGCCGTGGCTGAATCGAAGGCATGGCGAGACTGACTTCTATTGGACCCAGCTTATGAGCAGGCATGGGTTTTTTTCAGTCCGCTAGAACGGTGATCTCCAGCTTGAAGGCGCCTCACGGCGTAACAAAACGAGACCTGGCCCGAAGTAATGTGTCAAACGATTCCAGGCTGGGTTCTCAGGTTGACAGAGAAGGTGTTTAGTGGGTAGTCCAGTCACATTCTTGCGAGCATGGGAGTCCCACACTCTGTGCATAAATGGCATTCACCTCCCTACGAAAAAAAAAAATCTGTTAACCTTGAATCTCAATTAAACAAGAATGGATGCATGAACTGAAACGAAATTTGCTTTATAAGGAGCACTACAATGTGCTCCGCAGATCATCTTGATTTTACATTTATTCCTATACCTTTCAGGTACATGGCTTGTTAAGCTGTTGTAAGGCTTTGTTAGCTTATGTGCAGCACACAAATTGAAGTGTTGTCAGACTCCATTTTTCATCTGAAATTCAAATTTTGTAATAAAATCAGTTGTAATTATCCACGCTGTGAGTTCCTTGTTAATTGCAATCGGACTTATAACGCATTTTTACCTCCCTGAATTTCGATGGAATTCTTCATTCTCTTCATGCTTTGCCAGAGGCCGATTTGAAAAGTTTTGGTGCTTCGAATGATGAAAATGTAGACTTCAACTAACAATTTGACATGGACAGTTCATTAAAAACGTTGAAGGGTGCGATCATATTAAGATACGAAATTGTTATGTCCTTAATGCAAAACTCTATATAAAAAATCGTTCAAATTTATCCAAAAGAGGCAGAGTTTCTTATGTAAGCACCCAACAGCCGCTATTTTTAGGGTTTTGTAAAATAATTTTACAAAACCCTTCTAAAATCGCGTCCTGTCTGTCCGCCTGTCCGTCTGTCCGTCCGTCCGTCCGTCCGTCCGTGTGTCACAGCAGTTTTTCTCGGAAACTACTTAAGCTAGAAGCATCAAATTTTTGTACGTAAGTGTAAAGTGGTGATCTCTTCAAAGTTCAATTACTAAAAAATTTTATAAGGTATTTAAGGGGGGTCTCCCCATGTAGGGGAGTGATCCCCCGAAAAAAAATTCATTGAAGGTAGCCGATATGGGTATCAAATGAAAGGTCTTGATGAGAACTTTTCAAAACAGGTCTTAGTTTGGCAAAGTTTGTGTCGAGGGGCCCACAGGGAGGGGAAATACACGAAAAATTTGTGTCCCCCCCCCCCCCCCTCCATCCGAAAAAACTGAAAAAAATCAAGAATGTAGGCCTTGATGAGTACAACAACAACAAATACGTGAGAAGTCGCAATTCACTCAACTTTGTTAGTAATAGTACGATTTATCGATTTAATGTTTTCTTGATTAAAATCTTAACGGTACCCTTAAAATTCAATGAAATTCAGTACACAAATGTCTATTTATAAGATTGATTCACCCTGCAAGTTTCATAAAGATTGCATCATATTTAGCGAAGTTATAGTGGTTTGAATTTTCCTGTATTACTATGGAACAATATGCGCTGCATATATTACTATGGCAACATATGGCTATGGAACAACATGCGCCTTTTACCGACTCAGACACTACAGTTTTGCTAGGATTTGCATGAAAATTTCAGGAATGATAGGTGTCATGAATAACTTTGAGAATCAGTTCAGCTAGTGGTATCAGTAATCGTAAAACAAAATTGTGGCTGTTTTAAATGCGAAGATTGAATAAGTTTGAGTTATTTTTTCCCAACTTCAACGTTTAAGGTTCATGCTTTGAACACTTGATTCAATTTAATGAATGACTGAAGATGAGTACCGACAATTAATTCTCATAAGTGAAACAAGTCAAGGAGGTGGGAGAGAGCTCCTAGCAAAAGGGTTTTGTAACCATTCTAGGATTCGAAAAAATTGGCCATGAATCGATGATAACAGTACAGGAGAGTGGCCCCTGAGAAAAAATTCATCAAACGTATCCGATATGAGTATGAAATGAAAGTTTTCATGAGAGCTTTTCAAAACAGTTCTTAAACTGTCAGTTTTTGCTTCAGTGGGGGCACAGGGGGAAAATACATGAAAATGTATTTCCTCCCTCGCGAATGGACATCTGAAATAATTATCAAGGGAGATATTTATGAGTATAACAATAACAAAAACCTCAGAAGTCGAAATTCGTTCAACTTTGTTAATAATAGTATGATCTTCGAATTTCATAGTTTCTCCAATAAAATCGTCATTGACATGCTTCTTGACTTTATTCAATCTGGTGACTGCATTTTGAAAATTGAATACAAAACCCTTCTGACGTGAGCGTAGGTCTGTTTACCCAACCTGTTTCCAGATTCAAATTGAATTTTATTTCTGGAATTTCAAGGAAAATAAAAGTTTCTTGGTCGATTTTTAGTATGCATCACAAATTTTTAGGGTTTTGTAAAATGATTTTACAAAGCCCTCCTAAAATTGCGTCCTGTCTGTCCGTCTGTCTGTCTGTCCGTCCGTCCGTCCGTCCGTCCGTTCGTCCGTCCGTGTATCACAGCAGTTATTCACGGAAACTACTTTAGCTAGAAACATCAAAGTTTGTATGCAGGTGTAAAATGGTGCTCTCTTTAAAGTTCGTCTACAAAAAAATTTTATAAGGTATTTAAGGGGGATCTCACCATATAGGGGAGAGACCCCCCGAAAAAAAATTTCATTAAAGGTAGCCAATATGTGTATCAAATGAAAGGTCCTGATGAGAACTTTTCAAAACAGGTCTTAGTTTGGCGAAGTTTGCTTCGAGGGGTGCACAGGTAGGGGAAATACACGAAAAATTTGTGTCCCCCCCCTCGCGATTGGACACCTGTGATCCGAAAAATCTGAAAAAAATCGAGAATGTAGGCCTTGATGAGTACAATAACAACAAATACGTGAGAAGTCGCAATTCACTCAACTTTGTTAGTAATGGTACAATTTATCGATTTAATGTTTTCATGAATAAAATCTTAACGGTACCCTTAAATTTAATGAAATTCAGTTCACAGATGACTATAAATAAGATTGATCTATCCTGATAGTTTCATAAAGATTGAATTATATTTAACGAAGTTATAGCGGTTTGAATTTTCCTGTATTACTATGGAACAATATGCGCTGCATTTATTATTATGCCAACATATGGCTATGGAACAACATGCGCTTTTTACCGACTCAGACACTACAGTTTTGCTGGGATTTGCATGAAAATTTCAGGAATGATAGGCATCATGTATATCTTTGAGAATCGGTTCAGCTAGTGGTATCAGTAATCGTCAAATAAAATAGTGGCTATTTTAAATGCGAAGACTGAATAATTTTGAGTTATTTTTCCCCAACTTCAACGTTTAATGTGCATGCTTTGGACATTTGATTCAATTTTATGAATTACTGTAGATGAGTACCTATAATAAATACTCATAAGTGAAGCAAGGCGAGGAGGCAGGAGAGAGCTCTAACAGAAGGGCCTTGTAACCATTCTAGGGTTCGAAAAAAATTTCTGATGCCATGAATTGATGATTACAGTACAGGAAAGTGGGCCCTAAAAAAAAAATTTTTGTCAAAGGTAGCCGATATGAAAATCAAATGAAAGCTCAACAAAAATGTGTTTTCCCCTCGCGATTGGACACTTGTGATCTAAAAAATCAGAAATAAGTTATCAAGGACGATATTTATAAGCATAACAATAGCAAATACCTCAGAAGTCATAATTTCTTCAACTTTGTTATTAATCGTATGATCTTCGAATTTCGCATTCTCTCCAATAAAATCGTATGGATGCCTTTAAACCCAACAATATATTTAAGTAGCCTTACACAAGGTCCTAATGCTCTGTAAGTTTAATAAAATTCGCATCATATTCACGGAATTTATATCCGTTTGAAATTTCCCCAAGTACAACAACAAGAACACACTATTTTGGTATTTTATGGACTTTCCGTCGAACCAGACACTGCAGTTTTGATTTGATCTTCTTAAAATTTTTGGTTAGGATGGATGACATTAAAGCTTTTAGGATTTCATGATTTGAGTGATTTTCTTTTAGTTGAAAATGTAGAAACAATGGATTTTCTTTTAAACGAGCAAATCTCTTTGACATGTTTCTTGATTTCATTCGTTGCTGGTGATTGCATTTGGTAAGTTGAGTACAAAACCCTTCTGACATGAGCGTGGGTCTGTCTACCCAACTTGTTTTTCCTTGATTTTAGCATTTAGTTAAGTTGCTTGAGTTTATCTATGATGAAAGTCTGTGAATACGAAACCTTTCTGATTAGAGGACATTTCTGCCTACTAAGCTTGTTATATTCTTCAGTCGGCAGTAAGCTTAGTCTTGATTAAATAAACGAACAAATTTTCAATTTATTCCTTGTTATAATTTACCATGTATCTTAAGGTTTTTGTACTAAAATACAAAACCCCATTGGAATCACGATTTACGTCCGCCTGTCCGTTCGTCTGCCACAGATATTTTTCTGTGAAACTGAAGAAGCTACTACCATGAAACTTTGTAAAAAAGCGAGAAGTAATGACGGCTTGAAATTTTCGGGGTGAATAATATTTTCGTATAAGGGGTTGACCCTTAACATTTTTTTTTTATCAAATTTAGTCGAATGGCATACCATATGAAATGTTTTAATAAGATCTCTCCAAAATAGCTCTTAAATTACTTTTTCAGCATCGAAGGAGTAGAGGAAGGAGAAATGCACCCAATAATAAGTTGTTCATAGAAAGCGTTACCCCCTATCTTTCTATGTTCATATATATCAAGTATTTCTACGATGTCAATTTCGGTCCTTAGCTTTGTTTGTGTAGCAATTTCATAGAGTTTATCATAGCAACAGACCTGTGCGTGTGGCTCTGTAGGTACGAAGGTGGTCCCAAAAGTACCCGACCCGGCAAAGATTTTTCAAAATATTCTCCTTTCAGCTCGATACACTTTTCCAAACAATGAATAGTTTCGATACCCGCTTTATAGTAGAAACCGTCAAACTCCTCAAAATAACTATCAACCACGGACTATACCTCGTCATTGCCGCCGACCCATTTTTTTTTCTTTTGCCGCCGAGCCATTTTTCAAATTTGGACAAAGAAAATTCTCCAAGGGAGCCAGATTCTGGCAAATAAAGTGCGTGAGGAAGCAATAAGAACTTCATCTCATTGATTTCAGCCATCGCAATGACGCACGTGTGGACTGGTGCGTTGTCGTGATAAATCAACACTTTCTTTTTCGTCAGATGGTGCCGTTTTCTCTTGATTTCATCACTCAAACGCTGCAATAAGGCTGCATAATATGCACCGTTGATTTTTTTTTTCTTTTTCGAGATACTTAATAAATATTATTCCACGCGCATCGCAGAAAACAGATGTCATGACTTTGCCAGCTGTCTTTGCCTTCTTTGGAGCCGGTTTTCCCTTTTCAGTCCACTGCTTTGACTGCTGCTTGGTCTCAGGTGTAAAATGATGGACCCATGTTTTGTCCGTGGCTATGAATCGACATAAAAACTCGGCTACATTGCTGTGAAACATTGTCAAACACTCTATGCAAACATCCTCACATTGCTGCTTGTGCTCCATTGTGAGCAAACGTGGCACCCGTCTTGTGCACAGCTTTCTCATGTCCAAATTTTCAGTCGAAATGCGATGCGCAGCACTTTTTGAAATGCCTGCCATGTCTGCTATCTCGCGCACTTTTAGTCGACGCTCATCCAATACTATTTTATGGATTTCCTTCACATTTTCTGACGTAGTGACCTCACTTGGTCGACCACTGCGGTGTTCATCTTTGCAGCTCATACAACCTCGCTTAAACTCAGCTACCTAATATTTCACCATTGTGAACGAAGGAGCAGGCTTCCCCAGAGTAGAGCCCAACTCGGCTTAGATATCGGTTGGACTTACACCTTTCAAATGAAAGTATTATATCCCAGAACGATGCCCAATTTTTTCCCATATTTACAAGTTCACTAAGAAGGTTCACTTTGGATGTCTGTGAAAAAATGATAATACACGCATCGTTATGAATTTCCCACATTACGTTATTGAAAGGTGGGATTGTCAATCGCAGTAATTGATTTTTTAAGACTACCTGTATTCATAATTCGGGTCGGGTACTTTTGGGACTCTCCTCGTACGATGTGTAGTTGAACTCTGCCTTGTTGTGTAAGGAAGATTATAGCGTAAGCCACGCAGACGCACCTGACGCTATGACAAAGTCTATGACATTGCTACACAAACAAAGCACAGAACCAAGGCGTAAAATCCTAGGAAATCTTGAAATGTATCAATATAGAAAAGGAAAATGGAAGCAAAATCAACCAGAACAAACGGGCATCTAACAACCCAAGAGACAAAAACCTAAAACCCTTCTACCTGGCCTAATCTAGGATTTACCTGCGCAACCCATTCTACACCCATACAAAATCATTTCCTTCCAAACATCCTTTAGATACTGAAGATGACTCAAAGAAGTTGAAACCAGCTGCTCACCCAATAAAGCAAGACTCGATGGCTTTTCAATGAAAAAGAGATCTAGCCTGCGGGTATTAAATGAACAAAATAATTGACTATTGAAAACGTCCTTTAAAGGGTCCTTATAATCTGTAAATTTCAATAAAATTTACAGAACTTAAACTGTTTGATTTTTCTTTCAGTTATAACAATCATATACTGTTTTTTACTACATAGGCTTTTCATCATTTCAGTTTTGATTAGATCTTCTCCAAATTTTCAGATAAGATGAATAACAAAATATGTTTAATATTACGCTTGGTCAATGATTTTAGCAATATTGCAACAAACTGTTGGCCAGTTAAAATGGAGTGACACTGCTTTCTTTTTTAAAGCAAGCATGTATTTGCTGTGTATGTCATTAAGGTTGCTCTTGAATTGAATCATTTATATGGACAAAATCCATGGCATAAAAGAATGATTGTTTACACCATGGACAAAACCCTTCCGACAAGAGTGTAATCCTGTATACTCAATTTATTTTCCTATCAATCTTTGCAAAAGGAATATTCATTGAAGCTAGCCTCAAGCTGAGGTTTTCGGTTAATTGGTACTTTATGTCTTTCTCATATACGTGGCAACTTTTCAGCTTAAAAATATTATGATTTTACCGCTCACTTAATCATTTGGAATAATTTCTTTCCATAAATGTTGAGAACTTATTTGTATTAGAAAGTATTAAGCTGAGATATATTACCCTCATGTTGGTGAAATGGAAACTTCAATTTCCTAAAAGCTTTCATTAAACTTGATCGAAGCAGTCCAGTATGACAATTTTAATAGTAAAAGATAAATCAACGCTTACATCTTTCATTTGCATCCATCATCTTCCAAGGTTATTATTCGATACAAATCAACTTTGCAGACAGAAATAATTCTCAGAACTCTTTGAAGTCTGTTTCATTGTCCTTACAAATCTGTAGACACCTATGTATACAGCTTAGTTATATGCAACTATTCAGGAGCAGTTGAAAAGCTTGATCAGGGCATGGTGCTCAATACGCTCTAGCACTTGCATGAATTTCGGATTACATTTCAGATTTTGCAATTGAGTGTGCTGGGCGGACTGCAGCATATGTCCTTGTCGTCTTGCTGACATCCTGGCAGCAAAGTCAGTTAATCAAATGATCCAATTCAAAGTGGTTTCCAAGTTAGGGCTGGGGGCTCTGCAATGCCGGCGTGTGTTGTTCGTGTCGCGCCATGCTATCAATTTGTCACTCTTTCCGTGCATCGACATGCGAACATTCGACAGCGATTCAGTTGTGCATCGCGTAATTGATTTTTTCCCAAATCGACAACTGTGTCATATTCGTTTATCACGGCAAAGTGGTACATTAACATGCGTATATTATGCATACATATATGACAAATAGTCAAGTCAATAAACCAGGGCACTATCAGTGAAAATGTTGTAAATGGAATCGATATTCTTTATAACAGTGCCGCCGAACAACTTCTGAGTAAAGAAAAAGTAAGGGTAGGGTAGATCATCGGTAGGGTACAGCGAAGAACAGTACCTCTCAAATGCTTTGATTACCTTGGTTATGGTCACCCGCATAGACATGCAAGGGACCCAATCAGAGAATGTATAATGGAGACACACTGCATGTTTCGCAAGGATGCTGATAGTAGAAGATAGAAGTATCGGATTGTCCAGGAAGTCCAAGCGAAGGTAAAAGCAGAACTTTGATGACCCGTAACCTACAGATAAACTAACATTGCACTACAACTGCCTAAAACCTACTCGAGTAGTTTGCGGGGGAAATGAAAGCCGACTTTTTTTCTGCTGAGTGAACAACACCACGACAAGAGCTCGCCGTCATGGTATCCTGATGAAACTGGTACTGCCACCATCTAGGCTCGGAACAGTGCTGATTTCCTAGTGGAGAGCTTTGCGCGAGGGATGCGTTCATGTGGGCACAGTGCTCAGAAACTATTTTTTGTGGTGTACATAACGCCAAATGAATCGATATCATCTTTTCAAGTCAAGTTTAATCCTGTGTATATTTCTCCATGTTTATCGGTTACAAACTATCCTTAATTTGTGTTATTTCCATCAAAACGCTATTTGTTTTTCTTTTAGACATATGCTAGTATATTTTGGGAGTAAGTTGCTCCTTTCTTCACTAACAATTCTTTTCTCATTGACACTGAAGAAAAGAGCAAGTTACTCCCGAAATATATATATATATATATATATATATATATATATATATATATATATATATATATGTATATATATATATATACATATATATATATATATATATATATATATATATATATATATATATATATATATATATATACATATATATATATATATATATATATATATATATATATATATATATATATATATATATATATATATATATATATATACATATATTGTAATGATTTTCCACCTTTTAGGTTCGAACGCGGAACCGACCTCTCATCGGTTCGAGACGTTAAGTCTGAGTAGTGCCAACGGATGGTACCAACAGGTCAACCAATCCGTGCACCGTAACCCATTCACGCGGTGGCTGCTTGTCGGCCAGCTAGTTCGGAGAGGATTTCGGTCGCGGGTCTCCGAATGGGTTACGCTCAATTACAATATTTTCAGCCGCCTGAACATGCCCGTTTTCCAAACGCGTTACAAAACAAAACCATACGGAGAGGAAACCTACTTTACGTTACTCCGTATTTCTTCTTATAACCAGTCGAGAATACAAGATCTAATTTTCATTTCGCGTTCCCGAAGTTTCGACGCGGTACCGAAAAGTACACTACTCTAACTCAACCCGACGAAAACTACTCTAAATAAAATAACAAAACAACAAAGGTACCGCGTACCGCGCGCGACGCGAAACCGACCTCCGCGGATTTGTCGAAACCCTACCCTCGCGACGGCATACCTACCCTGCACTCTCTCTTCCCACTGAAAAAGAAGAACCGCTGAAAAGGAGAGTCTTTAGTTATTTATTCGCAATTCATTTTATTACTAAATTTTCTTTTTCGCAAATTTTCTAATAATAAAAATATATTATGAAGACTTGTTTGTTTTTTTGGTTGAATTATGGTGTAAATCATCATTTAAATAATTAGCGCTGCTTAAGCAATTTCTCGCATAAAAGTGGGTCGTATGGACTCAATTCAGAATAATATATGAACACTATTCTCTAAGTACAAATCATAATCATATGTATCTCTACTTTAGATGATTTTAAAAATTTTGCCATATTAATAAATATCCATTATAATTGTACTATAAACAATAATTGATTTATTTTACTACCGTTTCCTCCATCATCTTTACTCTACAATTACTTTATAATCAATTTTCAAAAATTCTATTATTTACAGACTTTTATTCTGGCATAGGTGTAAAATTAATTTATTTACAAAAAAATCCTTTTTCTTTTTTTTTTTTTACAGACAATCCTTTAAATTTACGTGTTTTCACTTTTTATATACTACAAAGACCATCAAAACTTGAAAAGCAAAGATTATAAATTAAGGTGGAATAAGATTGACTTGCTATAACAGAATTATCGGATTGCGGTAAATAGTTTATTTTCATCTATACAAATAGTCCACGTTTTCATTCATACAAGTCAATTTGTTCACGCACTTCAAGTGTAAGTTTAAGATAAATTTCGTAAATTTCACTAATTAGTTAACTCCTATATAAAATATTACTACAATTTGTTACACTTCTAACATCCCTTAATTTTATTAGGTTTTCTACATCATGCATCTAGAATAGTATAAAATTATTTCGTTTTACTCTAAATATAATTGTTTGCATTTTTTTGTATTTCTTATGCACACGCCCAAGAAATAAAGTCTTGTCAATAATGAGCTCGTGCTATTGCATTCAATCGGTTCGAGACAATTTTACTACGCGTTATTTAGAATAATGTGGTCTTGGTGTTCTTGAGGCGTAGCAAAGAAAAATCAATTAGAACTCATAAACGAAAACTGGTAGTGTAGAAGGAATGAAATCAACGTAAAATTAAGAAACTATCAACACAACCGTTTTAAAAATACTATTTGGATCAAACACAACAAACGAAACCTTTTTGAATTTATTCAAGGCTGTGATGAAGGCACAGCCGCCATACGATAAAATAAGTTGGCGCCTTTTATTGGTGACGGGTGAGCTTCTGTGTTGAATACCCATTCATCTAATCTCTCTTCGTTTAAACGTATGCTCCTTTCTTAAAGACGCAAAATGAAAGAATAATACATTCGAATTCAAACCACTTGTTGCACGTCGCCAAACAATTACACGACCAGATGGCTGGGCCGAGAGGAGGGACTGTAATAAATAATGCGGCGCTGCAGCAGTGCTAATTTTCTTGCATGTATTTGCAGAAAAAGTGATCTTTTCCCATGACATAAATAGTCAAGCCGCAGGAAAGATGATTCGGAATTGCTTACCTGTGAGTTCAGTCACCTCCAGCGCCACTTCTTCACTGGTTACCATGTATTGGCGCTTGTGCACGTGGGGCCAAATATCCCCCTCTGGGCTAATTGCTCCAATTCCAAGGGGCATGAATCCCTAGTCACAGCAAGGGGAGACTGGTACAATGTTGTCCTGCCCTATTGTAGCCCTTTCTACTGCTTCCTACAGCATATGCGCACCACGGTAAAGTTCACTTTCACTGACAAACGGGTCGAAAGGCGCAGCGACGTGAAAAATCACTTTACCACTATGTAATACCGGAGCTTTCACTTGTCAAATTGACTACTTGTTTTCTCATCGGACAAAACAGATGTGTGGAATGGAACGCCACATGGCGGCAATGTGCATCTCCATTTGTCGCCAGTGGCATAGTGTTTCGATGGCTACGGTGGAGGGGGCATTCCCAGATGGATATGTCTCGAAATGCGTCGGGGTTTTGATTAATATTCTGTTTCAAATATTTAAATCCACAGATCTAAATATTTGGAGATAAAAAATATTTTCTGCGCAACGATATCCGCACGAAAGGTGAAGTCCGCTTGCACTTCGAGGTCATACCCATCTGGCCGAGTGCAAGGGTTCGGGATCGGAATCACTTCGATTTCCGGGCGTAGGCGTCACATTACAATATATCGATATTTATATATATATATATATATATATATATATATATATATATATATATATATACATATATATATAAATATTTATATATATATATATGTCAAAAGGAAAAATAATTGCCGATTTGATGGAAATAATAAAAATCGAGAAACAAGTTTAATGTTTTGGAGGGTGCTACCTGAAGCGTAGATGGCCATGTAATCAGCGGGGCACTGGGGTCGTCATGCTGAATATGTCGACTTTCCGCCATGCGGGCTATGGAGAAACTAAACCGGACGTAATATTTCTCTCGAGGCACCTATCGAAGAGAATCAGACGATTACTCAGCAAGCGATCATCAGTACATTCTATTGTACTTGAGATCTATGACACTGTCTCCCATTGCTCATGCTTTCGACTTTCCACGATTAGGTGGAATATTGGGAGGAGTGTCCCATTGCTGGAAGATTCACAAGGGACTGAAGTGCTGGTAGCTGAAGACGTGGTAAGCCCAACACTAGCACGACTGCTTGCAATGTTTTTACGCCTCATCGGAGGACCCAGTACCCAGTGTACTGGGCTGGTAGTTTACTGAAATCATGGGAAAGTGAAGGGAGCGCCACAAGCTTCGACTTGAAACATGAAAGCATGAAATTGCCAAAAGGCATGCAACCAGTTAGCAGTATATAAGTCGGCCAGGAAATACCTCCACAAAATGATAAAAAGCAGTAAGGCTCGCTGTTGGTAAGATCTAGTGGACAATGTGAGCAAAGATCCGTAAAATCTTGGCTGCAAGCTAGTCATGCAGAAGCTTGATGTTCTGCGCAAGCCCACGGACACCTTTCCCTACCCATCCTCTCCATGTTGATGCTGTACTTGGGAAAACAGCCGTCAAATGCCTACGCTTCATGTGACTGGAACTTAAAAAAACACTCCTATCATTGAAACTAAGGAAGGCTCCAGGTCCAGGCAGCATCTCAGCTGAACTCGTCTTTCATCATTGCCCTGACTTGCTGCCTAGTGCATTTTACGTTTGCCTATGAAGAGGGGTTTTATCGGAACGTCGAAAGCTAAGGAGGCTTGCAATCATCAAGAAGAGAAGGAGAAATCCCAAATTACTGTCTGCATGTTGCCCGTTATGCATGTTAGATATAGCTGAGGAAGTCATCAAAAGAAGACTCATTCACGTGATTCGTGCTGCTGGAGACATACTTTTTCAACAATACGGCTTTACAGTAGAACGTTCTACGATTGATTCAACTGCCTAGGTGATAAGTGTGGCCCAAAAGGTGGAGACATACAGACATACCAAGCAACGGGTAGTTCTGCTGGTGGAGTTTGGTGTTCGGAACGCCTTCAACTCCACTAGGTGGATGGATATTTTGGATACGCTTAAAAATCCTTTTTAAGTTCCAGAATGTCTTATGTGGCTTTTCAGCGACTTTCTGAAGGACCGTTGCCTGATTTACGATACAGCGGAGGGCCTTTAAAGGATTAAAGTTACGTGAGGTGTTGCTTAAGAAGCTACCTTTGGTCCAGGCCCATGGAATATATCGTACGACGGGATACCGAGGCAAGAGCAGCTGCATGAGTTGCTCCTGATCAGCTATGCGAATGATGTTACAGCACTAGTTGTTGAACAGACCATTAAAGAGTGCTATTTAGACTAGGTACGCTTATGCGTGAGAAACTATATGGCTATTTGCGAGCTCAGTCTACCTCTAGAGAAGGCCAATGGGAAAGTTCTGGTGAAGAAGAAAGTCCTTAGAGTACGAGCAATGGATTCAATTAATGGTTTTTACGGGCAAATTAGAGCAATAGCCTATGAAGCTGATTAAGGCGTATCAAAATGTCAAGATTGTAGAATTACTTTTCTAGCGATACCTCACCTTCGCTCTCTTCCGGCTAGATGAAGGACCTCCTTACTTGTAGGCAACACACGGCGTAGCAAAATGCTGTCAAAACCTAAAACATATCGATTCATGTCCAAATATCCGAATGCTTCTTGAGCAACGAAACTAGTAGTGAAGCAAGACGCAATGTACTTGTCTGTAGCGTGGAACAGCTATGAAATCCTGGGGTTTTCGCTCACAGTTACATATCTTGCGATATGATTCTGAAGAAGCTTCAATATGAAGACATCAACTTTCGTCACTTTAGCAGTTTGATAAATTCTTCTGTTCAATATATTATGCTTCCAATCCATCTCAGGCTCTCTGTTTGAACCAGTATCTGTAGGAGGCATCTTCTTTTGAAAACGCTTAATGTTTCTATAGTACTTCGGGCTCTGATTGTACCAGATCTGACAGTCATATGGCAAAATTGGTCTTATCAGGGTTTGTAACAGATAACTTTGACCTTTTTATCAATATATCTGGAATGAAAGAGTCATCGAAGGGCCATGACCACTTTTGTGCTTTCCTGAGTATGATTTCGACATATACTGATCGAGATAAACACCGAGGTATCGAACACAGGATTTATGTGGAACCCGTTCTGCTCTACCCTCACCAGCCATACTGTGGAAATCCTTCCAATTATGTTTCAGATCTTGACTGACCCCCTCCATTGTTATCCGCACAAAATTGTTTCGCACTTCTGCAAATTGATTTTCATTCGCAAATTGTCATTGTGAAGTTGCACATCATTAAACATTTTTTGAGGACTGCTCTGAACAATAAAAACTTTCCGGTCTGACCCCCTCCCGCCGATTAAACTGGCGAGAAGTTAAAAGCAAAGTCCGTCAATAGCTTGCGAATGACTATTCAGAAAAGCAGATGCACAGTAACTGCTCCCTGCTCTAGACCTTTCAAGATCTTGAAGTTGCGAATTGTCATCAGATTTCTATCACTTACAATAAAGTATTTCTCATATAACATATTGTACATCATGGTGAAAATATGTCTGAGGAACCTGTCTTGAAGGAGTTTAAAAACTAGTCCATCCAACCACACCGTATCGAAAGCTTTTTCCATACCAATGAGACACGTTCCAACGCATTCTTTATTATTCAGTTTCTAACAGATGCATTCCAATCAGGGCAAGTTTCGGCAATCCCTCACATATAATCCTGTTTCCATTCCTATCTGGGGATGCACTATCAATCTCGATATCAGCCCTACCGAGAAGATTTATCCAATCACTAGTGCCTTCAAGACTCGATACTTTCACTCCAGACTTCTTACGGAGTATGTTATTCACTTTCGTAACAACACCATTTAAGTCATGTGGGCTAATACATCTCAGTTTTTTCACCCATTGATAGCTGACCTTACTCCTGAAGTATGATCGAATTAAGTTCCGGACATTCTTCAGGTGTAATTTCAACAAAGCCAACGAGGGATTATTGTAGTCCAAAAATCACCGGTAAATATTGTTGACACGTTTGAGAAGAAAGATTTTCAATCTTTTTAACATTGCAATGTTGGTGTTCCATATCCTTCCATATTGTATCGATGTTTAATTTTGGGAACTACTTCCTCAATCGTTTCTAACGTCAGCTTCTCTAACTTCGACAAATCTATTTCATCGTTAGTTAGATTCTTGTCATTAGAAGCCATTGAGAAATCGTTGCCATTATCAGAAGGGGGACATTAGTTTTCCTTAATCCGTTTTTCAGGGTTTTGTAAAATGATTTTACAAAATCCTAATAAAATCGAAACCTGTATGTCTCTCTGTCCGTCCCTGTGTCACAGCAATTTTCTCGCAAACTACTTTATCTAGAAACGTCAAATTTTGTACATCGATGTAAAGTTATAAGGTATTTAAGGGGAATCTCCCGAAATAGGGGAGTGGCCTCTGAAATAAAATTTTCATCAAAGGTAGCCGATATGGGTATCAAATGAAAGGTCTCAATGAGCAAGGCCCTAAACTAACATTTTTTACCAGCAAGGGGTGCGCAGGGAGAGGAAATTTACGAAAAAAAATTCTTTATTTAGTTTTTTCCAAGGTAGTAAAGTAATTTAAAATTATATGGTATTGTCCTTTAAGTTGAATATATACTTGGAAGTTCACCTTTAATAATAAAGGTGGACTGGTGAAGATTGTTGATGTTCCATAACCGGATAGAAGTAGTTCCAAAAAAAACTGGTTTCTTATGATTTTTTTTGAATGAAGGCGCTTGTACTTTGTTAGAGTCACGAATGAAGTAGAGCTCCTGAAAAGATCCCAGCTTATCGAGCACTATTCGGACGGTAAACCTTACTTAGCAAACACTTGTTCATCATTTATAATAACAGCTTATATAAATCACAATTGAATTCAGTATTTATTCACAACAAAAAGTTCTCTGTGTGTTATCTACCATAAATACATTTATTATATTTTAATTAAATCTAATTTCCTCAAAGCCATAATTTTGACTCAATTTTATTTCTGAAAAATTTCGACATTTTAAAACTTATTTCTAATAGGTTACTCTTTTTAGGGTTTTGTAAAATAATTTTGCAAACCCTACTAATATCGCGTCCTGTCTGTCCGTCTGTCTGTCCGTCTGTCCATCCGGCCGTGCGTGTGTCACAGCAGTATTTCTCGGAAACTACTTAAGCTAGAAACATCAAATTTTGTATGTAGGTGCTCTCTTCTAAGTTCAACTACAAAAAAATGTTATAAGGTATCAAAGGGGGGTCTCCCCATATAGGGGAGTGATCCCCCGAAAAAAAATTCATTGAAGGTAGCCGAAATGGGTATCAAATGGAAGGTCTTGATGAGAACTTTTCAAAACAGGTCTTAGTTTGGCAAAGTTTGCTTCGAGGGGCGCACAGGGAGGGGAAATACACGAAAAATTTGTGTGTCCCCCCCTCGCGATTGGACACCTGTGATCCGAAAAATCTGAAAAAAATCAAGAATGTAGGCCTTGATACGTGAGAAGTCGCAATTCACTCAACTTTGTTAGTAATAGTATGATTTATCGATTTTATGTTTTCTTTAATAAAATCTTAACGGTTTCAATTCAATGAAATTCAGTAGACAGATGACTATTTATAAGATTGATCTAGTTTCATGAAGATCGGATCATATTTAGCGAAGTTATAGCGGTTTGAATTTTTCTGTATTACTATGGAACAATATGTGCTGCATTTATTACTATGGCAACATATGGCTATGGAACAACATGCGCGACACGTCAGTTTTGCTAGGATTTGCATGAAAATTTCAGGAATGATAGGTGTCATGAATATCTTTGAGAATCGGTTCAGCTAGTGGTATCAGTAATCGTAAAACAAAATAGTGGTTGTTTTAAGTGCGAAGATTGAATAATTTTGAGTTATTTTTTCCCAACTTCAATGTTTAAGGGGCATGCTTTGAACACTTGATTCAATTTAATGAATGACTGAAGATGAGTACCTACAATTAATACTCATAAGTGAAATAAGTCAAGGAGGCAGGAGAGAGCTCTTAGCAAATGGGCTTTGTAACCACTCTAGGATTTGAAAAAATTGGCCATGAATCGATGATAACAGTATACAGGGGAGTGGCCCTTGAAAAAAAACTCATCAAACGTATGAGTATGAAATGAAAGTTTTCATGAGAGCTTTTCAAAACAGTTCTTAAACTGTCAGTTTTGCTTCAGGGGGGGAAATACATGAAAAATGTGTTTCTTCCCTCGCGAGTGGACATCTGAAATAATTATCAAGGGAGATATTTATGAGTATAACAATAACAAAAACCTCAGAAGTCGAAACTCGTTCAACTTTGTTAAGGAAAGTATGATCTTCGAATTTCATATTTTCTCCAATAAAATCGTCTTTGAAATGTTTCTTGGTTTCATTCGATCTGGTGACTGCATTTTGTAAATTGAATACAAAACCCTTCTGACATGAGCGTAGGTCTGTTTACCCGACTTGTTTATATTGCTTTGTGTTTTGTACTAGAAGCGTTTTTGACTTTCTTTTTTAAGAAAAGTGAATTCTTCTATATCTTCGCAGCACTACAGCCCCTCCCGGGCCTTCGCTTCCTGCAAATAGCGCCTCCAACTGCATAAAGCTATTGACTGCACCCTCCAATTGCGAAGTCTGAGAAGTAATGAACTGTATTCGTCGACCGAGTCAGAACAGCGTTTTTTTCGGTTTTCCCACTGGTCTTCGACCTTCATTTCTCCCAATCAATACCATTTTAGGTACCCGTTGTTCGTCCCTACGATTTATGTGTCCAGCCCATTGCAGCTTCCGCAGTCTTACAATCGTTGAGACCTCCGGCTCGTCAAAAATTTCATACACCTCATGGTTTATCGACTTCGCCATTAGTGCCCGTCTAGCTTTGCTTTGATTATTCACCTCAGGACCCGTCGTTCGAAGGGGCTCAATATGTTTGCGGATGCTTAGGTTAAGGTCCATATACCACACCCATAGCATAACACAGGTCTTATCACTTGCAGCTTTGTTTTCCCTGGGTATGTAGCTGGTCTTCAAGATCGCAAAAATTGAAAATAAAATATTTTATTGGCAAGCTGGATTCTTTGGCGTATTTTGTTCCTTTCAATACTTGTTTTCGTTATTTTGGTGCCTCACATTTTCGATAATGTTTTCGCCAAGTGTGATATTTAGTATAGTTGGGGTATTTTTCTTTAACTGTGTCATGAGAAAAGCAAATTACTTATCATTAATCAATTTATTATATTTAATGAAAATTGATTGGTAGCGCAAATACTACACACAGGAAAATTGGTAGGAAAAAAACACAATATCTGGTCCACAATAGCTCTACAGTAGTTTTCAAGAGCCGCAAATGAAAAGCACATATATCAGAGGAGACTGTACCATATAAGCTATCTAACTGAAGAAGATTCAACTGAAAAACTTAAACGTAGATTTAAAAAAGTCGAAAAAAGTAAGTAAAAATATCGACAACGATGACGCAACTAGTTTCTATAGCCACGATGTTGGCAGTACATCAAGAGTGGTATCAACGATGATGAATACAATGACAGTAAAAACGGACAAAAATCCAAGAATAACGAACAGCTTTGTCCTGACTAAGATTTTTGCGGTATTTGGGCACAGTGAGAAAATAATGCGAACACTAGAACGTCTTTAAAAAAAATAAAGTGGGAGATTTTTCAGCACGTGCCAAATGTTCGCGTGGTGAGGAGGAACACAAAGAACATCAAGAATTCGACAGTTACTGCTGGAATCGATACTGAAGCAATCGAAGCAAGGGTCTCAAATCCCGAAATAATAATCATGAAGTCCATAAAGTGATCACAGCTGGGGAAGTTAGGACTGACCAGAAAAATAAAGTACCGTTCGATGATTTCACCGCCACCATCAAAAATGTGGCTGAAGAACCCTACTTGGAAACATAAGCTGATAACCTCTCCCCAGGAAGGAGGTCACAAGGACCAATTGCCATCTAGTAGCTTAAAATCATCTAAACAGAACAAAACCTGCATGCGACTCAAATCAGCAAATGTGTAAAGAATGGGCTCCTTGAACTATAGCAGCTCCTAGACCGCAAACTGCCAGAGGAGCTAACTAAAGGCCAAAGAAGATAAAAATGCCGAAGAAAAGCGGAAAGCTAAAAAAGCTTTGAGGACTAAGCCAAATATGGATAGCTCCACTATTTAACATCAATAAAAGAATAATTTTTAGTCCAATAAAAAAAGTTATCGAAATAAGACAAGAAAGGAAGAGGCACATGCTAAATCATGGGTTTTTAGGCATACTGAATGACTGCCCGTCGGTCTGGTCTAGCACTAGAGAAAACCGGATTGGTTATTTTGACAATAAAGAGAATCCCTAGAGCAAGCGTGATCAGTATTGGAGACATACTAATCGGATTAAAGCCAGCAATGAAGTACCTGGGGCTACTGATAGACTTGAAGATGAGCAAATAACGAGAACGGTTGAGAAGGCATGTCTACTCTGAGTCGACTTTTTCAACGTAGCGTGAATCAATCCATCCAGAAGACGCCTCCTGATGAGTAGCGTGTAATCAGTGCTATTGTCGGGAGCAGAAATACGAGGCGATAAACTCAGTAAGGAGGCGTGCGGAAACTGACCTTGGGAAGAACTAGAATGGCTTAGTTTTAAAGAATGACATACTCTACAATATATGAAGAAAATGCCGTAAGAATTTCATCAGGCTTATGTTTTGTCGAGTTTATTGATGGAAGCGAAATTTTCAATTCAGGATAGGAGGCATCACGTATACTTGTCTTGTCAAGCAAATCATGATAATGTATTAAAATTTTGAAACAAAACGGCGCTCGCTCAAAGGTTGAAAAACGTGAAAAAATTTTTAATGTAGGTATGACCGAGCACTTCACGCGAAGTTAATGAAACTTGGCCATGTGACAGCATTTATAAGCATTAAGAGGAAAATAACGGCTTTTAAAGGAAAAAAAAATGAAAAAAATTTCAAGGCTACATTCCAATTTTCACGATGGCGACTAGTCAAAATTTGAAATTTCAAAGTCTTTGAAAAGTCATAATTTTGGTTCGATTTGTATAAAACTTAACACAAAGATAGGCAATAATCATATCTTAAGGCTTTGTCATTATGGTGATCATCCAAACGCAGGTTCTTCAGACTTGCTGGCCCTCTAGCAGCCACACAAATCTTCCGTCTAAGTGATCATTCATGATGATGGATTAAAATTGCAACATGATGAGGAAGCCAAGAGTAGCCAAATTATTATGACTCTATTGGACTAAAGTGAGGCTTAGCATAGCGACAACCAGGTCATCAAGAAACTCTCGCGTGAGGTTATAATACATCCAAAACCTCTGTGGTGATTCTGATTTTATATCCTCATTATATTTTCTCATTATACTTATCTACAGTCATTTAAAGCGCCATTTCAACAAAAGTCACGCTTGTGTCTCACTCTTTTGTAGTGAATGTAGGTATAATAATGTCCGTGAAGGAGCGCAGCGATGGTCTGCTGCCTCGGCGAAAGAAAATGTTAAGATCCGCCGAGATTGGCCTTGTCTGTGGACGCGTGAATGTACTGCCAGGCTAGAGTTGCGCTGTCGTTGGGCGGGTTCTTTTCCCTAGCACAAGGACCCACTACAAAAGAATTTCGCATCCACAAATTAACAGGTCAACATGCCGATCGGCTGGGGCCGAGGCCGAGGGAACCAACTAAGGGCTGAAGATTGATAACGCAAGGGACAAACTGGACCTGGGGAAGACAGACGGAGTTAAAAGAACTTCGTCGTTACCGACGATTCGCGTGGCCGGTTCTGGCGGGTTCTTTCCCCCTAGCACAAGGACCACTGCAAAAAATTTTGCATTCACGAATTAAAAGTGGAAAAATGCCGATCGACAGGTGTCGAGGCCGAGGTAACCTACTAAGGGTTAAAATTGCTTGTTCAGAGAACAAGTTGAGACGAGAAAAAAAGGACGGATTGATGGAAATTTCGTCATTAACGGCGATCCTTATAGCCCACAAATAAAAAGTGGGGTGTCCAGATAGAGGTAGTGCCCCTCACACCCTCCCAAACCGGATGAAGATCCAAACGTAGACGTGGCCATGTGTTTCCCATTTGAGTGAAAAATTCCTACAAAAGCACTTTGTACCACTCTTTTCCACAAATGAGAAGCACAAACGTAACCAATTTATGCTATAGAGTTATGCAATGAAATCACATAACCCTTTATCATAAAAGGGTACGCGAGCGGAAAGCCACTCTACCCGGAAAGAGCCCCTGGACACATCAAAATGGTGGAGCGCGCCCGATGGCTAGCCCATATTCTCCGGAAAGCCTTTCATCGTTGCGGGTCCTATACTCGGTCAGATTCGACGGAATGGAAAGACTGAGGTTGGGTTACTTTGGCAATTCATCCATTCATTATTTTTATCCACAGATTTACAGTGAATACGTTTTGCTTTCATTCGCTGGAAGAAATGAAATTGATGGAAAGAAAGTTTTCTTAATGAGCACGATGCAAGAATGTGTGAGTATTAAATATTTATTAAAAGAATAGAAAAAAATGCTTATTTATCAGTTATAATAGACTTTAAATTTAAATTATTATCAAAAGGAATAATTAAAAAAAAAAAAAAATTAAACTCCCATTCTCCTCCGACGAGCGGTTGTAATTGGGGAGGGTGAGACCTGTAACTTAATGAAGTAGTCATTATATTAATCCCCTTTCCCCTTCCTTTTCTTTTTCTTCACAAAAACTTCGTTTTCTTTTTCTTCACAAAACATGCGTCGCTTCCTATGTTACAATTATCTAGTGACGTAAAAATATCTACAACAAGGTAATTTTGGCGTGACGGTGCGGAAGAAAACTTGCTGATGCAAACGATGATGATAAATGTCTTCATTAGTTTTGTATTTAACAAGTGGCCACACAATTCGGTATTTCCTCAATGAAGTGTATGATTCCTGGCTAAGTTGACTCATTTTGGCTCTACTCCATTTATTCCCAGTCGAATACACTTTCCTTTTTTTATTCTTAATGCTCCCAAATTTCCCACTAAATATATCTTAAAACTTTTTAAGCACTATTAAAATTGTGTTTATATTGATTTTCCCTTCGTGATTTGCTTATAATTTTTTTACTTAACCACCCGAAATGGGATCATCACCGGACTATTATTTTTACAGAACAACGAACATTTTCCATAATCGTGGCGCATTTGCTTTCGTAACATTTATTTTGATTCATCATAAACACTTATTACAATGTTCACAACTCAAGATGTAATTCCAGTGTCAGGTGTAATGGATATACTCGGTGATTTTTGCGTTGTTAGTGAATTTTTATGCGGGGTTTGAACTTTCATAATTCACTTAAACTTTTCTTTTTTATATTTTTCTGACTTTAAACCTTTCAAATTATCGTTTCAAGTAATGCGATCTTAATTCGGGATTCCCCGTATTCACTTTGAACCTTACTGCACACCTCCGCAATCGCGCAAATATCTCGCGTTGGTATACCGCTAACCAGTCCGTCCCGCTCGACGTTTAAAATGCGAATTTTCCACTGTTTGCGAAACTGCCCTTAATTGAAAATGCAACGTTTCCCAATTCTAGGGAACGCGGTGTTTTTTGACACTTTACAACTGACTTTTGTTGAAAATAGCAGGAAATTCCATTGATTAATGCCAGTTAATTTGATATCGCCTCTGCTAACGCAACGCCTATCCAACTCGAACTTTGCTGCTTGGCAATTTGAAGCGGACTGCCACCTTATTCCCTTCCCAGCTGAGTCTGCATCCCACAACGGTGGTTTTCTCGACCCCAAGCAGGTTTTTCCCCTTGCTTGTCCGTCGTCTACCGTAGCGTCACGCTGTTACGGTGGATGAAGACGAGCCCCTTGCTCAGCCACTGTAGGTTGCATTTAGCGATGCAATCCGTAGAATGCTGCATTATATCAGCTTTCCCACACTCGAAATTTCATTTGGCATATTTAAATACTTTTTTTTAAATGTTGTTAAAACAGAGTTTAACTGAAGTAACGAAAAATGAAGAAAATTTTAAATAGTAATAAAAATTAAATTTCATGAAAAATATAATTAAAGGAAAACGTTTAAATTTACTATAGAAGAAAATTGATATAAAATTACATTTAATAATAATAATAAGAAAGAAAACTATTTTGCGAATTACGATCATAAATGGAAATAAGTAATGATTTTCTAAATCTGCCATTGAAATTTCGATGAGGAGATAGGAAGGTTTTCGTGCAGTTTGCTAGTGTGGCTGCTCGATTACTACACTTTTCCTTGAATATGCAGAGTTCGCCATGATGGAACTGGTTTTGTCTCATAATTCGAAACTGTTTTATATAGATGATTTTGAACTTTTTTATCTTCTACTAGGCCAAGTCAATGGGACTACGGTGTGAAGGTCTTATGAATGAGCGAAGGAAGCTCCCCACTTACCATTCAGCGCTGATCAGCGCCAGCGAATGAAGGCTAAATGTTATGAAGGAGCGAGTGGAACTCCCGCCTACCATTTAGCGCTGATAAGCTTAGCAAATGACGGCAATGTACATTGCGGCAGATGAACAACACCGCTCAATCCCTATGTATGAGCAAGTTAAGGGAGCTCATAGTGATCAAATACAAAAGCTTTTGCCAGACAACTGAGAGCTGCGGCAAATACGGGGGCGAAAGCTTTCCTCGCTCATATGCAAGATATTTCCCCCAAGCTGGCTACAATAATATCGTAGAATGGCTCCCATCATCTACAAATTATGAGGTGTAGCGGGGAGCAGAAGTTCCTGTTAAATGAGAACACACGTTCTCATCAACTCAGCGATTTTAACGGTGAAGCAGAACAAAAGCTCGAGTTGAGTTAATATTTATAGTCGCGGAGGAACTGTTGAGAAGCAGTCTTGTTCGAGTCTATAAGAAAGCGTACTGCTACCCATTCTTTAACTACAACGAGTAATTAAGCGGTTAAAGTTTACAACGGACGTATAGAAATAGTGTTCGACGAAATGGTGAGGGGTGCGGTGTTGGCTTACGCCACGATCCTCAAACGGCCTTTTAGTGTTTCACGCCGTTTGGCCAACCCCAGCTATTTACTCATCTTCTTCGATTCAGTCTGCTGGCTAATGCTCACATAAGAAGTGCGATAAACCCCGCGGACATCAGGTGACTCCAAACCAAAGCGGAATTTAAAGGCGTCTTAGCGAATCAATCAATTTAGCCATAATATTGTATACATATTTTAAAAGAATGAACAGTAGAATAAAATAAATTCTTTAAAATAAATTTTTGCCTTTGTTGATTTGGTTTCAATCGATAGAGTAGCAGGTAGGCGTTACGCAGGAAGATCTCTTTCTCCCCGAGAGCCTTGATGATGTATATAGGATACACATCAAAGCAACCCCCCAGTTCATACCAGTATACAAAGGGTGTAACAAAGGTACCCATTTTACTGGAAAAACTTTACATTCTTTGATAAAAACTAGCCCTAGTTCAAAAACAAAACGGTCGGAGATGATTTGCCACATCGCAATTTTCAAGGAGGCTGCAAAGGCCTTTAAAGCAGCTGTTATCTTGGTAACACATCCCAATTTGGAAACATACTCATGTACAACATTCATGCCAAATAGCATCGCGGAGTTATTAAATGGAAGGTGGTGGTAGTTTCCGTCGCTTACTAACCGGTCTATGTGGCAAACCCGATATAATGACGAATTGGATAGCCTTTCTAATAAGTCACAAGTTTATAGCATGAAACTAGAAAAATCAAATTGAGCCGGCTACGTTATCTAGAAATATGCTTATGGAAGCTGCAAAAAGCAAAAAATCTTCACATTGGAAGACCAATTCATCGAAAATACTGGAAGCAATATGTGTAGGAGGCTAAGGTCTAATGTGGGTAGTATCAGCATCGAAGAAGAGAAAATAAGTGTATTTCAAAAATTGATAGCAAGGCCCTACTGGAAGAAGCAGAGACCTATTATCTTAACTATATAAGAATGTAGGCATCTGGCCATCAAATCAGTTGTCTATCTATAACTTTTCAATGATAAATTGAAATACAAGCAAAGGGTATTCTTAGCTCCCCTGAATTGACAAAATCAAACGCACTCAGGCGTACAGGTCACCAGGAGACCCTCGGTAGGTCGATTAAAAATATTGGATACTGTTTGCGCGTATTTTGTGTCACTCTTAATAGTTTTTTGCTGAATTTGAGATTAATAAGACGAAAAAAGATTTATTTCTTCAAATTCATGTTTCCTTTGTCAAACCATCCCACTTGGTGCTAAATACAAGGTGGCGCCATCTGTCAATGAGACAGTGCGTTAAAAAGTTACATCTCTCCCTGACTGGCAGTGAAAATTTGGTCACATTTGGTTCAGTGTAAGCGAAGTTATTGCGTCTAAAGTGACAGTATATTTTGTCATCGGTACAAAAATGAGTTTCAAACAAAGAGCTGATACCAAATTTTGTTTTAAAATCAGTAAAACGTTTACCGAAACATTCAAATTGATGAAAAAAGTGTATGACGATGATTGTCTATCTCGTGCCAGAGTTCATGAGTGGTTTACACGTTTCAGAGATGGTCGTGAGGACATAAATGACGATGAACATACGGGCCACCCAGAATCAGTGATCACCAAAAACTCCACCGCAATAGTGCGTGAATTTATCAAAAATGAGCCTAAATCATCGTTAAAATTCATGGATTTGGAGTTAAATATCTCCAAAACATTGATTTATCGCATTTTTACCGATAATTTGGGCTCACGAAAGATCTATGCCCGTTTTGTTCCGCACAAGTCAAGGTGTATTCCAAAATAAATGCGACTTTTGTCATAAAAATCCATTCGCATGACTGATTTTTTGACTAGAAATCGCATTTTAACTATCAATCACTCACCGTATTTGCTGGATATGGCTCCCTGTAACTTCTACCTATTCACAAAATAGCATTTGGCCATGAAAAGAAAACGCTTTGCGTCCGTAGAGGGCATCCAAAAGGCTTGTACCGACATCATGAAGGACATTCCGGTTAATGACCTGAAACACTCTTTTGAAAAGCTTTGGGATCGCGCAAAACAGTGTATTGAGGCCGGAGGAGACTATTTTGAATAAATAAACTCGAATTTATCAAAACAAAGCTCCTGTCATTTCTATTTTAGCTCAGGCTCATTTATTTTGGAATGCACCTTGTATCTATTGTAAATTTGATTTCAGCATCAACAATAATGAACCTTGAGTTTGAATTGAACCCTCCAGCAGAATGCGCTTTTGCTGATTGTGTACGCAAGATACGTAACTTTGTCACCTTTTTATCAAACGAGAATAAAATACAAGCTTATAATGAAACATCTCCATTTAGATACTAATGTATCTTTATTCACAAAATTTGCGTAAAGCAAGCATATTTACACAAATTAATTTTCATGTTTCCGTTTGGATAGTCATTAGTTATTCTTATCAATAAATTCAACTCAATACGCTATTAATGAACTGGAAAGCATATGAATCAATATAGCGTGGATCTCACTCGAAAGATGAGATGGAAATTTTCCGTTCTGAGTCCATACAGCTTTATGCAGTTGTCGTTGCTGGCTGTTTCGTATACCACCACTCAAATTCCGAGTTTCTTTGACAGATTCAATTATATCGAACAGCTCTTGTGCAGCACCGTACTCAGCCCTACTCCGGCAATTTTACCAAAAGGGCCAACATTTGGAATTTTTAATGCAGTTGCGTGGCTTTTCCATTTGATGCCATCTCATTCCGGTCACATTTCGATGGAACTGCCGGATTACTGTAGTTTAGCCCAAAATGCTTTAAACCTAATTACTTGGTGTAATGGCAATTGCCCTCATGGCACCACTGAGCACCTTTCTAAGACACAGCAAACCGTTATAGCTATAACCAGCCACGAATTAAGCCTATTGACGACAATTTAACTGGTGATCGAGATAATGCTATGAGGGGCGACCAGACCAGCTACTCCCTGGCTCCGGTCAGTAAACCTGATAGCATTGACATTCCAAACGCTCATGCATGCAACTCAATGGTTTCATGTCCATTACTTGCCAAATTGTAATTCATAACTTGATTCACTTTTCCATAATTTGACGGATGGAAGCAGAGTGAGTTAGACTTCTGGGTGCAGAATCGAACTACGACTACGGAATGATGGGTTCTCATGAATTTGGCAGTCCATTCAGAGATATGTAATACTTTTCATATGTGCACTGTGAGCAGATAGTTGGGAAGCATTGCATTCAGATTGGCGCTACACGTAAAGCATCATAACGTGATGTATGTTCCATACAAGAACATACAATTTATGGTTAACAGAGGAATCATGGGTGAATATTGGTGAATGCTGCACGAACGAATCAAATATTTATCGAAATTCTATCGATTTCCCCACACCGATGGGGCATGTTGTTAATCTGCTGTATTGGAATGAGAAGCATCCTAAATCATTCATTTTTGAGCGTATGTACATCTGTATTTGCGAAAGTATTTATCATATAACGTATATATGAAACAGGAGCTTTTAGACTATTGATTAATATTGATTCCATTACAAATATGATAGTATTTTCGGAATTCCTCGAAAGTTTGTTAGAATAACGATATTTTGATCGAAATTGGAATAACAATCATACTTTCGGTAAATTTCGTTTGTGGACAACTATTTACCACATATAATATTACCTTACATATCCTTGATTTCTTCTATTTTTGGTTGCAAGATATAAAAAGTATGAGTCCGTTGTTGCGATTAGATGTCTCTTTGCAAAAAAAAACAGGAAAGTGTAATTAAAAAAAAAATTAGGCGTCGGTATGTACAAGAGCAAGATATATTTAGCAACCATCTTTTTTGAATTTATATGATTTCTGATTCTTATATCTCTCTCTTTCCATAAAATCAATCAGTTGATTTGGGAGAGTAATGCTTCTACCGGAGGGTATTCGCGCCTAAGTTACTAACTATACTTGTAGAATTTCATTGCCAATTATGAACAAACTCTACACATTTCAATTGCAATCCGGTCATATTTTATTTCACGGCCACACATTCCTTCTAAGGTATTTCCCTTCCTAGTACATCTATACTGTTTTGTGTCGAGGATTCAAAAGAACGTTGATCATCTAAAGCCATCAATTCTGATAGTTTGATTATCAGTTCATGTCTTGGACCAGTTATTGTTCTGATCATTACGTGTTAAGATGCTTGTTGTCGTTTTGTGTTCCAATGTCTTCATGAATTCTTCTTGACCTTCATTATTACCTTGCATCGGGATACTAATGGTCAGTTTTTTCCCTTTAATGAGAAAGTGGTCTATAATAAGTGTGGATAAGTTATTGTGACCGAAGGAACTAAACTCAATGGTTTTGGACATAATATACTCACTGATATAGTAAGTACAATGGATCCAGGCTCTGAATAAAAACTGTATGGTATACATGTATCAACACTAGGTTGGTTTGTCAGATGGGTAAGACGAACATTGCATCAGCTTCACACGAGGCCCCACTTAACGAACCAGGCCCCTGGAAAATTTTAAATGTTGGTAGTATAGAGTAATTGTAAATTATGGCTTCTTTATGCATGTATGTCCTGTAGTTTTGAATATGAAGTTGTTCAGTTTGGATTACAAAGGTCTCAAGCTCCAGATATGTTTTAGGCACTTATTTAAAGGTATTGCAAAAGACCTATTCGTTTTGCAGCATATCTAGCCTGTTTGCCCGCCTATTTGTCTGTCTATCTATTCATCCATCTGTTGAAGCAAGCTGTCTCAGAAGCTATACGTGCTGGAATCATCAACTTTTGTGTAAACGTTAGACGTGGTAGTCTCTCAAAAGTTTAGTTCTTATTAACATTTTCATAACAAATTCGCGTAGAGAACGAATTCAGAAATGGTGGCCAGGATGGCGCTTGTTGGACTCAATACGGGAAATACACTGAATATTTGCCGTATTGACTGAGAAGGAACTATAACAGACGTGACATTTGCCTCCGAGCCTTTATTATGAAGGATACACAATTGGAGAGTGTTAGACAACTACTCAGCCAGTGATCATCAGTACATTCTGCTTGAGATCCATGATGTTATCTCCCGGCGTCCGTACTCTCAACTATATACGAGTAATTAGGTGGAACATCAGAAGGATGGGCGTCAGAAATTTGTCGAGGTGCTCACGGCTGGTGCTCCGCTGCAAGGTGATTCGCAGAGGACATAAAAACTTGCAGTTCAAGATATGGTGAACTCTACTACGAGCATCATCAGGACTACTTATAGCGTTTCCATGCTCCATCAAAATCCCAGCAGAGCAAGCTTGAAACCTCTGACTGTTGCAAGCTTCAGCATCAGGCTGAAGGAAGCATGCAACCGGGTAACGGCATATACTCGTATTTGATCAGGAAATGCATTCGCAAACTGAGGCTTGCTGTTGATAGGTTCTAGCTGACAATGTGAACAAGGGTCCGTGAGCCTTGGCTACAAGCTAGTTATGCGGAAGATTGGTGCCCTACAGACACGTTGAATACATGAAACGAAAAACACGGACGAGGAGGTACGGGTACTCTTCACCACGCATCGTGTCTGTGTTGATGCTGTCCACAATGAAAGAGCAATCCAGTACCTACTCTTCATAAAGCCGGAACCGGAAGAGGCAGTCCTACCATTGAATGTAAGGAAGGCTCCAGGCCCAGATAATGCGCTAGCTGAGGTGTTGAAATTTATCTATTACCATTATCCTAACTTGCTTCTCAGTATATTCAACGCTTGCCTATGGGACGAGATTTTCCTGGCACGATGGTGTGTCGCGGGTCTCATGCTGATCAGCAAGGGAAGGAAAATTCTAGACCTCCATCTACATGTCGTCCGTTATGCACGCCATACATGGCTGGGAAAGTGCTAGAGAAACTCATCAAGGGAAGACTCACTGACGCGATTCGTGCTGCTGGGACCTATCTTTTCGGCAGTAATGCTTTAGAGCAGGACGCTTCACCACTGATGCAATTGTAGATGTGGTGAATGCAGTCCAGTAGGGAGAGGCATATACCAGATAAGTCATGCTTGATTGGCTATGTGGATAATGTTGTGGCTCTAGTCGCTGGGTGCACTATTGAACAAGTACAACTTATGCTAGGTATACTAATCCACCGAGTGAGAGACTCAAAGACTGCTCATGGGTTCAGTCTAGCTCTGGAGAAAACCGAAGTTTTCATGATGACAAAGAAAAGAATTTATAGAGTAAGAATTATCGGTATTGGAGAGATACCAATGAAATCGAGGCCAGCGGTAAAGTACTTTGGGCTACCGATTGACTCAAAGATGAGTTTCTCTGAGTAAATCACCGCAGTGGCTGAAAATACTGCTTCAGGCGTATCGGGTCTGAGTCTACTTATTGATAAGGAAGGGGGACCCAATCCATCAAGGAGACACCCCATGGTGAGTGCTGTGGGGTTATTGCAACTGAAGTGGAAATGCAAGGTGACACTCTCAGTAAGGAGGTGTAACGAAAACGCTTTGCATTGGTACAGAAAGGAAGAGCGCAGGGGATTCAATCTGCATATACAACTGTCTCTGATTCAGCGGTGAGAGTTTCTGCAGGTGTGATAACTATTGCCCTCCTTACTAGAGAGCGTCACGCTATTTACCTGCATCTTAGCGAAAATCTGAGACCGAGTCCGAATCGAATGCATGGTGAGACTAACATCTATCTGACCCAGCTTTTGAGCGGGCATGGGTGTTTTCAGTCTTACGTGCACAAGATTGGTAAGTCACGGTCCCCTGACTGTCAATTTTTCCCAGGCGAGGAAGATAAACAAGTCGGGTACACAGACCTACGCTCATGTCAGAAGGGTTTTGTACTCATCTTACGAAATGCAGTCACCAGCAACGAATAAAGTCAAGAAGTATGTCAAAGTGATGTGCCCGTTTATAAGAAAATCCATTGTTTCTTTACTTTTAACGGTCGCCATTTTGTTGCAAACCAACAAAAATCACAAAAATCATGAATTTCCAATATATATATTTTATCTATCTCATCTGAAAATTTTAAGAAGATCAAATCAAAACTATAGTGTCTGATTTGATGGAGTGTCCATAAAATACCGAAATCGTTGTTGTTGTTGTTGTAATTGGAGAAATTTCAAACGCCTAGAACTGACATGAATATGATTCAATTTCAATTTTTGTAAGACTAATCAAATATATTTTGTTGATTTTAATCGCATCCATACGATTTTATTGGGGTAAATGTGAAACTCAAAGATCATACTATTGTTAACAAAGTTGAGCGAATGTTAACTTCTATTCTGTTGTTGTTGTAGTTCTCATAATCATCGGTCTCCATAATTTTTTCAGATTTTTCAGATCACAGGTGTCCAATCAGGAGGGAGATGACACAACATTTTTGGTGCATTTCCCATCCCTGTGCACCCCTCGAAGTAAAAAGTGTCAGTTTAAGACCTGTTTTGTAAAGCTCTCATCAAGACCTTTGATTTAATACCCATATCGGCTACCTTTGATGAATTTTATTTTTTCAGGGGCCGCTCCCCTGTATAGGGATTTTAAATATTTTACAAAATGTTTTTCTTTGGAATTAAACTTGTAAGAGGGCATCACTTGACATCTACATACAAAATTTGATATTTCTGGCTAATATCGTTTTCGAGAAAAACTAGTTTGACGGGGAGACGCGATTTTAGTAGGGTTTTGTAAAATTATTTTACAAAACCCTAAAAAACGAAACAAATTATGATGGTACCTGTACAGGGAGATGAAAGAAATCTCGGAGATAGGTCCTTATGTGTGCAAAGATAGCTCATACCTCAAAAGACGAAATTTTTCTTCTTCTTTTTTTCCCTAGTACTACAGCCTCTCTCGGGCCTTCGCATCCTGCAAAAAGTGCCTCCACTTGTCTGGGTTCACCAACCGCGTCTTCGAATTTCAAAGTTTGAGCAGTATTGAACTGTCTTCATCAACTGATTTAGCCTGACATTCTCTCGGTTTCTCCATTGGTCTCCACCCTTCACCTCTTCCAATATAAGCCTTTTTGGGTATCTGTTGTTTATTCATGCGATTTACGTGGCCAGCTCATTGGAGCTTCTGCAGTCTTATAATCGTTGAGGTCTTTCTTGCCAAAAATTCCATATAACTCATAGTTGTATTGAATCCACAATCAGCCTCCATCAATATGTGTGCGACGGCTTAAGTAAGGCTCCATGTTTTACACTCATACTGAAGCATAGATGTTTTCACAGACTCGTACATTACGAGCTTTGTTTTCCTATGTATACAGCTGGGTTTCAAAGATATCAAAATTGAATAAACAAGTTAAAGTAGCAGGGGAGTGCTCCTGCGAGAAGGTAATTGTAAAACAAATAGTAAATCAAACAATACATTCTGTATATCAAAACTTGACCAATATACAGATTCCATAAATTGAGCCCGAAAAATTATTATGGCTATTATGTTTTTAAACTCCCCACGATTTTGTTTCAAGTGCTTTGACCCCGTCGCTTGATTAGTCATGATAACACATCAATATTATAAACTATTCCTAAAATTTATATCATAATTCCTAAATATTTGTAGTGTCTAGGTCCGTTGCAAACGTGTATCTCCCTACTATCACGTGTTAATGTTGTTGTAATTGTTGAATACTCAATCGGCTGTAACTTAGCTGTTTATCATTCAATTATTGTGAAATTTTCGAAATACATACAATTGTTTTTTAAAAACTTAAATTGTAGTTTTTGGGAAATTTAAGGGTCCCATCTTGATTTTATAGGCAAAAAAATATAAAATTTATAAAATGAACGATTTTTAACAAATTTGATCGAATTTCAACTTCTAAGGTATTTGATGCCCTTATACACCTAAAGTCTCACTTCTGTGATTTTTCTCCAATTTTTCGGGTGAAAAATGTCCAATCGCGATGGGGGGACACAACATTTTCGTACGTTTCCCCTTCGCTTGCGCTCCTCAAAGCAAAACTTGTTTGTTTAAGACCTGTTTTGAAACTTTTCATTAAGACCTTTCATTTGATTCCCATATTGCGTACATGCAATGACAATTTTTTTGGGGGCAGCTTCCCTGTATGGGGAGACCCCCATAAATACCTCATAATATTTTTTTGTAGTTGAACTTTGAAGATGGCGTCACTTTGCACATACTGACAAAATCTTATGTTTCTAGCTCATATAGTTTGCGAGAAAAAGTGGTGTGACACGCGGGCAGCCAGGACGCGATTTTAGTGGGGTAGGAATTGTAAAATGATTTTACAATACCCACAAAAATTTAATTTTCGAGCTATAATCTTCGGCAGATTTTGCCTCTTTCATCACCGGTTCTCGGTATTTTGGCGTCTAAATATACAAATTTGTTCTCATTTGAGGTATTGATAAATGTGACATTTTAGATATTTGAGGTATTTCTCCCACTGCATTTTTCTTTGCTGTCGAATTTTACGAAAATTTCTTTAGTGGATGTTAACGACCGTGACAAAATGTTGATGTCATCCGATTATCCTACTACTTGGCTTGATTTGTATACTAAGGTAACTTTTGTATTGACAGGTAACTTTCTTATGACATATTTCATAACCAAATTGAGTAGAAATGGGGCAGCCCATTTCCCTGCTTTAATCCGATATTTATGTCAAAAGCATCGGTGAGTTAGTTATTCGCGCAGACTTGAGAAATTGGTGACATCATTGTAAAATGGACTAATATGGTTGGGATACCCAAACAAAGCATTATTTGGTGCAGGATGGGACGATCAATATTGTCGTGATTTTGCTTAAAGTCAACAAAATTTAGTGTACGTCTATGTTGAACTCCCAGTATTCCTCAGGTACTTGCTTGATAGTGAAAGATTGGTCTACATATCTTCAATCTACCTGCCCTGAAGTCACTCTGATAATCCCCAATAATACTGTTAGCATATGATCTTATATTATTTTTTGCAATCTTTGAAATTTTTTTCACCATACAAAGTAGTGATATGTCGCCAAAGTTTACGTCCTGTAGCTTGTCACCTTTTTGTGAATTGAGAATATAAATGATAAGGAATATAGTTAATTGGCTCAATTCGCTTGGTCTTTGTTCTTGTTGCCAATTGTGCTGAGTATGCTCATGAAGAGCTTCTTGAACACCACTGCCACCATATTTAATGAGCTTTATTGGAATCTTGCCCATACACGATGCTTTATTATACTTGATGGTGCAACAAACTTCATTCAGAGTTGGTTGGGCCAATAGAAGCTCTCCGGCAATACCCATAGATTTCGATATCCTGGAACTGTGTGGAGGATTTAGAAAATTCTTGAAATATGACACCTTTCTTTCTTTAATCCTATTTTCATCAGCAATGCCGTTACTGATATCATCACCGCAGATCATGGTATTGGGCTGATAACCAAACTTCAGGCTTTTCACTCCTTTTTACGCTTGTCATGTGTTGTTGCTCCCTAGACTCACATCAATGCTTCCCAATTGTTTTTCATAGTATTTTCTTTATTAAATTTAATTTTCTTACTCGCTACCGGTGTGAGATTTTCATAATGTTTTATATTTAAACTGGTGTTTCAACTCAAAAATTGTTTGAATGCCTTATATATTTTATCCAATATATTTTGATGCTCATCATTTCACTAATCATTTTTCTTACGCTGGGCTTGATGTCTGATCATCTGTTCTACCACGGTCTATTTCCCACTTTTACATCCACCCATGGCTCGTTGCTTGTTTTAAGCGATGTGTCTGAAAGAATGGAAGAAAGCTAGCTATTGAGGTTTCTATGAAGTTTTCAGACATTTTCGCTGTTGAAATTTTGTAAAGGACTTATCTTCGCCGAATAAGTTTTTGACTTACGATATCAATATGTTGATTTGATGAAGTAATGATCCGAGTTACAATTAACTCCTTGGTATGTACGAACGTCAAGTATCTTCGAGTCCTAGCTTTGATAGATCAGAACATGATCGATATGGTTTGATGTGTTGCTATCCACGTTGATGTGGGAAGCAAATCAAACGTGTAACCAGATTTCTGCTTTAAAAGTCAATCAATCACTGGTTGTTGTTATCTGGCTCGTTGAGGAGGCTTTATACTCCATTTGTTCCCTAATGAGATAGTTTATTGGTGACCTTAACGTTAAAATCGTCCAGAATTATTTTTGTGCCATTTGTAGGTAACGAGGCGAGTATTCAATCCATTTTCTTAGTTTTTTGCCCTTTTCTTTTGCCGGGCTTGTAGATTTATCAGCCAAATTTTGAACGATTTCGCTTTTATGCTGATCGCATACAATCGTAAAATCAATAACATGCGATTTGAAGTCGCTATCCACAATGAAGGTCACTCTAAATTTTTGCTTTTCAGCAGGCTTCCCACTTTTGAATATTGTGTGTGATCTCATATCTTGAATATCAGTTGAGTTCAATTCATAGATTGACAGTCTGTTTAGTTTAAATTAAATGGCCTTCAACCGCACCAGGGTGGTTGAGTAATCTGATATTCTTTGATCCAATACCATAGTCCTGTTTTTAGTTGCGTTGTCGTTGCCATAATTCCCATGCATTCCAATGCTCTGTAGCAGGTTTTGAAATAATGTAAAGTTTTTTTGCTCGAAAAACCGGGATTTACCGCAGGTTTTTCCTGTCGGTTTAAACCGGGTTTACTTTCAAATTCATGAACCGGATTAAGAAACGGATAAAAAGGAATAGAAAAATAATGAAGACAAAAACCCGGAAAAGGGTTTTTTTGCCATCCCTATTAAAACAGCATTAATGACCACAGTCACCAGAGCAAAGTGTATTTTTACGTTTGATTGGTTCTTGGTATTAGTTGTTTATATTTTATTTTAATGTACTTAGGGTGCGAAGTTAAGTAAGCACATGGCACACAATAAATGCAAAGTGCATGGGGACTGAACTGAAGATTGTTTTATCTTTATAGTATAAATGAATGATTTAGCTCAGTTATCGGCTTGGTTTTCATTACGTTAGTCTCTCATTTTTAACACATAGATGAAATATCCTTCAGTTCATTTTGATTTAAATAATTTAGTGAGTTAAAAATCAAAAGAAACATCTACACCTAAAGTTAATCAATGTATATAAAAATATACATTTTTATATGGTTCGAGATTTTTGATTTAATAGTTTACTAAGGAAGAAACCTTCCAAAAACCAAGTTTTTGGCTGTTAAAAAACCTCCCGCAAAATCGAAGAGCCAGTTTTTTTACCAAAATCGCCATCCCTATATTTACGCCAGGAGAGTCATTTGCTTTTAATAAGCAGGGAGACTAAATTGGTCTACAAAAGCCAATCCCTGAGATAGACGTATCAGATCAGATGGGCAGAAGCTTCCAGAAGACTATTGGGCCGATTAAGACGTGCAAATTTTCACTAAGCGCGGATACAATTTGATAGTAAGGTAAGGTGATATAAAAGAACACTCTCAAGCTTCAAATAAGGGTACGAGATACAATCAAGCTAATTTCATACTTCATTTCATTCAAGATCTTTTCCCATATTCACCACTCCAAATGTACAGTCGAGCTTTCCCATGAAAACGCCATTTTTTCCTTGTTCGATAAATTTCCCGAGAAAAATTACCTTTTGCGGAGAGTACATATATAAGTGGGGTATAAAGAAGTTTTGTGAGCGCAATTTTGCTTCAATTTTCACCAATTTTCCAGGAGGGGTGTATTGAGTAAATATCTCAGACAAGTTCGTCAATCAGCCAAATCAGGTGAGCGGAAACAAAATGACGGAAATTTTAGATATAAAATCGTGATTTATGTTTCGATCAAACTATAACACTGATTTGGTTGAAATCCGGTACAGATAATCTATGCAATGGAGCTTTCAAAAAAGTCCAAAGACAAACCGTCTGAAACAAAATTGCAGCCGGTCAAAAGTCGAAAAACCTGCAAAAAATGTAACTAAATCCTTCAATCGACGGTAATGATAACTTTCAGTATGATAAAAACTATGTGTCTAGGGAACAGCAAAAAAATTTATAGTTCAAGTCTGAAATTTCAAAATGGCGGCTAGTCAAAGTTGAGAGTTTTTCAAAGGCTTCTAGAAGCTACAATTTTTACTCGGTTTACATGAAACTTGATATTGTTTGTCATTTACGTGATAATCCACATGCTCAATACCAAATTGCGGTGGTGCAAACATGGTTTTTTAGATATTCGTGACCCTCTATCGGCCAAGTTCCTCAACTGATTTTATTTGAACTTAAAATGGTGTAATTTTAGAGTCAGTTCTTACATTCTGCGAAAAACATGAAAATCATATGATAAATAAAAAACTCGAAAGATTTGAAACTATTACTTTTAGCTGCTATTTAAAAAAATTATTGAATATATATGCCCTGTTTAGAGTTAAACTCGGGGGGCTCCTAAAAGTCAGAAAGTAAGCAAAATTCATTATTTTAGCAGCAACGAAAGTGTTGAATATGATTTGGCTTAAATCGGAAGTATTTATACGACCAAAAGTTGGCCAATCAAATTATTATTTGGTTATTGGAACTAAGAGTTCCTATGAGAAATTTACATTTCTGGCTGATGCTGCCGATGGAGTTTTTTCATTTGTTTATTTATTTTTAGTTAGAGCAAGATGAGTGTTTCAGCTACTCTTGAGAACTCTGACCTTGGTTCATTGCACTTGACAATCTCATCTATAAGAACCGGCTCGTTATTTTAGAGTAGCGAAGAAGATCCATTTGATTATCGTCCATAAGCATATTATACTTAACTACTGTGACACCAAATATCTAAAGCCTGATATAGGCAAAATCCAGATATTCATATGCAAAGTGCATGGTTGTCTGATCATTTTCCAAGCACTGTTGAGAGGTAAGGTTTTTAGCAATACTTATTCCTGTGATCAGTCGAACCAGAGCTCTACACTCGCTCCTATTTAATTTAAGCATAAAATCTGTAAACTCTTGATTTGACTCTTTTAATATGGACTTACAAAGCTTACAGAGGCCTCCGTTTCTAAAGTATTCAGTTTTTCCGCGCCTTTTTATCTTCTTTGCCCTGGATACCAGATAAAATTGAGTCAATTGTGTCTCTCAACAGAATTTAGTTGATTCAGGTATTTATGGACAATTTTTCATGTTACTTTTTGTCTCGAGAAGGCAAGCAGTGCGGCTTGACTGTCGCTTAAGATGTTAATTTGCCTATCTTTTCACCTAGTGTCCGGGATTCATGACACTATTTTAGTATAGCAAACAATTTTGCTTGAAGTCAAAATTTCTGGCAGCATTAATTTCTGGATGTCTTGATTTAAGATTTATCCTGCTGCAGTTTTCCCTTTGGCCCTGGAACCATCCAATTCAAGCTCTCTGGGAATATCTATAGGCTTCGATGCTCAGAAGTTGTGTGGAGGATTAAGGAGGTCCTTGAAATATGATGTTCATCTTTCTTTAATCCTGTTTTCATCAGCCTACTAGCACTTTGGTAGTACCATATCTGACATCCATACGTCAAAACTGGTCTAATCAGGGCCTTGTAACAGATAGCTTTAACCTTCCGATCAATGATTCTGGAATTAAAGAGTTTTTGAAGGAACATGACTACTTTTTGTGTTTAACTAATCATGATTTTGAGATGTTCAGTATAGTACGAGATGATAACCGATTCTTGAATCGATTGATTCCGGTGATACGACAAGCTTTATTCAGTAAAAATCAATTTCCAACTAAGATTTAACAACTATTTGATTTTTCAGAACTATTGACAGAAGCGATCATAGAATATGTCATGTCAAAGTCAAAGTCCAAAGCGCTTTATTCAATACTAACCGTTACAAATTTTAAAAGAATATAAAGCAAATTCCAAACAATAACAATACAAAAACTTAATGGCCCAAATAGCTCTCTAAATTTAAACGGTATTAGTTAAACACAAGTATCCAAAAAAAACTGGAGCAAATTCAAATTGATTAAGATTATTACATATTTTATAATTTGCAGGAAAAAGGAAAAACAGCCAACCTACACTTTTCAAAATTATTTACAATTTTAATACAACAGTGAACTTTGATCCTATACCTAATATGTTACAACCTACCAAAAAATTCGATCACAATATTCCTAACCTACGCGTTTAACCTAATCTCTAAACTTAATATAATAAACATAACATATACCTAACCTATCCCTAATTTTTAACAGATACAAACAACAACACTAAATGTAGCAATAATGAGCTAAAACTCAAAAACTAAGTGATGAAAAACACAAAAATTGAAAATAAACACGAATAATTTGGACATTGTCATTCAGCCACCAATACCTAGATTGCTCCGCCTCAGCTCGATCAGCTTCAACGAATCAAGCAAATGAGTATCTTTATTGGAATTGTTGGTCTCGTGAACTCAAATTCGGAGGATATTTTATCTTCTTACCGGTGGCCCGTCTATATATATGATATATGATTGGAACACCGTTAGAATCAAAAACATATCGATTCATGTCCAATTACACGAATGCTTCTGGAGGAACGAAGCCAGTAGCGATCAAGTCACAATATACCCGTCTGTAGGGTGGAACGGCTGTGAAATCCAAGGGTGTTCACTCACAGTTACAGTTGCTTAATGACTCCGAAGAAGTTTCAATATGAAGATATCGACTCTCGTTACTTTAACAGTTTGATAAATTCTTCGTTTCGATTTATAATGCTTCCAATCCGTCTCAGGTTATAGAATATGTCTCGTGGTGAATGTTTTTAAAACTACTAGTAAAATGAAATATGGTTCATGGATCCAGCGAATTTTTTAACCATCTAGCTTATATCAGTATCGAAAATGTGAGCGAATTCATGTATTAAGGCGCCAAAATAACGAGAACCCGTAATGAAAGAGACGAAATACGTCCGAAGAATACAGCTCGCAAATAAAATATTTTATTCAGTTTTGACGATCTTGAAGACAAGCTGCATACACAGGGAAACAAAGCTCCAAGTATACAAATCTGTGATAAGACCTGTGGTATGCTATGGGTGTGAAACATGTACATCCGCATATATATTGAACGCCTTTGAGCGACGGGTCCTGAGGCGAATAATCGGAGTGAAGCTAGACGGGGACCAATGGCGAATTCGATACAACCATGAGCTGTCTGAAATTTTTGACGAGCTGGAAGACTCAACGGGGTGGACATATGAATCGTATGGACGAACAACGGATACCCGAAAAGGTATTCGTTGGGAGAACTGAAGGACGGAGACCAATGAGGAAACCGAACAAACGCTTGTCTGATTCGGTCAATGAAGACAGTTCATCGCTGCTCGGGTTTCGAAAATGGAGGACGCAGTCAATAGACCGAGACAGTTGCAGGCGCTTTTTGCAGAAAGCGCAGGCCGGCGAGGGGCTGTAGTGCTGCGATTAAGTAGCTTATATCCTTGCCGACAAATAAAAATCAGTGACATAGTCTGAGCACAATTGTTTATTTGATAGGAATCGATTTTGCAATTTGCAAAACAAATTTGATGTAAATCTTCCTAAAAACTCAACAAATCCATTTTTCAGAGCATTCTACCTATTCCACTGCTTAAATAAAATCATATTTTTACGAACATTTTCAATTCCAGAAATTTACTACAGAATTACTTAATTGTAAAAAAAGTCCAAAAGAGTGCAGATTTGAAATTGCTATTGCATTCTGATCATAATCATTCAGATACCTATGTATACTTTTAATAAAACAAATTGACGAAACATTAAATAAAGAACATCAAAAGCTTCCTGAAACGAAATCGAAATTATTTCTCAATAAATACACCGTACTAACAATTAGTCATCTGTTAAGAATGAAAGTGAATCATAATAAATTCTTGTTAGTAAGCTTTCAGACGTTTTTTTTATCCGCTAGCATCTAAATAACGTGTTTATCACGCGATAGTATAAAATGGTCTGCGGAACAGTATTGAGACTAATCGAAGTATCTATCTGCCGGTGGTAACAAGACACTAAAATTGTTGACAATACTAGTCACCCACGAGTCTAGTCAGCCGGTTTAGCATACTATGAAATGCATACGTATCGTATTTTGCCAGAAGTCTGTTGTTTAGCCTACTTTATTCCGCTGAATTCGCTTCCTGGCAGCAAAAATAGTATACTAGGCTATACTCGTAAGAACGTGATTCCCATAAAATCTTGAATATGGGACAGATTCTCAAAAACTCGTAGCATGTATCAGAAATGAGAAGAAATGAAAACCTGATCTGATCTGGTTTCTTGGTGGACCACTCGGTAGAAGTGCGTGATGGCCTTGGAAAAATTGAATAAATATGAGCATACATACATACATGCTACACATTAAGGGTGCGGTCATGTTAAGTTGGTCGTTGCTAAGGTATTGGTACCAATATTTACATACATAGCTCAAACTAGCAATCTGTTAAGCATTATTTTGCTCGAAATTTCTGTTAATTAGCTACTTTTGACTTAAATTCAATATTCCATTATAAATATGGAAAGCCTATTGTAAGAAATCTCTCTAGCTTTTGAACTTGAATACGAGATTGATCACTTTGTCATTTCCTAGTTTGACAAATCATATAGTATGCAATGGTCAACCAATTGTCAAAGGTTATATTGAATGTAAATACTATAGGCATGGATACACAGTGAACTGGCTCAATAATATTAATATTTCTATCAGTCATAATGGTAAAATATGTACAATATTATCTTAAAAAATAATTAAAATGTTAAAAATGAGCAAATCTATCAAAAAATCGTATTCCTTTCATAAACTCTTATTGGTAAAAACCAACGTTAAACCATAGTGCATATAAAATGTAAAAATATAGTACATACGAAACCAATGTTAATACACATGCCAAATTTTGAAATACAAGATATGTAATAATTTTTCTATTAAGACGTTCTCGTGCGTTCGAGATTTCCTGAAGAAAATCGAAACTGATGTCGCATTGGCTAAAGATGTGAAGTCTTGGTACGTGCCAATGGACTATACCCAAACGACTAACTAGTCCGAGCACCCTCTGTCTACTTCGAGGTAGCTGCTTGCAGGCTGGCTAGTTTAGAAGGAAGTTTACAAATAGATTAAGTCTGGAAGCATTTCTTTCAGCCACCGATTCAAATGCCCGTTTGAAATGCATTCCGAAAATTTCTCTAAGATAATTTCGTCCTTACTGAAACGTTGCCCTTGCGAGGCTGTCGATAAATTAACAACGGATTCGCGCATTCTCGGTCTAAATGCTGACGCTAAGCTACTCGAACACTAAATGAAATACTCTACTCTTTAAGTGAGAACAATACATTGTTGTTTGCCATTTGAAAGGGTGAGTAAAATTTTATCCAGCTGTCAGGAATTATGCAGAAAACAGGTCTTCTCATCTGTTAAGCACAATTTCATTCTGGTATCGAAATATTTTATTTAATATTTCTTCTACGCCGTTGAAGGCTTTCTTCAACAACATTATAACAGACTATCAAAAACATAAACATCAAAATCACTTCGAAATCATCCATTTTCTTCATTAACTTTTGCCACAATGACACTTTTTCGTATCTATCAACATCACATAAGCGCAAATCGTATTTAGGCGAACTATGTACGCGGTACGTAACTTGACGTTCCTTATTTTGTGTTATATTGATTGTAGCACAGCGGTTAATCAAATTGTATGTCTATTTCATCTCATTTTGAATTAGTAACTAATTAAATCAATCTTATGTTAAAAAATTAGAGTTTATTATTTTAGTTATGTTAAAAGAAATTCAATTTCCTTGCTTATATTTAAAATCAAAATTAGAAGTAACAATATTTAAAACTTTTTTAAAAACATTTTTAAAATAATATCAGTTCAATTAAGTTACTTAATTTATTTTCCGGATCCCATCCTCGATCTACAAACAACACAATATGCTTTTAAGAATTGTAGTTGTTCGCTTAGAATTTTTATATGTATATAATTATATTTACGAAAAATAGAATCTTTATCCGGAATAATCATTCATCAATCTTATGATTCATTGACAAGACTTTCTTCTAAATAGACTTTCCAGCTTTCAACGTTTTCACAGCTTGATGCGATTGGATTGAATTGATTTGGTCGTCGATTATTTCCACTTTATCAACAATTATTAATTAATTCCTTTCAAACGATCGACCAGTGCCGTACTAATTTGTTCAGGTATGTCTTCCAATAAACATATTAACGCAACGCATGGTGTTATTAATTATCTGGGGTATTTACCTTTGTTAATATGTCCTGTTGTCAAGTAACAAGAATCGGTAAACATCACGGAAGGATTCTGATGACACTACCGTTTGGACCTGACAGATACTCCGCGTAATAAATAATTTCACCCGCTGATAAAATTTGCACATTTACGCGAAATCCACAAGCTGGCGGTTCTCACGAGTCCGTCCAATTTCTTGCCATCCTTTGATTGCGTTGATGGGGACTGAGGTTTTACAAAATGGCTTAGGGTTTCATACACTATCAAACACTGATCACTACTACGTGCACCATGTTCTTCTTTTCTTTTCTTCAACACACGAGTTGTATCACCGCAGATTCCAGACAGAGGCCTGCAACTCAGACATTTGCCAATTTCTGATTCAGGCTAACATAGTGTCTAGTGCCAGGTCCCTCTCCAAGATCAAGCCACAAGTTATTATAGATAATGAAATTTCTGGAATCTATTGATTATCCTGTAGGCCATACTAAGCCGAGATACCTTGTTAACATAGATTGCACTATGACACACATTAATAGAAAATACAATACAAAGACACACAGATGTAGTAGTAGTAGTATTTTGACGTGAACTTGAAACCAACTATCTATCACTCTTATATACTCACAATACCTTTGCCCGTACTTACTGGTATAAACACGAATTGTTGAAGTTTAAATACCACTTCTTCTATTTTAAGAAAAAGTTCATTACTTTTTGCACAATTTTGACAAAAAATTACTGTAGAACACATACTGACAGAAGTGCTTTAACGTTGGCTGGAAGCATTTTCAGCAAAACGCCTAAGCGTTTTAATTAAAGCACCTGCTGTTTTAATTGAAATACCTGGTGTGTTAATTAAAGATCCTGACGTTTTAAACTATCGTTTATTGCAACAATATACCAGTTGATTGGGATATTAAAATTAAAGGTGTGCCACTCACTAGCGTAGATAGCAATAAGTATCTAGGAGTTATATTCGATTTTAACCTTAAAGGAGATAAAGATATTCAATATTTTAATAGTAATACTAAGTACCTAATATCTTTATTCAAAAATTACGAAAGGTGGGAATAATAAAATTTTAATTTTATTACACTTTACATTTTTTCATGGTGTTGCCTCTAATTGCATTATCCACTTCAAAGTGTAAAATGTCAGATTTTTAGAATAACTGATACAGACAGTGAATTGTCCCAAAAGTTATTTTGAAGCAATATAATGACAAGTTGTAGTAGTAGGAGAGTGCTCCTGCCAGAAGGGTATTGTAAAACAATTAGTCAATCAAACAATATAATCTGCAATCAAAACTTGACTAATATACAGATTCCATAACTTGAGTTCGAAAAATTATTATGGTTATTAAGATTTTAAACTCGCCACTATTTTGTTTCAAGTGTTTTCACCCCGTTACTTCATTAGCCATAATAACAAATCAATATTGATTCCTACATATTTATAGTGTCTAGGTCCGTTGCAAACGTGTATCTCCCTAGTTTTACCTGTTAATGCTGTTGTAATTGTTAAATATTCAATCGGCTGTAACTTAGCTTTTTACTGTTCAATTGTTGTCAAATTTTCAGGACACATAGGATTACTTTTAGAAAACTTAAATTGTAGGTTTTGTGAAATTTAAGAGTCCCGAATTTATAAAATGTACTACTATTAACAAAGTTGATCGAATTTCGTCTTCTGAGCTGTTTATTGCCCTTGTACTCTTAAAGTTACACTTCTGTGATTGTTTCAAATTTTTCGGGTCAAAGGTGGGCGGACACAAAATTTTCGTACATTTCCTCTTCCCCTGCACTCTTCAAAGCATAACTTGTTAGTTTAAGACCTGTTTTGGAAAGGTCTCATTAAGACTTTTCATTTGAGACCCATATTGCCTACATGCGATGAACACTTTTTTTCGGGGACAACTCCCCTATATGGGGAGACCCCCCTTAAAAACCTTATACATTTTTTTTTGGTGATGAAATTTTGAAAAGAGCGTGACCTTGCACCTACTTACAAAATCTTATGTTTCTAGCTTATGTGGTTTGCGAGAAAAAGTGGTGTGACGCACGGACGGACGGACGGACAGACGGACGTACGGACAGCTGAACAGACAGGACGCGATTTTAGTAGGGTATTGTAAAATGATTTTACAATACCCTAAAAAAGGAACCAGCTCATGGAAAAAAATAATTGACGGGTTTCGCAATCTTAATCTGCTATAAATGAACTGACTATTAGTTTTACACATGCTATTGTAACTTTCGCTAGGCATTTATTTGTATTTTGTTCAAGATTTCAGCTTTGCTTATACGAGTATTTTGGCACATTTATTGCATTATTCATTGTTTATATTCTATTTTTTATACTCTCTTAGTTCTTAAGTCCTCGGTCTGTACGGACGTCAACTATGCTCGAGGTCCATCGTTGTTGGATCAGAACATGATAGATCTGGTTTTATGTGTTGCCATTCGGTTATACCCAGGTCATTTTATGAACGCGTCGATGTGGGAAGCAAGTCGAACATATGACTAGATTTTTGCTACATGCAAGGTCAATCAGGCACTGGCCATTGTCATTTGTTTCATCGTGAAGGCTATATCCTCCAGTCGTTCCCCGATGAGATAGCTCATTGCCAACCTTAGCGTTGAAACCACCCAGACTTATTTTTGTGTCGATTGTAGACATGAGTCGACCAGTCATCCCAGGAGATTGTAGAACGTTTCCTTCATTTCTTCGTCCTTTTTTTTGGTCGAGACGTGAACATTTATCAGCCAGATTTTGAAGAATTTCACTTTTAAACGGATCGCACACAACCGTTCATTGATTGCCTTAAAATCAATAACTTGCGATTTGAACACCCTGTAAACATACATATCGAGGAGCCAGTTGTAACTCAGATCATTACTTGATCAAATTAACGTATCGAATTCATATGTCGAAGACATATTCGGCGAAGACCAGCCCGCTAAAAAAATTTGACATCGAAAGGCTCCAAATGACGTCTGTGGCCAAAAATTTCACGGAGACCCTCGACAACCAGTTGGCTCCCATCTTATCAGACACATCGTTTTTGTTTTTTTGTGGTAGGGAGGTGAAGGCATTTATGCCCGCCGAGTCTGGCAGTGTGGGACTCCCATGGAGGATACCCTTGGACTACCCACTTAACACCTCCCCTGTCAATCTGAGAACCTAGCCTGGAACCGTTTGACACATTACTTCGGCCCAGGTCTCGTTTTGTTACGCCGTGGGGCGCCTTCAAGCTAGGGAGTCCCTTTCCTAGTGGGAGGGGAGAGGGGAAGAGGAAATGCCAGAAGAGCGATCCCCCAGCCCCAGCACCTCCGGCTGCTGCGAGTCCCTTTTATCTTTTAGGACTGCCCGAGCAAAATGTGCATCCTGGTTCCATTTGTCAACCGATTCGAGCATCACTGCAACTATATTATCCGGGGTGAGCTCTCCCGTCTCCCTGTAGAGTTCCCTTCGAAGCCTGACCCATTTGGCATACGCAAAAAGTGTGTGACAGGCATTGTCCTCCTCTCCTGGGCGAAACCGACAATTGGGAGACCGTGACTTACCGATCTTGTGCAGGTAAGACTGAAAACACCCGTGCCCGCTCAAAAGCTGTGTCAGATAGAAGTCAGTCTCACCATGCCTTCGATTTAGCCACGGTCTCACATCCGGGATGAGGCGCGCAGTCCACCTTCCCTTCGTGCAATTCCTCCAAGACTGCTGCCAATCGTTGAGCAAGCGTTGTCTCTCCTCGCGGAAAACCATCTCCCTCGCATCTCCGTTTCGGCGCAGTTAAATAGCGCGGCACTCTCTAGCAAGGAGGGCGACAGGTATCACGCCTGCAATCACTCTCACCGCCGAGTCGGAGACTGTTGGATATGAAGATGTAATTCTCAGGGCTCCTCTTCTCTGTACCTGTGCCAATCGTTTTCGGTATACCTCCTTGCTAAGAGCGTTGCCCCATACCTCTGCTCCGTACAGTAGCACTGACCCTACCGCACTCATCAAGAGGCGTCTTCTTGATGGGCTGGGTCCCCCTACTTTGGCCATAAGTCGACTCAGGGCCGATATTCGCGAAGCAGCCTTCTCAGCCGTTACCCTGATTTGCTCCGAGAAACTCATCTTCGAGTCGATCAGTAGCCCCAAGTACTTCACCGCTGGCTTCGATTCGATTTGTATATCTCCAATACTGATCATCCTTACTCTAGGGATTCTCTTTTTTGTCAAGATGACCACTTCGGTTTTCTCCAGTGCTAAACTGAGCCCGTGAGCAGTCATCCAGTCCCTCACTCGGCGCATTAGCATACCTAGCCTAAGTTGCGCTTGTTCAACGGTGCGTCCGGCGAACAGAGCCGCAACATCATCCGCATAGCCGACCAAGCGCGACTCATCTGGCATCTCAAGTCTCAGTAGCCCGTCGTAAGACACGTTCCACAAGTCAGGAGAATTGTGATAGACGAGCTGCAAAATCTCAGCTGGAACACCATCTGGACCTGGAGCCTTCCTCGCTTTCAGGGAGAGGACTGCCTCCTCCAGTTCCAGCTGTGTGAAGAGTGGGCTCTTGACTGCTGTTTCACCATGGACAGCGTCAACACGGACGGGATGGGCAGGGAAGAGTCCCCGCACTATCGCGTCCATCTTTTCCGCGTCATGTATACAAGGCTTCCGTAGGGCACCAAGTTTCCCCATGACCAGCTTGTAGGCAAGGCCCTACGGATCCCTATTTACATCGTCCACGAGGTCCTGCCAGCATCGGGCCTTGCTCTTGTTAATAAGCCTGCGAAGATATTTCCTGCCAGACCTGTATGCTGCTAGCCTAGTGTCTGCCTCCTCCCGCGTTCGCGCCCGCTGGGCCTCTCGCCAAAGTTTGTGACCCTCGCTTCTTTTTTCGGCGATCTCGTTTGACCACCAGTATACTGGAGGCTTACCGTGTCGGGGTCTCCGACGGGGCATGGAAGACTCGCAAGCAGCTATGATGGTACTCATAGTTGAGTTTGCCAAGTCCTTGGCTGTAGGCCCTCCACTCCCTGGCGGAGCTCCCAGCAACGGTGCGCCTGCCGTAAGCGCGTCAGCGAACCTCTCAACGTCCATGCTCCAAGTCCTCTATCCGAGTATTGAAGTTTGGGCATATGCACGCAGAGTGGCACTGTCGTGAATCTCAACCGCTATATACTGGTGATCACTAGCCGAGTAGTCCTCTTGTACTCGCCAGTTGTGTACTCTAGGTACCAGGGACTCTGAAGCGAGTGTCACATCGGGTATGGTTCCTACGCAACCCCAGCGGCGGAAAGTAGGGGTGTTACAAGTATTTATTGTAGCACAAAAAGCGCTGTTCTGGCCGGCATGTCCAAGATTTGCTTTCCCCTTGGGTCGGATTGTGGCATACCCCATTCAATGGCTCTAGCGTTGAAGTCTCCCCCGACCAGCATGTGGCCCTCTGTGTCCGAGACAGCGTCCTCTAGGGCATCGAGTTTGGTTCGAAAAGATCGCGTTGCCTCGTTAGGCGTCAGATAAACACTGAAATATGTTATCCCTGAACACTGCACCCACACAAAACCATCCCCGCGTCCATGGCCCTACACCTGAAGGCGGGCGCTGTCTCGAACCCAGATGGCCGAGGTACTAGATTTGTCAGGGTACCACGCTTTCGAGTCCATGTTATGATGTTGCTCGCTCAGCAACAGGAGGTCAGCTTTCTTATGCCTCGCAAACTGCTCAAGTAGGTCCTGGGCGTTTGTGCTTCGGGGCAAATTGACCTGCAGGGTACGGATCATTTGAGCATCAATTTGGCTTTAGTTAGGGCCTCCTTGAAAACCCAGCATCTCCCTGTCCCCGGCTCATGTTTAAGGTCGCCGGGTGCTAGCTTAGCATCCTTGCAAAGAATGCATTTTGCCTCGTTCGTGCACTCCTTCCTTTTGTGCCCCGTTTCACCACATTTGTAGCACAGAGATCTCCTGTCGGGTCCCCTACAGCCATACGTGGTGTGTCCGTATTCGAAGCATCTGAAGCAGCGGATAAGGATCACTCTTCTCCGTATCCTGCAGATCACCCAACCTATCTTAATTTTGCCCTTCGCCAGGATTTGCTGGGCGTCTTTATCAGCTAGTTCGACAATAGCCATGCGTTGCCCCCTTGTGTGTTCACGTGTCAATCTTGCCTTGACTTCACTTAAGCTGGGGAACTCCCTCCTGATGGCATCCTCTACTTCAGCTTTGTCCGTGACGCAGTCGAGGTCCCTGATTTCCAGGGTGGCCATTGGTTCGAGCGAGGCAACCGTTGCCGCATCTCCAAGAACCTTTTGAACCGCGTCACGGAATGCATCTTTGCTTGTGGCCTCTGGCCCGAATTCCACCAGCAGGCCACCGGTCCGGGTTGGTCGAACTGCTTTGATGGCAGTTTTGGTGTCGTCTGGCTTGACCGCTCCTTTAATGTCACGGAGGACATCTGCGTAGGTTCGGCCCTTAGTGGGTTTAATAAGCAGTGCCTCTCGCAAGGGTTTGCGCCGCGGTTTGCTTTTTGTTTTCTGCGGTATATCGGGGGGTTCTTTGTACTTCTTTTCGTGGTTTAGCTCTTTGTCTGTTTTTTCTTGAAGTAACTTTTTGGCCGCGTTTTTCGCTGCCTTGTTTCGCACCACATGAAACTCCTCGCCTGGAGTGACAACTTTATTTATGGTCTCGTCCTTCCTCCTTTTCTCACGGTCGCCTTCAATTGGGCTACCGGCCATTCTTTTGCTGCTGCTAGGTCCCACTGATGCCTCGAGGGAGAGCGTGTCTTTTTGGTGCTTTTCGGTTGCAAGCCACCTCCGCCTGTAGTGCGTTATGCGGCCAAAAAGCTCCTCCAGTTCAAGAATGCCATTCTTGACACTCTTGCCTATGTTTTTCTGCACTTCGCAGGCAGCCCTCAGTGGTTTGACGATAGTCCCCGCTTTCCGAGTAAGCCGCTCCCCTTCGGCGCGGTCAAGGGCGATTGTGTTATTTGGCGCCACCTCTTGGGAGAGGCCCCCGTTTCCTAGCCCTTTTGCTTCTATCGCTTGGGTCGCGTTTGAAGTGGCGTCTGCCAACGGCAAAACTTCGTCCTCCCCCAGTCTTACACTGGCCTCTGTTGGTGTCGCAGCTTGATCCGGATTGTGTACGTCTTGCACTGGACGCTCCGGGGTGCGCATAGTCCTTCTACTGCGCCCAAAGGCCGCAATGATGCCAGGTTGCACAACGCACTCTGCCTTCTTTCGTTCGTTAGTCCGTCTGTGGTCTGTCTCCGATTATTTAACCTGTGATGTTGACTTTAACAGTGTTCCTGGGGTTTGCTGCCTCCCCCCGCAATCGGTGACTTGTTTTATCGGTGTTCTTGCCAACAGCGGTTTTTGCCTAAAAGGGTTCTCCGTGCTAGACAGACACATCGTTAAAGGCAAACAACGAGCTCTGGATGGAAGTGAAAGCGGCTATAAGGACTGTGGCAGAACAGACAATCGGACATAAATCCCGGGGCAAGAGGAATGATTGGTTCGATGATGGATGCTGGAATGCGTTAGACAAAAAGAATCAGGCGTACGAAGAATACGTAGGTAGGGAAACTAGGACGAAGAGAGAACACTATGAAAATCTCAGAAGAGTAGCGAATAAGATAATTAGGATTAAGAAAAGAAAATACTGTGACAACCAATTGAGAAGTATAGATGTTAGTTTAGCGAGCAACAACACAAGACAAGCATACAAACTAGTGAAAAGCCTGAAACGGGGTTATCAGCCTAAAACCACGCTCTGTCGTGATAACATCGGCAATATCATCGCTGATGAAACCAAGATTAAGGAAAGATGGGAATCATATTTGAAGAACCTCCTCAATCCTCCGTACAGTTTCAGAACTTCGGAGCCCGCTGGCTCCACCAACTCTGGGTGAAGTTTGTTCCGCCATCAAAGCCCAAAAGAATAATAAAGCGCCGGGCATCGATGCGATGAAAGTGGGGCTCATCAAATATGGTGGCAATAGTGTTCATCAAGCTATTCATGAAGTCATCCAGCACATTTGGCAACATAAACATATGCCGAAAGAGTGGAGCCAATCAAATATATTTTCAATCTACAAAACAAGGTGACAAGTAACAGTGCGAAAATTATAGACTACTTTGTACAGCATACAAAATATATTCAAAGATCTTCGGAAATATAATCGGATCATACGACAACAGTATTATTGGGGAGTACCAAGGTGGTTTCAGAGCGGGTAGATCAACGAAAGGTCGATTGTTCACAGTCAAGCAAGTACTTGACAAGTGCTGGGAGTTCAACATATATGTACACCCAATTTTCGTTGACTACAAGCAAGCATACGACAGTATTGAGTGTAACGTACTGTACCAAATAATGCTTTGCTTTGGCATCCCAGCCAAATTAGTCCGTCTTACCAAAATGACAATGACGTTGACAACCTCCTAAGTCTGCATCAATAACCAACCCACCGATGCCCTTGACACAAATATCGGACTAAGGCAAGGAGATGGGCTGGCTCCATTGCTTTTCAATTTGGCTCTGTAATACATCATAAGGAAGCTACCTGCCGATACGCGAGGTACATAACAATACAAGTAGAGTCCATGCGGATGACATAAACATTTTGTCACGATCATTAACAACTACCAAAGAACTTTTCCTGAAGCTCGATAGTGAAGCAAAACTAGTAGGACTACAAACCAATGAAAATAAAGCAAAACCCATGACGCAGTCAAGGAACAATACCTCAAGCACACAAAATATCACACTTGGCGAGTACAGTATCGAAAATATGGGCAAATTTGTGTACTTAGGTGCTAAAATAATGAAAACGGGCAATGAAAGAGACGAAATACGCCGAAGAATACAGCTCGCAAATAAAATATTTTATTCAATATTGACGATCTTGAAGACCACAGGAAAACAAAGCTCCAAGTATACAAATCTGTAATAAGACCTGTGTTATGCTATGGGTACGAAATATGGACCTTAACACAAGCATCCGCAAACATATTAAGCGCCTTTGAGCGACGGGTCCTGAGGCGAATAATCGGAGCCAAGCTAGACGGGGACCAATGGCGAGCTCGATACAACCATGAGGTATGAAATTTTTGACGAGCCAGAGGTCTTGACGATCATAAGACTGCGGGAGCTGCAATGGGCTGGCTACATGAATTGTATGGACGAACAACAGAAACCCAAAAAGGTATTCGTTGGGAGAACTGAAGGCCGGAGACCAGTGGCAAAGCCAAGGAAATGCTGGTCTGACTCGGTCGACGTAGGTAGTTTATCGCTGCTTGAATTTCGAAATAAGAGGACGCGGTCAATGCGCCGAGACAGTTGGAGGCGCTATTTGCAGGAAGAGAAGGCCCGGGAGGGGCTGTGGTGCTAAGAAAAAGAAGAAGAAGTTTTTAAGTCACCTACTCCTAACTACAGGTTTTTTTTTCGCTTAATATGTAACGAGATTTTCAATTTTTGATCTTCATTTTCAAAAACGTTCACTCTATATTTTAATTTCTAAGGTAAATACCAATGAGTTCCTTCCTCCCTTCTAGGGAGGGTAGTGGCCAATTTATAGGGAGAAACTGACTCTTGATGAGCGCTGTATAGTCTGTAATATTTTGCAATTTGGACTTACGAAGCAGCGCTCTCACCAAGGACCTGCACCGAAAGCGGTTGGCTCAGGTACAGTGAAAAGCAGCGCTACAAATTGCCCGTGCATATCAAACAGCTTTGGAGTTGGTAGTACTCGTAATACCCATCGCATTCCTTGTTAGAGAGCGTACAAATTTTTACCTGCGTAGAAGCAAAGGCAACAGCAATGAAGTTAGAATGGAGGATGGGCAGATCACTCTCTGCGATTGGCAACAGTCCAAGCCGAGTGACTCGAGGGAAAGATGGAATGCACGTCTGATCCCTAAATTGAGGTAGTGGCTCGATCCAAGGCTGGTTGATATTTATTTTGACTTGACCCGGATCTTGAGCAAGCATGGATTCTTTTGGCATTACCTGCACTAAATTGATAAGTTTTGGTCTCCCGAATACATTCCTCACGTTTTTGAAGTAAAAAATTTCGAGGGTCTATGAATCATGGCTGTATTGAAAACTGTCCACCGAAAATTGCCTTGTTAAGAAATTTAAGAATTGCTTTATATTTAATGAGGTTTGCGGTTAGCACGTGAAAATCGGGATAATTAACAGAATAGGACTCAACTTTTTATTAAAGTTATTGATTCCTTACTTCTGGCTTTGGCAACGAAGGCCCTGGGGTCCCGACTTTGTTCGCCGCAGATGAGCGTGGACTCACTGCTTTGGACCGGGCCCACACTTGACCGCCCAGCGAGTAAGGCGGTTTGCCGAAGCTCGTTCACGAACACACCTCAAACTAAAAACACTCACTACTCGGGGTGAACCTCATCTCTTACAACCAACGCTTCGCCACTCAACACCACCGAAGATTCAACCTCACTAAACGTAAACTCGCGTGCGATATTTCCCCGAGCCAACTCGTTACACTTCCTGAAAAACGAAATTTGTTTGTTCCAAATAAATTGATTAAAAAAATACTTCAAGTTTCGTTTATATGAAACGGACTTTGAAATTCTGTAATCACTAACAAAAGAAGCAATTTTCAATACAATTAAAAAAACAAAGTCCATCAGCTAAAATTCTAACAGTTCTGACTAATCTTTGTCACCTAACGTAACTAATAAGGAGGTATCCTTGTATAACTCTCGTCTTCGACGGCACGGCGAAAAAGACCCTGCGCTGATTCCACGCACTCTTCCCAGGTCACACTCATGCATTGGCCAATTAATGTTAGATATTCCTCCGGGCAACCTTGGCTTCGTCCGGTGGTGATTGAAGTAGACAACAATTTTTTTAATGCTGTGTTTCCTTTTTGCCTCCTTTTTTTTTGCAATTTCTTTTGAAACTCCGCACCTTGTTTTATAAACAAACACTTTTTTGCCTTAGTCACTTTACGTTCGGATGCCAAAAGAGAGCCTTTTTTGTCCCTTGCCCTTTTATTACTTCGTTCCCAACGGAGCACCGCTAATTCCAGAGTAAACCTAAGTATTGTGACTAATTTTATTTTAAACATACAACCTTGAAATTCCCTTCCCCTTCCCAGGCATCCTTTTGATATATTTACCATCGCTCTAGCTTGTTTAATTTGCCTGCTGTGTCGTGTTGAGTAAACGTGTGTTGGGGGTGCTCGTCACGAAAATGGAGAAACGAAACCAAGAGCAACGCGTCGCGATTAAATTTTGTGCCAGATTGAGCTTCGGTAACATACGACGCTAAGACTGTAAAAGTGCATGTTGATAGTGCTCTTAGTCGCGCCCAAGTGTTTCGATGGTATAAAGAGTCGGCGTGAAAGCGTGGAAGACGAGAAGCGGAGTGGAAGACCAGTCGAGGTGCGAACTGATGTGAATGTTCAGCGTGTGCGCGCCTTAATCTGTGAAGATCAGCGTTTAACAGTTCGAATGTTGGACTCGGAACTGGGTATGAACCGTGAAATAGTCAGACAAATCTTAACCGACGATTTTGAGATGAAAAAATTGTGCACGAAAATGGTTCCAAAGAACATTTCTGAGAGACAAAAGCGTGTCCCAGTATTTGGCCTCTAAAGGGATCGCCATGTTGCAATAGCCCCCTTATCCACCCGATATATCACCCTGTGAATTTTTTTTTGTTCCCCAGAACAAAATTGGTGGTCAAAGGACATTCAGGTGGCTGTGACGAGGGTACGCGCGAACATCACAGTCAAAGCGTTCCAGAAATGCTATGAAGCATAAAAAACACGCTGGAATTAGCTGCCCAAGGGGTCTACTATGAAAGAGATGGTAGAGTTGTAGAATAGTTTTTAAATAAACGGTTTCCATGAAATCAGTCTCATTACTTAATTGTCACATCTCGTATAGTTCTCCTTCTCTTACAAAAATTGTAGCCCGGTTCATTCGATCGGGCAATTCCATCACAATTTTTACCATACTTCAACTGGTGTTTCCAAAATTCAGAGTCTTAGATATTTTTCGGCATTGTCACTGTGACGGACATTTGACGTGTTACAAGTATAGTCGTGATGTTCTTGTTTATGTTCGATACAATTTTGAGTGCTGGCGTTTACGAGGATTTTCAGTGGCTGGACTTCACTGAGTGACGGGATTTTCAGATAAGTAGTGCTTTTATGTTTTATCCTTGGACAAGACACTTTGTGTGCCTTTTCTCTTCTTTCCTAGGTATCTTAAGTCACTATTTGAGGCAAAAATTGATTTTCGGCTTCATATTCTCTGCCATAAGAAGTTGTTGAAGGACACACGGGCAACTAATTAGATGGGGAGCACAACCTTGAGTAAGTTACTATGTACAAATCGGTATGATTTCAAATATGAAGTATTATGTGATAGATCTAAGATGATTGCAAATGTGCTTATTGTTTTAGAAATCATGTTCACCAACGGTTCATCCACCACTAACACGTTGGCTTGGTCCGCCTCCACCTTGAAAGTCACGATTCATTTGCACGATCAAAGTGTTTTCCTGTTGCCTGCGATGAATTTCTTCTTCTTGTCGCTTTTTACGAAGATTTCTTCCTCACGCATCCTTTTGACTCGTTCTTTTCGTGGTTGTTGATTACACATGATGTCGTTGTGGAGCAACCGTGCACATACGGGAGTGGTGTCGTCAACTTCGTCGAGCCTAACTAATTTAAGTTGAGCTGCATTAATTTAACTTGGGTGAATTAAAGTCTACTCTACTGTAGCCATTTACATTAGAATTTATTCTTATTTCTAACTTTCCTAAGAATATGTACAATACATGGTAAAGTTTCCTATCCAGTTTGGCTCGAAGATGCATCCTTCGTACCACGTTTCCCAGTGGTGGTGTTTAAGTTGGCTAACTTCTCAAATTCCCTATAACAAGGAATCAAACTTTGTGTAACAATCTTCATAAACAAGAAAAAGTGCATTTATTTAATACGATTAGCATTCACAATGCAGACATAAATAAGCCTGCTTCATAAAAAACATTGTGAAAAATGATGACAACAACTCGTGTCATAAATTGTACGGCAAATCATATTCTAGCTACCATAACAATATTTATTGAAACAACGATGACATATGACACGTAAGAATTTTATAAGTGATATGGACGAACGCATCCAGGCTTGTCCGGACATAGATGATGAATAAAGAGTTGCTCGTTGCAAAATTCGAATTTTCATTTGCTTGCTGTCACTATCCGTACCACCTCTATTTCAAACTTTTCTCCCCCCTGAGTGATAAACTTATTGAAATTTTAAGTTTCGAGCGAGACGAATGCTCTTATCTTTTGCTGGCAGGTGTATTTTTACCAAGCTTGGTGATTGCTGACTACGAGATGTTATTGCTCTAAATGCGATTTCATCAAGATTGATCGACACTTATCAGCAGGAATGCCGGTCTCCATCACGCTATCATGTTAGTAGTCAAGATTGCCCGGTTGAAGAACAAGATGTTCTTCCACTTAGGAGACTGGCATTATTATTCTGAAAACTTTATTTCTCTACTTGTTTCTTCAGTATCGTTTGTATCTTGGAGCTGGTTGGACTTTATGAGCCAAAAATACTGGCTTTAAGCACTCTGTTGTAACGTTGATATCCTTCGCTGTCCACTGTTACCATTATAGGTACTGTTGCTGCAGTGGGAACTGTAGCTGTGCTTTCTAGATGACAAATTACGACTTGCTCATTGTGAAATTTGGATGCGCATTAGCTCACTGTCACTGTTCACGTCCCCTTCATGTCAAGTTGTGGTCACTACAATGTGTAGTATTGTAGCGAACACAACACAAACTTTTTGAAATTTTAAGTTTAGAGCCAAATGAATGCTCTTAGTTTTTGCTGACGTGTGTGTTTTTATTACGCCTGGATAATACAGACTTCAAAATATTATTACTCTACTTATTTCATTAATATCGTCTATATTTAGAGCTCTCATGTTTTCTCTATAATTGTTTGTATCTAGAGTTGATTGGCCTTGGTGAGCCAGAAATGCTGAGTTTGAGTACACTGCTGTAACGTTGATTTCCATCGCTGCCCAATGTTACGGCTATGGGTACTTTTGGTCCCGTCAGAGCTGTGGCTGCGCAAGTGAATTTGCTCGCTGCCATTTTTGGCGCTACTTTTATGTCAAGTTGTGGTCACCACAATACTCCACTCAAAATGATAAATTTATTAAAATTTTAAGTGAAATTACCGCTCTTAGTTTTTGCTGGCGGTGTGTTTTATTACGCCTTGTGATAACTGACTCCGAGATGTTATTACTTTTGTTGTTTTTCGAGCATCGTCTATATCTAGAGCTGGTTAGTCTTTGTGAGCCATAATTCCAGCTATCGCAACGTTGATTTCCTTCGCTACCCACTTTTACTGCAATGGGTATTGCTCCTGCCGTTGGGGCTGTAGCAGCAGTGTGCGTTGTAGTTGCCGTAGGAGTGATTACCGTAGTGCATGTTGCAGCTACTGTGGGGGTTTATACTATGTTGCATGTTGTACGCTGGTGTGAGTTGTTACTGCGATATATATTGTGACAACAAAGTATCCAGAAATTGTAATTTAAAATCGCCGGGTGACTAATATTAAGTATTTTGTTAAGTTGGTAGGACTGTCCTTAATTACTATGCCAAATATGAGCCCGATTTGTCTACCAGTTTATTTACAGTAGCTGCTTAGGTGGATGCACCTCAGTAGTGCGTTGCGATTTTTATGATGTTGTTTTTTTTTTATTGTGACCGAATTTAAAGCCAAAAATGCAGTAAATACCATCGATCAACCACCGTATTCACCATGTTTGGCTCCGTGTGATTTTGATGAATAATTAAATATTTTGCGTGTTATTTGAAATTTCCGGGTACTTTTTGTCACCATGTATGCTGTTACTGCGATGCATGCTTTTTGCTGCCATGGGAGCTACTGCTGCTGCGCACTTTATAAGCTGTCATGCCTGCTGTACTGAATATAAGCGTGAAGACTCATTGACGTCGTTAACGCTCACGCCATTTAGGCTAGTGTGCTTCTGTGGATCCCGAGATTCACAATCGTAATATCGAGATGGTTGTAGCAAATTTCACGGATTTTAATAAAATGGAATGTACATTCACGGCAAAAACGGAGTATAAAGTTTTCACGCAGGATCTCTACTATAGCAAAGTGATCGAACATGCAATTGTAGCGTGGAGAGGGGGAGATTGATCATGCTTGTGATTACGTCACGTGGTTGGGAATGGATTCCACCCAATTCTAGCTATTTAATGAAATAATGAGTAATCCCATGAGCTACAAGCAGGAGAGTATAATATAAACTAAAAGGACACATCACACATAAGAGTCCAATTTTTGATACGGGCAAACGCGTCCAGACTCATTCGGGCCCAGATAACGAATGACGGGTTTCTCATTGTAAAATATGGATGTGCACTTACCCGCTGTCACTGCCCACTCCTCCTTTATGTATAGTCGTGATTGCTATAATTGGGCGTTTTATACTGTTCTCTTTTGGCATTGCTCTTGTATGCAATGTGCAAAATTGAATAAATAAAATAAAATCTTACTTGCAACTTCGCTAGAATTTTTTTCGTACCAAGGTTGCCTCCTGATAATCTTTTGCGCATTTTCAAAATCACGTCCAAACCAACTCATAGGAGTTGTCATTGACAGTTTAACCATTTTTTGAGCACGCTATTATCTTCCTGTAATGTGTTAAATTGAGTGAAATTGCTTTTCAAGACTGTGCCTTTTGTGGATGCTTCCATCCATGCAAGCCACCTTTTAACTTCCGTCCATACGAGCAGTGGTTCAATTTCCTAGTCAGCTAGCTGGGCATCACAAATTTCCTGCAGTTACCATCCTTTATCGAATTTAGTCATCATTGCTTTCATATTCACGATCGAGTATGTCTCTTTGACTTACTGGCAAGGTTTATAGTTAGCTGGTGAGAGACGACGACTAACAGTGACAATATTTCCATACACAACACCATTTCAATGCGCGATCTCCTAGTGTTTGGACGTACTTAGCTACTTGTTCTTCGGGCCGATGCATGATCCATTCAAAAAATGAACTATTGTTCATACATGTATATATGAAACAACATTTTAGCTGCTATTTTAAAGCAAAAAACTCTTTTCTAGTTATGCAGTAGTTCCTTTCATGCTTTGAAAGAATTTGACTGCGATGTTAAGGAGCTATTTTCTCACCATGGACCTTCTAAGAGAGCATATCTCCAACTCCACTGTTCCTTGCATCAGTGTTATTAAAAATGCTACCCTCTACAATGAAGGTACTCCAGTTTGGTGCTATGGACCCAGTTTACTCATCAAAGATGAACATAGGTACCAATCGCTCCCTATATACCTCCAAATAGGCGTTAAGAAATACTAAACGATGAATTATTAAAAAACTTTATCGTGGGATCCACAATTCCCTGAAAGTTTCCTACTCCACTCAAGGTCGTATAGGATATGGGTGCCAATATTCTAGTACAAGGGTCAGTGAGCTATGAAGAGGATTAACTGGTCCCCGCACTTTAGTTCTTCCAACGAGCACCTTTTTGAGTATCCGTTGCTCTTCCGTACATTTCACGTGACCAAGGCATTTTAGCTTCAGCAGTCTTACCATTGTTGAGACCTCTGGCTCACCAAACAGCTCATAGTTGTATTGAATTTGCCATTTGCACCCATTTAGCTTCATTCTAACTATTTGTCCCAGGACCCGTCTTTCGAGGGCATTCAACATGTTTGCGAAAATTTGCGCTAGGGTCCATGTTCCACACCCATAGCTTGCGCATGCTAATCGACAAGCTATTTGCGGGATCACATGGAATGCATTTTTTTCGTGATGCAAAGCTGCTCTGTAACATGATTATCGCATGTAGTATACATAAAAATAATATTTAATTATCTAGATATTTTCTACTGGGTATCAATCAAGCTAATCTAAAGTAATTCAACACTTATAGCTCGTTAAACTTAGTGGTTATAAAGGCTTGAGATGAACGTAAAAATTGGACAAAAAGCAACCATCACTTACACCAAAGAAGTTCCTTGCATAACAAGGCAGATGTAAGACCTCAAGGTGTTAAAGTAACTGCCAAAATGATTGGTATAATTTCTGGTAGCAAAGTAAAACAACCAAGTGAGCAGTTTTGATGGGGTGAGCAACTTTTTCTAATCAAAGCCATGTCATATTAAATCACCACCACGAAGTTGTTTGACTGCTAAGTTTACTACAAAGTAGTCTCTATGATGCCAATCCAGGCATAGAGAGACTAAAATATTTTACTCTTAACTGCTGAATAATCAATAATTTCCACGTCAGAGAGATGGTCGATCTATTTCAGGCTCTTTTCCCCTGATACAAGTCCCTAAATCCAAACGAGAGAGTCAGTATACGCTTGTTGAAATGGGTTACTACAGTGAATGGTCCGCAGCCTAACTCGAATAAGAGGTAACTCTTGCAGTCAAAAAGTTTGTACTACATTGATTCAACAGAAATGGCGTACTTTGTTGACTTCATTCCAATCAAAGCTAAAACTTCAAGTCACAAGTTTTTGGTAAAATATGCAAGCTGCAATGAACACGAAAAATAATAACGACACCAGTTCATTCTTAATCCAATAAAATAGTCAAACGATTCATGGCATGTTTAACAAATGCCTAGTTAAATGGTTGACGAAAACCAAAAAGATCAATACCTCACATTTCAAAAAGAACAGCATACGATGTTGTTCTTGTTAAAAGGGGCCCCATGTATGGAAGACACCCTTAAAAACTCTGGGTACCAAATGAGTGAATGAAGTTTAGCACACACCAGTCTTTACTGGCGAAAACTATCCTGAATATAATTCGTAGTTACAAATATGGACATATTGAGTTTGCATATTTAGGATAAATTAGAATGATTCTGTCACCTCTAAGTGCGATGGTCAGCATCATGCGTGTACAATTCTTCTATTCAATAAATTCATAATTTCAATGTCAAAAAATTTAATCTCAATAATTTCATAATTTCAACATGAACATGTACGATTCATCATTGTATCTAATGTATCTTGGATATCAGTAAAATGCATAGTTCTAAATTTAATGTAATTGTATAGTTCTGGTATTTTCCCACGAGAACTTATAATGATGTCTAACGACAAATTCCAGGCGAAATATTAGAAGAAAGTTTCATGTTTGTATTTGGTTTAGCTAAGCGGTAATCTTAAACACCTGGAATATGTCGTGAAAAAGTTTGTTTTTGCGATGGTAACTCAAATTATAAAATAACTGTGTGGTTGAGAAATAAATTCAGTTCAGTTTTAACATTCGAACATGCATCTTCTTTTTACGACGCGAACTAGAGGTTTATGTACCTCTTAGTTGTTTTTTAGGAGTTGGCCTTTTTGTTGTTATAATCAACAAAATGTCGGTGTAGTCTCGTCGGTGAATCCTTCTAATTGGGTTCAATACTGTCGTCAACCGAACCAGGTTTAAGTGCTTGGTTGTTCGGAAACATAATTAATTACCTGCTCAGCACCTAGTTCAAGTACTAGTGTGTTTTTGAATTTATAGAATCGACTTTTATAATCGCGCGAAACCCTAGTTCACGTACTAGTGGTTTAGATTTATTCAAGTGGATTTTTATACAATCCGTTTATAATGTGATAGCTAGAAATGAGTTTATATACACACATCGAAAACATCTTCTTCTATTACTTTTCTTCTTGAATAATTTTTCAAAAAAAATATTAATGCAACTCAACTAAGCAGATGTGAACAAAAAAATTTCATAAGTAATTTGCAGCTATTGGAGCCTTCCAAAACGAGACTTTGAACCCATGTGTTGCAATTAAAGCTCTGTGTAGAGCACATAACCGTTTGAATTTACAGTAAGTTGATGTAAACAAGTTGGGTAAACAGACCTACGCTCATGTCAGAAGGGTTTTGTATTCAATTTACAAAATGCAGTCACCAGATCGAATCAAATCAAGAAACATGCCAATGACGATTTTATTGGAGAAAATATGAACTACGAAGATCAAACTATTATTAACAAAGTTGAACGAATTTCGACTTCTGAGGTTTTTGGTATTGTTATACTCATAAATATCTCCCTTGATAATTATTTCAGATGTCCATCCGCGACGGAGGAAACACATTTTTCCCCCCTGTGCCTCCACTGAAGCAAAAACTGACAGTTAAACAACTGTTTTGAAAAGCTCCCATGGAAACTTTTATTTCATACTCATATTGGCTACGTTTGATGAATTTTTTTTTCAAGGGCCACTCTCCTGTACTGTTATCATCGATTAATGGCCAATTTTTTCGAATCCTAGAATTGTTACAAAACCCTTTTGCTAGGAGCTCTATCCCACCTCCTTGACTTGTTTCACTTATGAGCATTAATTGTAGGTACTTATCTTCAGTCATTCATTAAATTGAATCAAGTTGAAGTTGGGGAAAAATAACTCAAAATTATTCAATGTTCGCATTTAAAACAGCCACTACTTTGTTTTACGATTACCGATATCACTAGCTGAACCGGTTCTCAAAGATATACATGCCACCTATCATTCCTGAAATTTTCATGCAAATCCTAGCAAAACTCTAGTCTGAGTCGGTAAAAAGCGCATGTTGTTCCATAGCCATATGTTGCCATAGTAATAAATGCAGCGCATATTGTTCCATAGTAATACAGGAAAATTCAAACCGCTATCTTTATAAAACTTTCAGGATAGATTAATCTTATAAATAGACATCCATGTACTGAATTTCATTGAATTTAAGGGTACCGTTAAGATTTTCTTCAAGAAAACATAAAATCGATAAATCATACTATTACTAACAAAGTTGAGTGAATTTTGACTTCTCACGTATTTGTTGTTGTTGTACTCACCAAGGCCTACATTCCTAATTTTTTCAGATTTTTCGGATCACAGGTGTCCAATCGCGAGGGAGGGGGACACAAATCTTTCGTATATTTCCCCTCCCTGTGCCCCCCTCGAAGCAAATTTTGCCAAACCAAGACCTATTTTGAAAAGTTCTCATCAAGACCTTTCATTTGATACCCATATTGGCTACCTTCTATGAAATTTTTTTTCGAGGGGTCACTCTCCTATATGGGGAGACCCCCCTTAAATACCTTATAAAATTCTTTTGTAACTGAATTTTGAAGAAATCACCATTTTACACCTACACACAAAATTTTATGTTTCTAGCTTATGTAGTTTCCCAGAAAAACTGCTGTGACACACGGACGGACGGACGAACGGACGGACAGACTGGTCGCGAAACTACTAGGGTCTTGTAAAATTATTTTACAAAACCCTAAAAAGGTCGAGTGATCGATAAAAAGAAATGTTAGCACAGAAGAACATGAGTTACTGGAGATATTTGCGTTTCTAAATGACTTAGACTCTACAAATTCATCCGGAGATGATACTCGTACTTCATTTTTCATCTCATTTGAAGAATTCTTTGAGACAAATTACGGGTCAAGTGAATACTTTTCCCATGAGGAAAGATTTAAATATAAAATTTTCACTTTATAGAGCTAGTGGAAATAACGACTAAATTTTTAACATATCTTTCTGAACCACAGAATAGTTAAAAATCTACAAATGCCTAAACTGGAATATTATTTCAAATTAAAATTTATGCTGACATGATCGAACCAGCAACATAGCGATAGTCAGCGTACTCATATCCTTAGCAAAATTAAAAGGTTTTGTTTGCATTTGAACTGAAAACTGCGTAAGCCTACAATTAACAAGCATGTGAATAAAGAATGCCTGCAGCGCCAATAAAAATGATTAAGGTGTGTGCGTAAAAGTATATTGTTTTATACTTTAATCACTACTAAGGAACTGTCTCAGATCTGACTAGCAAGCAATCAATGGGAGATAGGTACATACTTCCAATACCAGTTGATAGCATTACCTTTGTGCCATTACATAATGTCGATGATCTTTTAGAGGTGGTAATAATTTTTGAAGGACTTTTATCGCTTTGAGGTATGAGGGCTCTCATTGAAATGAATGATATGTATCGAATGTGGACTGGACATTTTTAACATGTGAAAAAATGTTAGTGTATCACAATGCTTATGAAAAAGTTGTTCCGGAAGAGCATTTCACCAGCTATGCATAACTTCCATGTTTCCTGGCATCGAATTGTTGTCCTTTGGTTGTTCTTGAATGTTAGATTCATTTAATCAGAACATGATAATCAATTTCATTCATTGCAAACCACACTTTGAACTTGTGCATGAGCAAGTAATGCTTTCAATTTCTAGTTTGTTGTTATATAATGGTTGAAATTGGCTAAGATGATTTTTTTGTTGCTTTTTTTTCGAATGTTACAAAATATTTCTAGACAGTAAGTAAACGTATTTACATCCTTATCAAAAAACTACAGTGTGATCAAAAATGAGATACAATTCATAAGGCAAATTCTTTGTCCAACAATATAATTAATTACTTGTACAAATTTTTGCGAGTATTGTCAAAGCTTACAATTATTTTTATATTTTGTGCCCATTGAAGCTTCTGTCCTTAATAAGTATGCTAGATTTTAAATTGATTTGTAGCGAAATTAGGTAAAAGAGTAGAGGACTGCAGCGATGGTCTGCTGCCTCGGCAAAAGAGGATCGTAGGATCCGCCGAGATTGGCCTTGTCTGGGAACGCGTGAATGCACTGACAAGCTAGCCTTGCGGTTTCGTGGGGCGAGTTCTTCCCCCCCAGTAAAAGGACCCACTACAAAAGAATTTCGCATTCACGAATTTCTGGTTCACAAAAAGAAAGTCTACCGAAGTCGAAAAAAAGAGGGTAACCAACTAAGGGTTAGAAATCGCTGACGAAAAGGATAAATTAGACCTGGGGAACACAGACGGTCTAAAGGGGACTTCTTCGTTACCCGACAATTCTTATGGCCCACAAATAAGAGTGGGACATCCAGGTGGAGATGGTGCCCCCTCGCACCCTCCCGACCGGATCAAGATCCAAACGTAGACGTGGTCATATATAGGGTTATCCATTTTACGCTGGGGAAAATAAAGCTTAAGAAAATACATAAAATATTCAGATGGAAACAAATTCAATATAAAGATTAAACCTTGCCATCACACGTGAAACACAACATCATCCAAATGTCCTCCACGGGACCTCTTACAGGCCTCAATCCTTTTGAGGAAATTTTCTATGACTTTTCGGCACATTTCCGGCAATATCTCGGCCATAACTTCACGAATATTGATTTTCAATTGCTCAAGATTTTATCGATTGTTTGTGTAAACACAATCTTTTGCATAGCTCCATAAAAAGAAATCCAAAGGTGTACGGTCGCAGGATCTTGCGGGCCAATTGACATCACTCAATCTCGAAATTACGCGTCCTGGAGATCTCTCTTGGAAAAGTGCTCGATTAGCCTGTGTTGTGTGGCTTGTGGCTCCATCTTGTTAGAATCACATGTTCTACAGATCATAATCTTCAATTTTTCTCCAAAACTAATCGGTTAACATCCGTCCATAGCGGTCAGAATTGACTGTAATGGCTCTTCCTTGATCGATTTCAAAAAATACGCGCCAATAACACCACCAAACTATAATGCACGCCAAACGGTCACTTTTTCCAGATGCAAAGGCCTTTCTGCTATCATTTGAGGATTTCGAGAGCCCCATATGCCGCAAGTCTGTTTATTTACGTAACCACTGAGCGAAAAATGAGTCTCATCACCAAAGAAAATTTTGTTAGAAAAATCGTTATCAATGGCTTGTTGTGCAATCACCCGATTTGCATACATTCTGCGTTGTGTATGGTCTTGAGGCTTAAATTCTTGAATGAGTTGGATTTTGTACGGATGGAGATCCAAATCCACATGCGAAATCCACCACAATGAGCCGTAAGTCAAGCCCAAATGTTGAGAACGTCGAGGAATTGACAAATTCGGGTCTTCCTCCACACTTTGAGTAACGACAGAGATATTCTCAGCAGAACAAATGTTGCGATGATGCACAGGCCTTGCAATATCAGTAACCGATCCAGTCTCTTCAAATTTTCTCACTGTGTTCGAAATTGTTTGCTGTGTGGATCGATTATGTCGACTGTAAAGCCCTAAATGTTGATACAGCAGAATCACCATTTTTAAAATAAAATTTAATAATTTTAACGCGTTCTTCGACGTTTAAACGATCCATATTTCTAAATGGCAAACCTTCAACTAAAAAAACACGTTTGGATGACATTTAATTCTGACAGATGTCAAATGGCAGGGTTGTACTTTCCTACCACGAAATGGATAACCCTGTATTTCACTTTTGAGTGGAAAACTCATACAAACATAATTTGCATAAACTTTCCCATCATAAGAGAAATATAGACGTGATCAATTTATGTTATAGAATTATGTGATCGAATCACACAACCCTATACCATAAAAGGGCACGTGAGCGGAAGGTCACTCTACCCAGCAAGAGCCCCTGGTAAGCGACAAAACGGTGGAGCGAGCCCGATGGCTAGCCCATGTCATAGGAAAAGCCTGCCATCGATGCGGATCCAATACCCGGTCAGTAAGAGCGAATGGAAAAATCGATTTTTCAATTTAATTATTCAACATTATTTTACTATTGGTAAATTCATTCCTATACAAGGCAATTTGATTGTATTTCATTATTTTATTAATATAAAAATAGTTTTATATAGTTATAAGTTTCAGTTAGCGGTAAAAAGTTGAGAAAACATCAATTGCTGCAACTTTTAGAGTTTGAGTTTATGCCGAGTATATGAACCACCAAACACATAAAAGAACATCTCCCGATATAAATTTCATTATAAATGCAACCGTTACTTTAGTATTTTCGTGGAGTGTATAAAGTTTAAACTTTATGCTTCGGCCATAGAACGAAAAAAACGTTTGATTTCTTGTTCTCTATAGCTTGAATAAAATTTCTCACATCTAACTGCTCTCTCATACTCGTATGAAGATGTCCTAAACGTTCACTATCATATCATAGTTCTCCTTTGAAGACTATTTTACATCTCATATATTATCTCGGTGAACACACATGAAAATTCTACAGAAGGCGGCGAATAAATGCAATGCAAGTTTAACAAATAAATTAAAGGAAGCATTCACTCTACAATTGCGATTTAAAATCAATTAATTCCAATTTTTAGCTTAGAGCTCGTCTTTCATGTCTTCTCCTTCTGTAAGTGTTATGATCGGCTGATTGCATGGTTTTAGCCCAATAAAAGCACAGGTTCCGTAAGGTCCGGGCATATATCATGTAATAGCTCTAGAATTACCACGGTTATCCAAGTAACTTCCAGGACAAGTTGCCTGACACATTGCCGCTACGAAGTGCACTATGTTATCTGGGAATCCTTTCTTAAGACCGATGAAAATTTGACGAAAATGCGTCACTTCAAGATCTTGAATGGTTTACAGAAATTTTCAGTTACTGCAACTGCTCTACAGTATTTTAGAGCAACCTACATTACAAGAAATGCTTAATGTTGTACAGCTCTATGCGGTCAACTGGTAAGAGAAAGTCAATGCGCAGAAGCGCAAATCGATTTTGTTTCGGATAACGCTATGGCCTGAAACGTGATTAGAAATATTTTCACATTATGGCTGGTGGAAATGGTTCAGAATAGATTCTACATAAATTTTTTGTTGTTAGTATCATGTCAAAATCATGCTCACTGAAGAAAAAGTTGTCATGTCTATTCGACAACACTTCCATTTATTGATCAAAAGGTCAAAGTTATCTGTTATAAAACTCTGGTTAGACAAGTCTGGACATATGAATGCCCGGCCTGATATAAGAGTACTGCTACAATGGATAGATTAAGGGTTTTCGAAAAAATTGTCTTCATGAATTCACTGGTATGAGGCGGATTTGAAACACTATATATCGCATCGAAGAATTTATTAAACTGGTAAAGTGTCGACATCTTCAATTAGAAATAATTTCGAATTCATATCACAAAACCTATGGGTGTGAGCAAGATCTCCTGAATCTTGCAGCTGATACGCCGTACAGATGGGTTCATTGAGAATGGCTTCATTCTTCCAGAAGCATTCGTGTATTTGGACACGGAGTAGTATGTATTTGATTCTGACGGTGTTCCAGTTATGTATCATGCATATAGAAGCGTCACCGGTAAGAAGATAAAATATCCTACAAATCTAAGCTCCAGAGACCAGATATCGGTGGCCAATCATGATCACCACTTCGAGACATAACACGGTCCGGAAACTTTTCCCGTAAAAGATAAATGGTTTCGTTGCCTTGTGACACGTAGCGCCATCTAGTTGAAAATAAAAGTTGTCCAGATCAAGACTATCCAATCCCAGCCATAAAAAATCATTAATCATCTCTCAAAAGCGCAATCCATTCACTGTGACTGTTGCTCCAGCCTCATTTTCCAAAAAGTAAGGTTCAATGACTCCGCCGGACCACAAACCGCACCAAACAGTCACACATTGTCGATAGAGAGGCTTTTCAACAATAACTCTTGGGTTTTCTGAGCCCCAGATGTGACAGTTTTGCTTATTGACGAAGCCACCGTGGTGGAAATGGGCCTCATCACTCAATAGGATTTCAATGCCCCAATCAGCAAAAAAACGACGTTCTTGATGATTGACCGGCTTGCGTTCTTGTGCTAACTGAACTCTATAAGCGTCAAGACCCAAATCTTTATGCAAAATACGGTATAATGACGTTTGTGGAATGTCTCATTCCAAAGAACGACGAGGAATGGACAAACCTGGGTTTTCTTCAACACTTTCGGCTGCAGCAACAATATTCTTGGTTGTTCTTGAGTGACCTGCACGAGTTTTATTCTTTATATCACCAAGTTGCCCAGACAGCTCAAATTTTTTTACCAATTTCTGTATTGCGGTCTGACAATGTGCTTCACGACGGCTCAAAAACGTTCGAGTTTTACGAACCGTCTCTGCTAAATTTAGACCATTTTTATAGTGAATTTTAATAATTTCAATGCCTTGTTTGAAGCGTGTATTGTTTCATTTTTATTAATTTTTACTTGTCAAATGTCAAAAAACGAACGACAGCTTCAAAAGTGACATCTACTAAAATAGCGGTCTATTCAAAATAATACCTCTTATTGGAAAATCCTTTACATTTATATATACATATATATATATATATATATATATATATATATATATATATATATATATATATATATTTATATATATATATATATATATATATATATATATAAATATATAGATATATATATATATATATATATATATATATATATATATATATATATATATATATATATATATATACATATATATATACATATACCTGTAAATGAAGTTGAGTCAATTGAAAGATTATGCTTATGAAATCCTTTTTAGTTAGGATACGTATTATAACTGCATATTCAGAGGCTACCTGTACGGCTCGCCACCCATAAAATAAGCACTGATCAGACCATCTGCTACTGAATCATGATATATAACTTCAGTAGCAGATGGGTTGTTCTCTGCATCCTTGTAGTAAGTATAAAGGTAGACGGTCCCAAACTCGTTTGAGAAAGGCAGAGGGAACCGCTTATTTCCCCAACTAACAGCTTCTTTGATTCCTCATCCTAAACACCAGGATTAAATGGTGGTAAATGTTCTGAGATTCGCATATTTGGATGACTGGTTTTCCAATAATGGGACATTAAAGACCGAGAAACGCTAATAACTGTAAATACATCTACAGCTCTGCTACTAAATTCTACATACACCTCCTTTACGGGGACGTAGAACATTGACTGCGTCACGGACGTGGCCGAGGTTGGATAAGGGAGTTCCCTAGCGTAAGCAGGATCAAAGTGAGGCTGACACCAGAAAACCATAGGGGGCAACACATGGCCATCATTTACTTGACCGAGAACGACGCTGAACAATTTCTAAATAAAGGCAAAGTAAAAGTATAGTGGGTTGTTTGCAGGATACGGCAAAGAGCAGCGCCTCTTCAACGTTTCAAATGACTTAGCTATGGTCACACCACACAAGAATGCAAAAGATCCGATAGGAGTTGCACATGTTAAAAATGCGGCGAAACGGGACATGAAAGAAAAGAGTGTACAAAGGAAGCACACTGCATTCTTTGCAAAGATGCTGATCCAAGACCAGATCTTGGGTACGTCTTGGGATCAGGAAGATGTCGGGTTTTCCAGGAAATCCTAGCCAGGGCAAAATCAGAACTTTGATGACACGCATACTGCAGCTAAACCTACACCGCAGTTCAACCGCTCGAAATCTACTTGGGCAGTTTGAAAGGGACATGAAAGCTGACTTTTTGCTCCTGAGTCAGCAACACCACGATAAAACTTCTGCATCATGGTATCCGGATGAAACTGATACTGCCGCTGTCTGGGTTGGGAGTAGTGATTCTCAGGTGGAGGACTGTGGATGGTTTTGTGTGAGATCAGTGCTTAGGAAACATCTTCTTCAGTTTGTGCCGAACGCTGGGTGAACCGATATAGTCCTTCCATGTAAAGCTTAATGCTTTGAAGGGTGCTGAGTGAGAGAATGGAAGATACTAATCAAATCGAAGCCAGCGGTGAAGTACGACACGTAATGTGTCAAGCGGTCCCATGCTAGGTTATCGGGCTGACAGGGGAGGTGTTTAGTGGGTAGTCCACTTGCTTGTGAGCATGGGAGTCCTGCACTCAGTGCGCAAATGGCATTCACCTCCCAACCACATAAAAATCCATTCCGAGGCTCTTTTGTAGGTTTTGAAATACTATGGGGTTTTCCAGGAATAGAGAGTTAGCGCGTCGCCCAAGCTGCATTTTTGCGGCATGGTTATTACTTTCGATTCCGTACAAAGGCACGGAAGACTGGCCTTCACGCTGTTATGTTTCCACTAAGGAGGTTTAAGTAGGATTTTTTAAGCAGAGCTGTAGGTGCTTTATAGTTATCGGCATTTTCCGCATTTCCTTTTTCAATTAGTTGATGTGTTTGTATATTGTATCTTGTTTGCAAAACTCTTCTGACCAAGCATAGTTCTTCTTTTGAAATCGTTGGTTAAATGTGATGTCATTCAAAAGACAAATGTTGAAACTGGGTGCATGCGCGGCCTAGAAGATCTGCGGCGATCGTGGGTGAAGCTTACACAAAAAAAAAGAAGACAGAGAACGGAGTATGCTCCTGTTAGAAGAGTTTTTATCGATCCTAAGAAATGCAAACATAAGATTACGTAACTAATGTACAAACCCAAGAAACACTACTGTAATATGTATGATAAATCGTAAGTTTAATGAAAATCATCGTTTACTTCAGTTTAGGCGGCCATATTTAAGTTATTCATCTTTCCTGAAGTTTTTAATTGATCTGTTTATTAATGTAGTATCTGGTTTGATCAAAATCCCATGGATAAGGACAACTATGCATTGTTGTTTTTGTGACACATAGGAATTCAAATGGCTATAATTTGAATGAATAAAGTTTGATTTTAGTATGAATTACAGGATAGGATGATTTAGTTCACAAATAATAAATTCTTAAACACAAATTTTTTTTTCTTTTATGAGTACCTTGCCGATTTATTGACAAAAATGTGTAATTCATAAATTCTACGAGTATTGACAAAGCTAAATGAATTTTGGCTTCTGTGGTATTTGTAGTTATTGTGCCAATAGAAAGCTACTTCTATAATTCTTTACATTTCCAGGGAAATCCAATAAAGAGGGAGGATAACACAATTTTTTCATAATCTTTCGCCTCCCTTACCTACCCCGTTCTCGAAACTATAACAACTGATTTCAAAATATCTCATCGAGATCTTAAATTTTAATTCCTATTTGACTGTTTTCAACGGGAAATATTTTTTAATCGGGCCACAACTTTATATGGGAGACCCTTTTCAAAATCCACAAAATATTTACTCAACTATCAAACTTTCATAATATACAATAGTAAATTCTGAGATTCTCAAAAGTTTTTATGAGTTTTCTGTAGTTGCTGAGAAAACTTGGCTTAGACGGCTGGACGGGTAGGTACAAATTTTAATAAGGTATCATAACACGCTTTTTACAAAACCCTAAAGAACGTATTGTCTTTGATTTCAGTAGGTTGGGCTTTTTCAGAGGAAAGTGAAGTAGCCAGGTGTGTATGTTATGTTGTAGAATGGGCTGGATTTAAGCAAGCCGGATTGTAGTGAAAGAAAGGTATATGAATGTCCATGAAGGACTGCAGCGATGGTCTGCTGCCTTGGCGAAAAAAGATGGTAGTATCCGCCGAGGTAGGCCTTGTTTGGGGACGTGTTAATGCGCTGGCAGGCTAGCGTTGCAGTGTAGTGGGGTGGGTTCTTTCCCCCTAGCACAAGGACCCACTACAAAATATTTTGTATTCACTAATTAAACTGGGTCGAATGCCGATCGACTAGTGTCGAGGCCGAGGTAACCTACTAAAGGTTAAAATTGCTATGTTTATTCAAAGAACAAATTGTGGTGGGCAAAAACAGACAAACTCACATAGACTCCGTCGTCACCGACGATCCTTATGGCCCACAATTAAGAGTGGGGCCTCCAGATGAAGGTGGTGCCCCTCGAACCCTCTCAACTGGATAAAGATCCAAACGTAGATGTGGCCATATATTTCCCATTTGAGTGGAAAACTCATACAAACATAATTTCCATGAACTTTCCCATCAAATGAGAAATATAGACGTGGCCAATTTATGTCATAGAATTATGTGATCGAATCACATAATTCTATATCATAAAAGGGCACGCGAGCGGAAGGCTACTCTACCCGGCAAGAGCCCCTGTTCAACAATAAAAGACGGTGGAGCGCGCCTGATGGCTAGCCCATGATATAGAAGGAGCCTGCCATCGTTACGGGTCCTATATCCGGTCAGGTAAAACGAAATGGAAAGACCGAGTTTTTAACGTTTAACAATTCATTTTTATTCTTTTTACTTCATCGGAATTAATATTATCACAAGAAGATGTACGATGTTTCGATATTTGAACTGACATAAAATGAATGTGAAATTCAATTCCTATTCTGGACGATATTTACTTTACTCAAAAGATTTAATTGAAGTTGTTCTTCAATTCGCTGCAGTGTTAAAAAAAGTCAACTTTGTAATTTATAAAATTCTACGTATGGTTTTTGGCCAATAAGAAAAACGTTTGATTACTTGTTCTGTTCAATAAGTATTTACTGCACTACTTTTACTAGCTTCAGTAATTGCAAATAATATGTATTTTGTTAAAAGACCTAAAGTTAACTATGAATAAGAAGAACTAAATCTTTCGGGTACGCATCCAAAAATTTTTGCCTCAAATCATGCCGAACTAATAGTTAAAACGACAACTCAACTTTCTTGCTAATCATTTTTAGAAATGAAGTCTTTTCAAAAATATTTAAGTTCCATTTGTGTATATTTTTAAAATTCTCAATTGATCAAGTCCTTTGAATATCACCCATGATATATTCAAAATATTTTACTCATATCCAACTTTTATAAGGCATTTGAAGATTTCAATACTTCATGTGGCAAGTCACGCAAGTTATTATAGCTTAAGTGCAATTCAAGCAACGCACTCAGATGTTCAAAAGCACCTGGTAAAACTTGAGTTATGTGATTACCATTTAGGTTCAGTGAAACGATTTTATTCTGTGTAGGAAAGCCTTCAGTACTGATAACTTTAATACGATTTTTCACTAAATCTAACTCTTTCAGTTCAGGTAACGACGAGCGGGCAACATTTGAAATCGCTTGAATGCGGTTATGTGCTAAGCTAGTTTTTCTACTGATGAAAGTTTACGAAATGTTGGTATTTTTGTATGGTGGTTCCTCTTCAGACCTAACATCGTTAACAAAATTAGATCAGTAACAGCTTCTTGAAGACTGGCATCCAATTTGCTTTCAGTCAGATCCAGACATCTTACCCATTCTAGCAACGGTGGAACATGAAGGTTTTGTTTTTTTGCATTCGAAGCTGTCGCCAAGGCAGGCACGTGGTGACGAACAATAGTGAAGAACTGATTCGCTAGACCTTACCTCTTCTAACAAATCGCAAGCATCCAACTTTCCGTCGCTTATTTGGACATTTATAAAACGATCCGATGCCCGAGTCGCTGATTGGACCAAACGCGACCAAACTTATGAGCAACAATGAGAAATCCACCGCAGGAAACAAGAATACAATGTTGATGTATCCGTGTTCAATAGCCAGTGAAATCCCTGTCAAAATCGAATTTAACAACAACAATCAACAATTCCTGCCAAAATCGAATTGCGACATCGAAAAACAAATGGTTGTAGCATGTGTTATGGAGTTTGTGCACGATTCTATTAAATGAAAGCTCCAATGATACATCTTCCAACCAGAAAAGCACTTGTCAATATCAACTCACTTGGATAACATTTTTGCAGCGCGTGTTTTCTGTGTACAAACGACTTAGAAATCTTGAGTTCTTTTTTCCAACATTTCATCGCCGAAGCCCCGAGTTTCATATCACCTGGTCTTATCAACACCAATTTTTGACAATGAATCTCGCCATAGCTTATACTTATAAATCCGTGCTGTGGGTGTCACAATGCAGCCAACAATTTACGATGGCGACCATTCTCCACGTCTTTGCCGGTTCGCGGTCTTCAGTGGACTCCCATACACACCAATCCCGACCAGGTATCGTCGTTATCTTTAAAAAATTGGGCAATTTCCTGTGTTTATCGATGATTGCTTTATTTTTTAGGGTTTTGTAAAATAATTTTACAAAACCCTACTAGTTTCGCGACCAGTCTGTCCGTCTGTCCGTCCGTCCGTCCGTCCGTGTGTCACAGCAGTTTTTCTCGGAAACGACTTAAGCTAGAAACATCAAATTTTGTGTGAAGGTGTAAAGTGGTGATCTCTTTAAAGTTCAACTACAAAAAAATTTTATAAGGTATTTAAGGGGGGTCTCCCCATATAGGAGAGTGACCCCTCGAAAAAAAATTTCATTCAAGGTAGCCGATATGGGTATCAAATGAAAGATCTAGATGAGAACTTTTCAAAACAGGTCTTAGTTTGGCAAAATTTGCTTCGAGGGGCGCACAGGGAGGGGAAATACACGAAAAATCTGTGTCCCCCCCTCGCGATTGGACACCTGTGATCCGAAAAATCTGAAAAAAATCAGGAATATAGGCCTTGGTGAGTGCAACAACAACAAATACGTTAGAAGTCGCAATTCACTCAACTTTGTTAGTAATAGTATGATTTATCGATTTTATGTTTTCTTGAATAAAATCTTAACGGTACCCTTAAATTCAATAGAATTCAGTACGTAGATGTCTATTTATAAGATTGACCTATCCTCAAAGTTTCATAAAGATTGAATCATATTTAGCGATGTTATAGCGGTTTGAATTTTCCTGTATTGCTATGGAACAATATGCGCTGCATTTATTACTATAGCAACATATGGCTATGGAACAACATGCGCTTTTTACCGACTCAGACACTAAAGTTTTGCTAGGATTTGCATGAAAATTTCAGGAATGATAGGTGGCATGTATGTATATCTGAATCGATTCAGCTAGTGGTATCAGTAATCGTAAAACAAAATAGTGGCTGTTTTAAATGCGAAGATTGAATAATTTTGAGTTATTTTTTCCCAACTTCAACCTTTAAGGTGCATGCTTTGAACACTTGATTCAATTAAATGAATGACTGAAGATGAGTACCTACAATTAATGCTCATAAGTGAAACAAGTCAAGGAAGTGGGAGAGAGCTCCTAGCAAAAGGGTTTTGTAACCATTCTCGGATTAGAAAAAATTTGCCATTAATCTATGATAACAGTACAGGAGACTGGCCCCTGAAAAAAAAATTCATCAAACGTAGCCGATATGAGTATGAAATAAAAGTTTTGATGGGAGCTTTTCAAACAGTTGTTTAACTGTCAGTCTTTGCTTCAGTGGGGGCACAGGGGGGAAATACATGAAAAATGTGTTTCCTCCGTCGCGGATGGACATCTGAAATAATTATCAAGGGAGATATTTATGAGTATAACAATAACAAAAACCTCAGAAGTCGAAATTCGTTCAACTTTGTTAATAATAGTATGATCTTCGTAGTTCATATTTTCTCCAATAAAATCGTCTTTGACATGTTTCTTGATTTGATTCGATCTGGTGACTGCATTTTGTAAATTGAATACAAAACCCTTCTGACATGAGCGTAGGTCGGTTTACCCAACTTGTTTATTTGTACGGTGCAGTGAAACCCGCAACGAAACGCAATTCCGTACGAACCATGAACATTTTCGGTCGTCACTCCTGCCCGAATATTTTCTTTTCAGCGTCACGACGTGACCGCCGTGAAGGTTCACAACCAACTCCTCGATCCGTCTAAAATCTCTCTCTCTCTTGTTCATTACCGTGTACACGGTAAATCGCATCAGCTGAATTCGATTGCCTTCGCCAATGTAAAACACCGTTGGGGTGTACTAGATCAGCGTTCCCATACTCTAAATTTTATGTAGTGGTTCTGAATTTTTTTTAAAACCAAAATTTAACCGAAGTAAAGAAAAATGAAGAGGATTTGAAATAGTAATAAAAGTTAAATACCATTACGAATATAATTAAAGGGAAACATTTAAATTTAATATAAAGGAAAACCGATATAAAATTTCATTTAATAATTATAATAAGAAAGAAAACTATTTGACGAATTACAATTATGCATGTAAATAATGAAATAATTTTCTTAATCTTCCATAAAATTTTTAATAGGAGATAGGATGGTTTTCAAGCAGTTTTTTGTGTGGCTGCTCGATTACTACAGGAATCTCGGTGATGTCTCACGATTGCGTGTTTTATCTAGCATAGTTTGCATGACGCCAAGTTAAGGTAGAATTGTTTCTGACACCGTGATAGTTTCAGTCTCGGTGACCCATATATTACGGATTGTGTGGGGCTTTTGACTTTAGAGAAGAATGAATTATAAAGTGGTATGTAATGGAAAATGTGAAATGAGTTTAAAAATTTCAGCGATTTTCAGCCGCTAATACGAATGTAATGGAGCAACAAGCGAATTAATTATCCAATCTAATGACGGCTTCTACGCCGAACTAGTTGGTGTTCTATCAGTTGCCAAATCAGTAGACTATCGCGTGTTCACCTACTAGATACGCTTCGTTGTCACGTTCGATAAACTTTACAGTTGGGGTCAGTTTGAGGTTGATCCCATCTAACAAACAAAAAGAAAGAAATCAAAATCATTACAATTCTTAAGGAGGGTCCTCTTATATACTCTTATGAAGTGGATTCTTACAAAAAGAAAAACCATGATGTGTATAAAATAAAAAGTCTTGAGAAGAACTTTTCCCTAAATGGTCTCAAAATTGTGTCGTTCGCTACAAGGCATCTGAGAGGCAATAACAGCCATAGGTGACCCGAAATATCTATCTAGGAGTCAAAATCTCCTCAACATTGCTAATATAATAACAGTAGGATTACCATGTGTTTTGTTTCATATAATAAAATCGTTATATTAAATAACAAAAATTAGTTACGAGATTGATATCTGGATGGATTCCATAGTCTACAAGCTTCTTGAAAATCTAACTGCGTTCACAGAATTTATAGCTTTTTATCGACAAGCATTAATTTTTTTTCTTAAAAGGTTGTTGCATAATTATTTTTAAGAATATATTCATTCAGTGATAGTAGCAGCGCTGTATAATATGGCGGTTGCATCAAATGGTGTAAAAGTGTTTTTTGGAGTTTTGTACTAAAATACAAAACCCTATTGCAATCACGAACTGTGTCCGTCTGTCCGCCCGTCCGTCTGTATATCATAGCATTTTTTCTCCGAAACTGTAGAAGCTACAGCCACGAAACTTTGTGGAAAGGTCAGAAGTGGCGACTTTTTGAAAGTTCAAGGGTGGAAAAACTTTTCAAAGGGTTTTAAGGGGGGTCTCCCCATATAGGGAGGTGACCCTTTTCTCCATTGGTAGTCGAATAGGGTGTCATTGGAAAGGACTCAATGAGATCTTTTTAAAACATGTCTTAAAATTGCGTTATCAATACTGTGGGGGGCAGGGGAAGTGTGTGGAATTTTCACGTACTCCCCCCCCCCCTTGCGATCGGACACGTTTCATCCGAAAAATCTAAAAAAAAACATGCATATAGAACTTTACGACAACAAATACGTGTGAAGTCGATATTCACTCAACTTTTGTTAGTAATTTATGATTTATAGATTTTACAATTTCTTGAATAACATCTTAACGGTATCCTTAAATACAATAAAATGTCTGTTTATAATATTGACCTGTCCTGCAAGTTTTATAAAGATCGAATGGTTCTCAACAAAGTTATAGCGGTTTGAACATAAGGCTATGAAACAATATTCGCTTTTTACCGACTCAGACGCTACAGCTTTGTTAGGATTTCCATGAAAGTTTCAGGAATAATAGGTATCATGAATATCTTTGAGAATTGGTTCAGCTAGTGGTATCAGTAATCGTAAAACAAAAAAGTGGCTGTTTTAAATGCGAAGATTGAATAATTTTGAGTTATTCCCCCCCAACTTCAACGTTTAAGGTTCATGCTTTTAACACTTGATTCAATTGAATGACTCATAGGTGAATTACAATTAATACTCATAGGTGAAACATGTCGAGGGGCAGGAAAGAGCTCCCAACAGAAGGGCTTTTTAACCACTTTAGGGTTCGAGAAAACATCGCTGATGCCGTGAATCGATGATTACAGTACAGGGGAGTGGCTCCTGAAAAAAACTTCATCAAACATAGCCAATATGAGTATCTAATAAAAGGTCTTTATCAGAGCTTTTTAAAACAGTCCTTAAACTGATAGGTTTTGCTTCAGTGGGGCACGAAAAATGTGTTTCTCCCCTCGTTGTTAATAATAGTATGATCTTCGAGTTTCACATTTTCTCCAATAAAATTGTATGGATGCCTTTAAACCCAACAAGTAAGTAAGTTTGATGAAATTCATATCATATTCAGAGAAGTTACATCCATTTTGAATGTCTCCAATGATAACAAAAATAACACACTGTTTTGGTATTTTATGGACTTTCCATCGAACCAAACGCTGCAGTTTTGATTTGATCTCCTTAAAGTTTTCAAATAAGATCAATGACATAAATGCTTTTGGGATTTCATGATTTTGGTGGTTTTTATTAGTTGGAAATGCAGAAACAATGGATTTTCTTTTAAATGAGCAAATCTCTTTCACATTTTTCTTGATATTATACGTTTCTGGTGATTACATTTTGTAAGTTGAGTACAAAACCCTTCTGACATGAATGGAGGTCTGTCTACCCAACTTGTATAACGATAACTTAATGAGGGAACAATTTCCTGATTTGATTCATTGATTATTATCGACGAGTATCAGCATTTTAAAAGATCATCGTGCTGACAGGAGGATACTTTTATACATCCAACTTATGTAACTTCAATGCTTGGCAAGTACCAATCAGAATTCTAGTAGCGATTAAGCCTATCAACTTATCAATCTTACCATTTATGCCCCTCCAGGTGGTGTGACAAAACGATTTTTTGTTTTGTTCAGAATTACTAGGCTACTTAGTAATCATACACTGATATTGAATAACCCAAGTTTACCAGATTTTGAAATCTCAGCTTTATGTACTACAAGTAATAAGCTCTAAAATGAATACCACGAAAAAAATTGCTGGAGCCAATTTGGCTTGTCGCTTAAATTTTGGTATCTGCTTTAGAAATTATAATTGCACTTAATTGATACGCTTACATCTCCCTTTTCTCGAATCCAACACAAAAAAAAAAATTAAAAGAAAAGAATTCATACGACAACTAACGCAATGCATTGATTCACCCAATTATATCCTCAATAACTGGAAAACTCAATCGCATAGTACTTAACATACGAGTAAATGGAAAGAGACGAGACATGAAACAAAACTCTAGAAATGGTAAATAGTAGTAAATCTTATGAAACGTTTCAAGAATTGAAGGATTTCCGTGAAAATAATTACATATTCTCTGAAGTTACATAAACTTGACCTTCATATGGTGTCACTAAAATGAATTTGAGCATAAAATTATCAGCGATCTATTCTGTTGCAAATCCAAGCTTATAAATTTTTATGGATCGCCTATTCATCATCGAGTTTGCCAGTGGAGAATTTTTTTTCAAATATCAATAAACTGAATCCAATTAACATGAAGATAACTAAATGTCATAGATATTAAAATACGCTCTTTTAATTTCTAAGCGCTGAAATTGAAAGATCGGTTAAGAAAGATTATCATCGTGGGGAAATATGGAAAATTGATAAATTTATTTAAAATTCACGCTTCGGCTGCTATTTAAAACATCTGAATAACAGTTACATATTTTTTTTAGTTTTTGACCCTGACCTTCATTTCGTCAAAGCAGAAATGCAAATGAAGTAAACTATGAATGCAGTTCCCTGTTAAGAGCCGACGTCTATGATACGAGAAAAAACGCAAAATACCAAAAATATACATAAACATGTTCATATACTGCCATTAGCACAGCATTTTATCAACTATCGTTTGAAGTAGTTTAGTAACATTTTACTTTTCGATTCGTTTTTGTCAAAGTAATGGAGAAATTTCTTGTCGCTTTCATAACACTTTGCTAAATATTTGTCAGTATATGGAAATGGCAAACTGCATACCGTTCAAATTATGTAATTTACATCAGATATTTCAATATTGCTATTTATTACGGTTCATTTTAGTGGCTAACAATAATTGAGCTACAGGTTATCTAAGAGGTAGAGCAAATATTGTTTGAGCTTAGCGCACCCATAACGTGCGAGGTGTACCGATTTTTCGATGGTGGTAATGACCACTAAACAAATCATTACAATGATAACAAACAAATTGAACAACATTTTTTCTTCCACAATTGTTGAGCGTCAAATTTAATATATTCGAGCCTGTGCAGATTGTAAGCGTGCCAAACTGATTTTGCAGCATTCCAGTGTGTAATTGCTGCAAAAGAAAAGAAGGACATACGCTGACGGGCAGGTCAATGTTAAGTATTCGAAGAAAATTAAACATGAGGCACTAAATGCTCATAGAGTTTTTAAATTTTGCCTTTGTAATGCTAAACTCAAAAAATCAACTTTTAAAACCTCGAGTGAGTTCTAACTTATGCAACGTTAGATTAAGATCAATCATCTACTTCCTGCCATTCAACCATTTTTTGTATATTTTTGGCGTATACCTGTTCTAGGCCGATAACCTAAGTTAATACCATCATTAACCATTATTTTAGAAAAAGTATAATTAAATAAATGTCTTTGCTACCCAGGCATATTATTGGCCTATTTCTGAAAGGAACTAGATAACATGTTACAGCAAGCAAATAAACTTAATTACTCATACCATGTATCATATTATTTGAAATGCTCCACGAAACACTGATTTTGTTACTGATTATCCTCAAATCACGATTACGAGTATTCAATTTCATATGATTAAAGAACTGACGAAAATAATTTAAGCAATGTGAAAGGCAGAAATTGAAATTCCAAAATAAACATACCTCATTACCCTTTGCTACCCGCCTATTCTCGAAGGTGCTCGGCTGGGACACTTCGGATTTCTTTTGTGTTGCCGAGAGAGGTAGCGACGCACCAGCTTATTTAAATGCTCCCAATAACTTGATTACTAATACTAATTAAATCACCTGAGTGACACACCTATAGTAAATTATAGTTAACTTCGATTATTCGAGCACCTGCACTTTTACCTTCCACCTGTACGTTTGATGGAATCCTCGCACCTTACTTTTCCTTTACCATGATAAATAATACGTGATTCTTTAGATCATCCAAGTTTGCTCAATCTAATTGACCGCCCTACAACACCCGAGCTGAATTTAAACACACCATGAACGCGAATCAGAACAAAGCCAACTTTACAAATAATTTTTACTTTTGCATCGTACTGTATAGCTCGCTGATTCGATTCCACGATTCCCACACCTTTGAAATACGATTCTTAAACAATTTAACTCATTTATTTGTTGTTTTGAATTCGCATATATAAATAAATCATCTTCTTCGTAGCACTACAGTCCTTCTCGGGCCTTTGCTTTCTGCAACAAGCGCCTCCAACTGTCTCGGTCCATTGGCGGCATCCTCCAATTTAGAAATCCGAGCAGCAATAAGCTTTCTTCGTTGACTGAGCAGACCAGTGCGTTCTTCCAACGAATACCTTTTTGGGTATCCATTGTTCGAGCATACGAATCATGTAGTCAGCCCAATGTAGCTTCGATAGTCTTACTATCGTTGAGACCTCTGCATCGTCAAAAATGTTATACAGCTCATGGTTTTATGGAATTTGCAATTGGTCCCCATTTAGTTTCGTTCCGATTAGTTGCCTCAGGACCCATGGCAAGAAGGTGTTCAATTTGTTTGCGGAGACTTGAGTTAGGGTCGATGTTTCACACGTATAAGAGAACACAAGCCTTATCACAGATTTGTAGACTTGGATCTTTGTTTTTTATATATGCAGATGGTCTCCAGGATCGCCAAAATGAAATAAAATATTTCATTTCTTCAGTCTATTGACCGCGTCCTCCAATTTCGAAATCCGAGCAAAGATAAACTGTCTTCGTCGACCGGGTCGTATTTCCTCGGTTTTCCCACTGGTCTTTGGCCTTCAGTTCTTCCTACAAATACCTTTTTGAGTATCCGTTGTTAATCCATACGATTCATGTGCCCAGCCGATTACAGTTTCCGCAGTCAAAAATTTCATACAGCTCATGGTTATATCGAATTTGCCATTGGTCTCCGTCTAGCTTCGCTCCGATTATTCGCCTCAGAACCCGTCTTTTGAAGGCGTTCAATATGTTTGCTGATGATTGGGTTAGGGTCCATGTTTCGCACCCAAAGCATAACAAAGGTCTTATCACAGATTTGTATACTTGAAGCTTTATTTTCCTGTGTATGCAGCTGGTCTTCAAGATCGTCAAAACTGAATAAAATATTTTAGTTGCGAGCTGTATCCTTCGGCGTATTTTGTCTCTTTCATGACCTGTTTTTGTTATTTTGGCGCGTAAATATGAAAACCTACTCACATTTTTGATACTGTATCTGCTAAGTGTATTGTAGATTTTGTGTGCTTGAGGTATTTTTCCTCGACTGCGTCATGAGCTATGTTTTATTTTCATTGATTTGAAGCCCTACTAGTTTTGCTTTGCTGTCGAGTTTCAGGAAAAATTATTTGGCAGTTGTTAATGAACGTGACAAAATTTTTATGCCATCCGAATAAGCTACTAATTGGCTTGACTTGTATAGTAATGTACCTCGAGTATCGACAGGTAGCTTTTTTATGACCTACTCCAGAGCTAAATTGAATAGCAATGAGGTCAGTTTACCACCCTGTTTTAGTTCGATGTTTGAGCCATAGGCATCAGTTAGTTAGTTATTCATGTGGACTTAGGAGATTATCGACGTCATTGTCATTCTGGTAAGACGGACTAGTTTGGCTGGGATGCCAAAGCGAAGCATTATTTGGCACTGTACGTTACGATCAATACTGTTGTTTGCTTGCTTAAAGTTAACAAAAAATTGATGTACGTCTATGCTGAACCCCCGGCATTTTTCAAGTACCTGCTTGATAGTGAACACTAGGCCTACTGTCGATCTACCTGTTCTTAACCACTTTGACACTCCCCAATAATACTGTTGGCATGTGGTCCAATTTTATCTAAGATCTTTGAATATATTTTGTACGCCATACAAAGTAGTGATATGCCTCTATAATTTTCGCACTGTTTCTTGTGACCTTTTTTCAGATAGGGAATATAATTGCTTGGCTCCACTCTTTTGACATATACTCTTCTTTTCAAATGTGCTGGATGAGTTTGTGAATAGATTTATAAACACTGCGGCCACCATATTTGATGAGCTCCACTGGAATCTCATCGATGCCTGTTGCTTGTCTTTAACGATGCATCTGAGATGGGAGCCAGCTGGTTGTCGAGGGTTTCCGTGAAATTTTCGGCCACAGACGCTGTTTAGAGCCTTTCGATATTAAATTTTTGTAGCTGGTTGGTCTTCGCTGAATATGTCTTTGACATACGACATCGATTGCTGAATTTGATCAAGTAATGATCTGAGTTTCAATTGACCCCTCGGTGCATACAGACGTCAAGTATGCTCGAGGCTCAACATTGTTCGATCAGAACATGATCAATCTGGTTTTATATGTTGCCATTTGGTGATACCTAGGTTATTTTATGAATGCATTGATGTGGGTAGCAATTCGAACATATGACCAAATTTCTGCTAAATGCAATGTCAGCCAGGCGCTTGCTGTTGTCATTTGTTTCCTCGTAGAGGCTAGATCCTCTAGTCATTCCCCAATGAGATAGCTCATTGCCAACCTCAGCGTTGATATCACCCAGAATTATTTTGGTGTCGTTTTTAGGCAATGAGTTGACTAGTTTTTCCAAGTGATTGTAGAACATTTCCTCAGTTTCTTCGACCTTTCCTTTGGTCAGGGCGTGAACATTAGACAGTCAGATTTTGAAAAATTTGGCTTTAATACGGATTACCTTAAAATTAATAACGTGTAATTTGAACTCCCTATCCACAATGAAGGCTATTCCAAATTCTCGTTGTCCAGTAGGTTTCCCACTTTTGCATATTGTGTGCAATCTCATGTTTTCAATTCCGTTTCCAGTCCAATTCGTTTCCGGGATTGCCGGTAGTTTTAATTGATTTTGACTGGCCTGTTGCAAAAGGTCCTTAACAGCGCCAGTGTATGTAAATGAGTAATCTGACATTCCAGGATCCAATACCATAGTCCTTTTTTCTTTTGCGAGGTCGTTGCCGTAATTCCAATCCATTCCGAGGCCCATCTGCAGGGTTCGAAACATTTTAAGGTTTGCCAGGGATGGGGAGTTAGTCCGTCGCCCAACCTCCATTCCAGCGGCATGATTATTACGTCGATTCCGTTATCAGGTGTGGAAGATTCGCCTTCACCCTCTTACGTCTCCCAAAGTGGCGAAAGTAGGGTTCAGTAGCAGAGCTGTAGATGTATTTACAGTTATAAGCATTTCTCGGCATTTAATGTCCTATTATTGGGGAATATGCTCAAACTTCAATCCCCGGATGGAGGACTGGGAGGATGGACGTTGAGAGGTTTGCTGACGCACTTACGGCAGACGCACCGTTGCTGGGAGCTCCGCCAGGGAGTGGAGGGCCTACAGCCAAGGACTTGGTGAACTCAACTATGAGTACCATCATAGCTGCTTGCGAGTCTTCCATGCCCCGTCGGAGACCCCGACATGGTAAGCCTCCAGTATACGAGATCGCCGAACAAAGAAGCGAGTGTCACAAACTTCGGTGAGAGGCCCAGCGGGCGCGAACGCGGGAGGAGGCAGACACTAGGCTAGCAGCATACAGGTCCGGCAGGAAATATCTTCGCAAGCTTATTAACAAGAGCAAGGCCCGATGCTGGCAAGACCTCGTGGACGATATAAATAGGGATCCGTGGGGCCTTGGCTACAAGCTGGTCATGGGGAAACTTGGTGCCCTACGGAAGCCTTGTATACATGACACGGAAAAGATGGACGCGATAGTGCGGGGACTCTTCCCTGCCCATCCCGTCCGTGTTGACGCTATCCATGGTGAAACAGCAGTCGAGTGCCCACTCTTCACACAGCTGGAACTGGAGGAGGCAGTCCTCTCCCTGAAAGCGAGGAAGGCTCCAGGTCCAGATGGTGTTCCAGCTGAGGTTTTGCAGCTCGTCTATCACCATTGTCCTGACTTGCTGCTCAGCACATTCAACGCTTGCCTACGGGACGGGGTTTTCCCGGTACGATGGAAATCCCGAATCACCGTCTGCATACCGCCCGTTATGCATGCTAGACACGGCTGGGAAAGTGCTAGAGAAACTCATCAAGGGAAGACTCACTGACGCGATTCGTGCTGCTTTAGAGCAGGACGTTCCACCATTGATGCGATTGCAGAGGTGGTGAACGCGGTCCAAAAGGCAGAGGCATATAGTCGCACCAAGCGACGAATCGTCCTGTTGGTGACACTCGACGTCAGGAATGCCTTCAACTCCGCTAGATGGGTGGATATTCTGGACACGCTGGAAAACTCTTTTCAAGTTCCAGAATATCTAATGCGGCTTTTGAGGAACTACCTTAAGAACCGAAGCCTGCTCTACGACACGACACAGGGCCAACGAAGGATGGAAATTACATCGGGTACTGCCCAGGGATCTATCCTTGGTCCGGACCTGTGGAACGTGTCTTACGACGGGCTACTGAGACTTGAGATGCCAGATGAGTCGATCTTGGTCGGCTATGCGGATGATGTTGAAGCTCTGGTCGCCGGACGCACCGTTGAACAACGCAACTTAGGCTAGGTATGCTAATGCGCCGAGTGAGGTACTGGATGACTGCTCGCGGGCTCAGTTTAGCACTGGAGAAAACCGAAGTGGTCATTTTGACAAAAAAGAGAATCCCTAGAGTAAGGATGATCAGTATTGGAGATATACAAATCGAATCGAAGCCAGCGGTGAAGTACCTGGGGCTACTGATCGACTCAAAGATGAGTTTCTCTGAGCAAATCAGGGCAACGGCCGAGAAGGCTGCTGCGGGAATATCGGCCCTGAGTCGACTTATGGCCAACGTAGGGGGACCCTGCCCATCAAGAAGACGCCTCTTGATGAGTGCTGTAGGGTCAGTGCTACTGTACGGAGCAGAGGTATGGGGCGAAGCTCTCAGCAAGGAGGTATACCGAAAACGATTGGCACAGGTACAGAGAAGAGGAGCACTGAGAATTGCATCTTCGTATCCAACAGTCTCCAACTCGGCAGTGAGAGTGATTGCAGGCGTGATACCTGTCACCCTCCTTGCTAGAGAGCGCCGCGCTATTTACTTGCGCCGAAACGAGGATGCGAGGGAGATGGTTGTCCGAGAGGAGAGACAACGCTCGCTCAACGATTGGCAGCAGTCTTGGAGGAATTGCACGAAGGGAAGGGCGCGCCTCATCCCGGATGTGAGACCGTGGCTAAATCGAAGGCATGGTGAGACTGACTTCTATCTGACCCAGCTTTTGAGCGGGCACGGGTGTTTTCAGTCTTACCTGCACAAGATCGGCAAGTCACGGTCTCCCGATTGTCGGTTTTGCCCAGGAGAGGAGGACAATGCCTGTCACACATTTTTTGCGTGTGCCAAATGGGCCAGGCTGCGAAGGGAACTCTACAGGGAGACGGGAGAGCTCACCCCGGATAATATAGTTGCGGTGATGCTCGAATCGGTTGACAAATGGAACCAGGTGGCACATTATGCTCGGGCAGTCCTAAAATATAAAAGGGACTCGCAGCAGCCGGAGGCACTGGGGCTGGGGGATCGCTCTTCTCCCGCTAGGAAAGGGACTCCCCAGCTTGAAGGTGCCCCACGGCGTAACAAAACGAGACCTGGCCCGAAGAAATGTGTCAAACGGTTCCAGGCTAGGTTCTCAGATTGACAGGGGAGGTGTTTAGTGGGTAGTCCAAAGGTATCCTCCATGGGAGTCCCACACTGCCAGGCTCGGCGGGCATAAATGCCTTCACCTCCCTACCACAAAAAAAAAAATAAATTGGGGAACCAGTAAGCCCTTAGTGCGAACCAAGAGCATTTACTATCATTGAATTGGGTGGTTTGGGAGGGGAAATTATGAAAGGTATGAGTTGGAGAAACAAGGGGCTCCTTTTTCCTCTTTCAAACAAGCTTGGGACCTCTACGGCGGAGTTATATGTGTATGTATATACATATATATACTCGTAGATACATATATATATATATATATATATATATATATATATATATAAATATATATATATGTATATATATATATATATATATATATATATATATATATGTACATATATATATATATATATATATATATTTATATATAAATATGTATATATATATATATATATATATATATATACATATATATATATATATGCATATATATATATATATATATATATATATATATATATGCATATATATATATACATATATATATATATGCATATATATATATATATATATATATATATATATATATATATATATATATATATGCATATATATATATATATATATATATGTATATATATATAAACAGGGTGCGCCAGAGAAACCAACTTATTTGTAAAAATTCCCACGCGGTGAGTTAGGTGGGTAGAGGGGCGAGAGGGGACGCATCTGGAGGGGGAAGTTCCCAAGTTTGTTTTTCCTTCCAGTCGAGCGAGTTACTGTCTAGTGTGCAATGTCGGTGATGGGAATAATTGGTCCTTATTTTTTTTTTGAAGAAAACGAACGCGCAGTTACCGTGAATGGAGCTCGTTACAGGAATATGATCGAGGATTTTTTTCTACCAAGACTCGAAGAAATGAACGTGTGGTTTCAGCAAGGTGGAGCCATAGCACACACAGCACGAGACTCAATGAATTTGTTGTGACAACACTTCCCCGACCGCCTCATCTCTCTCAGTGGCGGTCTCCAATGGCCGGCACG
>OZ017739.1:286192213-286364713 GCA_963969285.1 Odontomyia ornata | reverse complement strand
ATATATATATATATAGATATATATGCATATATATATATATATATATACATATATATATATATATATATATATATATATATATATATATATGTATATATATATATATATATATATATATATATATACATATATATATATAGACATATATATATGTATATATATAAATATATATATATATATATATATATATATATATATATATATATATATATATATATATATATATATGTATAGCATATAACAAAATTTGTGCTCGAGGTCACAACATTCCCTCGATTTTTTCCAAATCTTGAGAAATCAAATATTTCTGCTAGCAGTTGTAACCATACAATTCAGCTAGGCGAAAACAAAAAGGCAGCTGTTTTAGATGAAACTCAGTGAATTCTGTTTGCATCGAAATTGGTACAAAAGTTTATTCAATTATATGATAAAGCTCACAATAAAAAAAAATCCAAAGTTGAATCATCTGAAACAAAATGGTGGCTACTCCAAAGTCGATGAAAGTGGTACAATGAAGAAAAATTTAAGGGTCAGGTCAGAAAACTCGTAAAATTTGTTGTGAAATGGGTATGAAAATATCCGTAAAAGACTGCAGCGATGGTCTGCTGCCTTGGTGGAAGAGGATGTTAAGATCCGCCGAGATTGGCCTTGTCTGGGGATGCGTGAATGCGCTGGCAGGCTAGCGTTGCGGTGTCGTGGGGCGGGTTCTTCCCCCTAGCAACAGGACCCACTACAAAAAATATTTCGCACTCACGAATTAGAAAGGGTCAGAATGCCGATCGACTGGTGTCGAGGTCGAGGTAACCTACTAAGAGTTGGAATTGCTTGTTCATAGAACAAGTTGAAACGAGCAAAAACGGACGGACTGGCGGAGACCTCGTCATTACGACGATCCTAATGGCCCACAAAGAGTGGGGCATCCAGAAGGAAGTAGTGCCATCTCACACCCTTCCAACCGGATGAAGATCCAAACGTATACGTGGCCATGTGATTCCCATTTGAGTGAAAAACTCATACAAAAGCACTTTGTACGACTCTTTTCCACAAATGAGAAGCACAAACGTAGCCAATTTATGCTATAGAGTTATGCAATGAAATCATATAACCCTATTTTATAAAAGGGCACGCGAGCGGAAGGCCACTCTACCCGGCAAGAGCCCCTATTAAGTCTCAAAAATGGCTAGCCCATGTTATGCGAAAAGCCTTCCATCGTGGCGGGTCCTATACCCGGTCAGAATGATAGAATGAAAAGACCGAATTATTATTTTTGAACTTCACTCGATTAACATGATACAGTTGCGCTTTCTCTTATCAAAAACTTCTACGCGGAAACTTTGAAAATTTGTTATAGGTAACTCTAAATAACTATGAGCTTGCCGATAGATATGTTTGCAAATATATCATTTCCGTTTAAAAGCCATCTACTCAATAAAAATCATTTGAATCCACGATATATTCGCTGTCCGCAGCGTTATCTACGATGAACATAAAAGTGTGCTTCAGAGGATTGGCAACAAATACCTTAGAAGTCAAAATTTGATCAACTTCGTTAATAATAGTACATTTTATAAATTTTATTTTTTGGCCACTAAAATCGAAATTGGACCCTTAAATTTTCCAAAGGCTACAATTTAAGTTATCTAAAGGCAATTATATGTGTTCTGAAAATTTCACAATAATCGAACAATAAACAACTAAGTTACAGCCGCGTGAATATTTAACAATTACAACAACATTAACACTTGATACTAGGGAGATACACGTTTGCAACGGGCCTAGACACTATAACATAATTATGTGGGAATTTTCATAAAAATTTTAAAAATGGTTTGTAATATTGATGTGACATCATGACTAATTAAGCGACGGAGTGAAAAGCTTGAAACAAAATGGCGGCAAATATAAAAATATAATAACCATAATAATTTTTCGAACTTAATTTATAGAATCTGTATATTGGTCAAGTTTTCATGTGCAGAATATAGTGATTGATATACTAAATGTTTTACAATATCCTTCTGGCAGGAGCACTCTCCTGCTACTTCAACTTGTTATTTTATAAGTCTCTGTTCAAACTTGTTCTCATAAACATTTGTTTTGCATAAAACGCTTTGTTTGAAAATATTAACTTTTACCCCCCTGCAATCACTCATCGTTTTCATTTAAAAAATATATTTAGTCAATCTTTGAAATTTTCTTCTGATAATGTCCAATAAATAAATATCCAACAAAAAAACCTCACTTTCTTAGCCCGTAAAAGTTTTGTTTAGCTCTTTTCTTCTTTCCACTTTAAGCTATTAATAGTCTTTATAATTTCTGCCAAATAAGTTAATACATGTTGTAGAATTAGTCAGATTTAATGTAATTCTTCTTCCATATTATAAATAAGCATTTTCTTATCATCTTTTCCACCATCACACGATACATTTAAGTCTGAACATGAAGGCGAAGGGTTTTCGAGAGGAAAAACGTTCAAATTGGTTGGAAAGTTTAATTTAAAATGAGGAAATCCCGGATGTGTTTCATACAGTCTAGCCGTTTGCGTTACTCGCGGGATATTTAATTTGGAACAATTCACTCATTTGCGCAAACTTTCACGAAAGACCCGACCAGTTTCTTTTCTTCCGTTTGCTACACGCTACGTAACCCGTATGATCATGCAATGTCGTGGCATTCGGACAAGGTTTATTTCCGGCAATTTTCATCAACCACTTTAACATGCAACTGTTAAACAGCACGGGGTTAGGGAAATTGCAGCTCACTCTAACAACATCCCTACCGGTTACCCGAATGAATACCGAAATTCCAACTAAAATGACTTTGGATCGAACACTGGGAAAGTATTTTAGATATTCTGAATTCCTTTTAACTTTAAAGCATGAATCACTAGGCATTAACAATCAGTTGGCGTTCCTGAAGCTTGTATTCCAAAATTAGACACTTTACCACACAACCGAAGTGAACATTCCTGGCGGGCAATCTCCAAGTGATATCACCTCTTGTGCATGATTAATGCAAGAAAACTCAACTAAGCCGCTCAAATGAACTCAGTTTCAACACACAGCGCAAGCGAACGTTGCTGGCGGGCAATGTACAATCGATACACCAAATTCACACTCGTTTGATGTTAATAACACATAAGGCTCTCGCGAATTCTTTTTATTTCGATGGGTTCCAATCAACTCGATAAAAAAAAAACGCCGATGCAACTCACTGAACTGAAGCAATGTCTTTACTCGTGGCGTCCGCGCTGGTGGGCGATTTCAAGCAGACTCCTCTATGACCCCCAACTCGAGCATCCTGTTCAACTCTGCGTACACTAACTTTTCCATGGCTGATGAGATGGCATAGTGTCTCTGCTTGGTAGGCTTACTATCGACAACATCGATGACATATGAGACCAGTGTGGTAGGGCCAAGGCCTTGCGTGGCGTAAGATGGAAAGGCAGCGATGGATGCTTCGAGACGTTGTCGTTAGTTAGATGTCAATTCATGCCTATCGGGGACAGAAGCGAGTTCGTTGACATATCTAGTATTTAATGATGCATCGGTGAATAAATTTGGGGCCAAACTAAATTGGAGAACGACATCGACGCCAAAATATACGTTCTGAGTTAGAGAAAAGATAATAAAGAAAGTGATATCCTTAGTCTGACCTCGGAACATCACGGACGTGGGGGGAGGGTAGATTACCCTGGATAGAATGCTTCAATCAGTGCAATTGCGATTTCGCCCAACACTTCCATTGGGGCTAAGGTCTGGTATCATTCTCAGAAATCTCTGAGATGTTACAAAAGTTTAATGTTTTACGGCAGGTGCGCACTCCCTTGCGGAAACTCCGCCAACGACTGGTTGACCATTTTGTTTTGCGCGGGCAAGAGGTGACTTCTTCCAAAGTAAATATTCCATCTCAAGCCGCCCGATATTCCTGCAGTAGAACATGGTATGGCTTTAGTACGCGAGTTCGGGGCTGCCGAGGCTCTTCAGACAGTAGCTGCTGTGGTTGCTTCAACACTGTCGTTGGTGAGGCTTTCGGAAGAGAGGGAACATCCTCAGTCATAATTGTCATGGCTGGTGGGTCATTGTCAAGGTTGCTGGGGTTGGCAGCTGGCTGGGAGCATATTGTGGCGCATTGCAGTACCGCTCGGCCTTTTTTTTGAATGGAACAATCTGGGCAGTCTGAAAAATAGGTGTCAGGCTTATCGCATGCGTAGCAGCAAACCATACGCTCTGCTCAACATGCAATAAACCAATGTCCGGTTCGCTTGCAGTCCCAGCAGGTCGTGAGGTTCCCTACCGTGGCTACAGTAAACTGATCCGACTCCATGTTTTCCTCCAAATCCGTGGTGTTATATTCTGGTGCTACTTCTGCAATTCCACGCCACAGACCCGTGCTCGCTTGCAGGTAGTTCCATTCCCGGAGGTCTTCCTCGATCCCCTCTAGTCGGCTCACGGCCCTCAGCAGCGATTCCATATTCTGCGGGTCTGAGGTTGCGACATGGCGACGAAGTTCCAGCCTTAGGTTGCGTTTCAACGCCCGCAGCAGTTGTGTGGATGTCATTGGCTCGAACAGCTGGTCGTTCAGCTGAAGGATTTCGGCCCGGTGTTGATGAAAGGGCTCGTCCGGACGTTGCTATCCGGCATGAACCCCCTCATCCATGTTGAGCGTAGGGTTCTCTATGCGGAGTACCTCTGTCAGCCGTGACCACTGTATAGATGGTGGAGCTGAGCATATCCGCCAGTTTGTCTCCAGGGCTGCCCCCCTAAGCAGCATTGGCAAGAATCCTGCCAGCGCCGTCTGATCGCCTGCCATCATTTGCTCAATCAGGGACTCCACCTGACCAATGAAAACTACCACATTGATAGTGTTAGGTTCCCCGCTGAAATGCAGATTCCAGCCCTGAATGATGCTAGGAACCTGCGTCGGCTTCAGCCGATACGGAGTATGTGGAAGACTGCGTTGATCCGGAGAAGCCACTGGAGCCAGAGTTCGTGGTGGTGCTTGGCTCAGCCTGGGCCGGTACAACGGAGCCATAGGATTCATTGCTGCACCGGAGCGGTTTCTCTCGGGCTCGCATCGTGGGTCTAAATGGAAATCCCAAGGATTTATGTCTGAATCCCACATCGGAGGCGTTCTTGGACGGGCTGGGGGTTGGGTTTTCCTGCTTGCACCCGGGTGGCCAAAACTTGCACAAAAGCCATCAGGTCTTGCAAGACTGTCGCCTCCACAGCCACAGTCTGTCTCTGTCCTTCGGCAGGCGGCACTGCTTCTGCTCCTGCCATTATGTCACGCTCGTCAGGTGACGGCGAACCTCGATCCCGGCAGTCACCGCCCCTTGAGCAGCTGAAATTTCAAGGTGGCTGGACGTTAGAACTGCCAACGTTACTGGTTGACGGCACAAATGGCTAGTCCAGTTGACCAGTAGGTGCTGGGTAACGCAGGCCTCATGAAATTGGTGGGCACAATGCAGCGTTTGTGCGGACGTACCATTATTCCTTGCCTGCTGGCAAATAACGCACAACGCCGTAGGCCCTGCGTCTGAACACAACCGACGCTTTTCTGGCATTCGTTTGGTGGAAATATTCTGAAAAAAATATGAGTATTACGAGGCTAAAAGGGAAAAGTAAGATTATAGCTATATAGATAAATATATTAAAAAAAACCTAAAACTACGAATAGATTTAAATATAAGCCTACAAAAAATTAAGAATAAAATATTCAATATTCGTGAAGTGGCCGGAAGTGGCGAGCTGTTCTTGAACCCAAAAAAAAGTAAGCTAAAGGGAAAAAATGTTATTACTTTATCAGGAAATTACGGTCCTTCCATTCCATAGATTCCTTTCCATGGTAAGGATACCAATGGTACACTCTTCCTGTTGCGTCACAGGGACTACTCTCTTGCGGTACTATAAGGATCAGGGTTCAGAAGTACTATTTTGTCCGCAAGTTTTCACAAGTTACAATTTGTCAGCCCAGGATGAATTCTGACCCACAAGCAGCGCGTGTCTTGTCATGATAAGTCACAGACTAGCTAAGCAGCCAATCACATGAAATCAAGATCCATGTAATGAAAGACATTTAGGCACCACTTGGTTTGGGGTACAGATAAGAATCCTCCGCCAATAAGATGTTGGGATAATAACTTCCAAATACACTTAAGGACTCTAATATCATTTGGCCTTACTAGTCATACAATGGTGGTAGAGCATCAAAGTATGAGTCAAAGCAGGTCTAAACGATATTGATGTCCGAGGACAACACACGTCCGGAAGTTATTAAACTGCTGGGGCACGATTTATGCAATATCCCTAAGTAGCCCGCCAATAATCTGGCCACCTTGCAGGGTCACCTACAGACGATGGTCTGTCTCATGCTCACGACTATTGATACAGCCGGGCATTTCGGGTGCCTATTTGTAGTGAAAGTGTTGTATAAAATGCCCGTAAAGGATTGCAGCGATGGTCTGCTGCCTCGGCACAAGCGGATGGTAAGATCCGCCGAGATTGGCCTTGTCTAGGGACGCGTGAATGCACTGACAAGCTAGCGTTGTGGTGTCGTCGGGCGGGTTCTTTTCCCCTAGCACAAGGACCCACTGCAGAAAAATTGCATTCACGAATTAACAGGTCATCATGCCGATCGACTGGTCTTGAGGCCAAGGTAACCTACAGGGTGCGGTAGCATAACTGCACGCTCCGCACTGTTCCAACGCATGATAGCGACTAACCAAGGGATGAGCAAAACTTTAAAATCACCTCTCTCGAATGAGACTACTAGCGCCGCGCTATAACAGTTAGCACTTTAAGGGCGGGCATTTCAAAAAAGGAAGTTATGCTGCCGCACCCTGTACTAAGGGTTGCAAATTGCTTGTTCAGAGAACAAGTTGGGACGAGCAAAAACGAACGGACTGACAGAGGCCTCGTTATTAACGACGATCCTTATGGCCCACTATTGTGTTAATTCATGAATGCAAATTTTTGTTGTACTGGGTCCTTGTGTTAGGGGGAAAGAACCCGCCCAGCGACACCGCAACGCTAGCCTGCCAGCGCATTCACGCGTCCCCAGACAAGGCCAATCTCGGCGGATCCTACCATCTTCTTTCGCCGAGGCAGCAGACCATCGCTGCAGTCCCTTACGGACATTTTATACTTCCACGATTTTTTCGAGATATTTCTGTCCAAAGATGTCCCATCGTGAGGTGCCGACAGATAATTTTACTATATTTCGTCTCCCCCTGCACTTCGCAATGCATATAGGGCTGTTTGAAAACTTGTTTTGCAGAGTTCTCGTCAGGGTTCTTTATTGGGTACCATTGGTAAAATGTAAAATGTTGTGCGCTTACATGGCATCACCTTACAACTTTTGTTGTTTTTTGATACGTTAAATTTTAGGAGAGCACTATCTTTGACCTGTGAATAAAACTTCGCCATTCTAACTTATGTGGTTTGCGAGAAAACTTGCTATGCCACCCTGATGGACAGACTGCTGTCATTGTAGTAGGGTATTGTAAAATTATTTACAACACCTGGCTAAGTAGAATATACACTCAGAATTAAATGTGTTGCTCCTATGAAATATCAAATTTGCTAAAATTCCGACATAAATTACTTTGCAGCTTGAAACGATGATGTGATCATTTTCACCGCGGGGCCAATCATTCATCACCTGATCTGATGCGAACGTTGAATGCCTGATAGCCAAGAATTGTTATTATTTTGCACAATGTAATTTATTAGTCACCAGCGTATGCATGATACTGGTATGAACTAGGTGCCCTGCGCATTGGCAAATTCTAGATGAATAGTTAATACTTAAAAACAAAATCTCGTGAAATAATTAAATGTTTCTCCGATCCCTTAGAAATTCACTTATTTAAAAATTAAATAAAAAAAATTCTTTTTGTTTGTTGACACTGGACAATACTCAAGAACATATACTAACGCCACTACAACGTAATACTAAAATGCACTTTCTGTAAAAATGTTTAATCCTCCGCCAAAACTTGCTAATGTTTTAATTAAATTGAGCAGGTGTAATCGGTAGCGGTGAGACACGTCGAGGACGCTTCATTCGGTAAATGGCAAAGTCGTAGATTCTATGTCGCGCAAACGCATCTTCCCGGGCTGCTGTGCCAACTTAAATATTTCACCACCAAGATATCAAGCTGTTTGTCTGTTTCTCAATCCCCAATTACAATATTGGAGCCCAGCTTGTGATGCGGCAGCCACAGGTGTTCATTTATCTACAAATTCATATGAGCGCAGCAATTGAAATGGTTTCAATAAAGCCAACAAAGAACACGAATGCATCATTAAACATTGAACAAACAATCATAGAACGGGTGAACCTAAACATCAAATTTGAGTCACATAACACTCGACTTTTCCCCGGCGTACTTAAATTGTAATCACGAATTTTCGAGCTGGTAGCTGTTATTCAAAGATGTCAACGTCCTCTTCGGTTACCCAATTGCGACATCGATTGACTTTTTACCGTCTTGAAATATTTAAAATAAAAAAGAAGATTCACTAGTAGATACAATAGGCGACGTGTTAATAGCACGCCGATATGTGCTATGTAACATGTGCACTCCATGCGTTAACAACAGCGAAGGAAAAAGTCGTCAATGAAGGCATAACCGTTGGGACGGTTCCAGCGAAAAGGCAATAAGTTATTTGAATAAAAGATTTGCCAAAGGTAATCAAAGTAACATCGCAGTGCAATACTGGCGCGGGGCTGCACAGTTTTGGCACTTGTGGAGTCGCTCCTCCTTTGACATTTTTCGCAAGTGCCTCGTGGAAATGTTAATGAAAGTCGATTACATTTGCTCACGCCAGTTGCGACCCGCGTCGATTGAATAATCCACCTATTGATTTGCATCAACAATAATATCGTCAAGATGCGGCAGACTCATACGCATGCAGTGTTACCGTAAAAAACCAAATTGCATATTTATGTTTACCGGCATTACGGACATGTGTACACAGTAATGGTTATGCTACTTTTTTAAAGTATTTGTTATTTGTACATTTATGCTTCAACGTTATACCGCGATTTTGTGATGTTTACATGTTGGACCAAATACACGTAAAGTGCTGTCTCTTATCGAAGCAATGAATGTAACCTCTTTCAAGTTTGGAGTAACGAAGACCGACTCATTTCTGGCCTTCTTCGAATTCATTAAATTCCACTTGCCTATTCCCGCAAAATTTCTTTTGAAGAGTTGTGTGAATAGGAGATGTGCAGATCAGACACCAATTTTATATCAAAATTCCTATTTTGTTTTACTTCAAAGCAATGTGCTTTTCATAAGAGGCTTTTGTAGCGCAGAGTCGTTACTTTATATGCAACTATAAAGAATTTATGCACATACATATGTACTTATGTTTTTCTGCTGACCATTCTACATTTTACTGAGTTTAAAACTTGTGATATCAATTTTTAGGATTGTTTAAAATTTTTGCGTTTATAATCTCATGGACAATTGGTGATTGGAACTTAATTCATTTTAGGTGAATTTCTGGAAAAAAAAACTTCCTTGTTGCCAAAAATACTATATAAAGAGTGGTGCAACCAAAATGCACGATGTTATTTGTAAATAAAACCAAAAGTTTTCAGAGAATTATGTTAATATTTTTTATTATAATAGAAGGATCTATGACAATTATGTGTGAAACAAAATATCGCTCAAATACTCGCCACGGATACGGCGGCATACTTCTTTCCGATGGTCCATATTTTCAATGACCCTGAGACATCTAAGCGTGTCAATTCAAATCTATATTCAAAATTCGCATCAGTGATGTTCGTGAGATGTTCAATTGTTTGGCACGATGACCGTTCTTCTGCCACACTATCGCGAACAACAGCAATGTTTTTCGCAGAACGAACTGGGCGAGCATGCACAGATGATTTTACATTTTCTGCAGATGCGGCTTGCGGAAATTCGCACGCAATTCTCCCGATTATGGACACATTTGATTGATTATGCTGACCAAAAAAATCAGGAAGTGCACCAAATGCGTTTTGATTTGAACGGCCATTTTCGTAAAAGGCTTCAACAACCTTACCGCACTGGTCAATTGTGTACCTCTTCATGGTTGAATTTTTCAATCACTGGAGCAAAGAGATTTCAAATTAAGTTGGGCGAAAACCTGACGTTAAGGTGTGACTCACAATTAATATTGTGCATTATGGGTGGACCACCCTTCATATAACATTACGAATATATTATTAAAGAAAGTTGACGCATGCTTTGTACGAGCAGTCGTTGACATTGCCTCGAGAGCTACAGTCTGTTGAAAACTTTCTCCTATTTATTGAGAAGCGTTTCCAGGCGCTCAAAACTCTTAATGTTCCTAAAGTGAAGAGTAATGAGCGAGCCAGTAAGCCAACCGTATTAACCACCAGCAATGCTGAGCTTTAATTGGCATGTACAATGTGCAATGGTAGCCAAGCAGTAGATTATTTTGATGCTTTTTCATCACTAAAAGTAGCAGGGAGAAGTTCAAAAGCCAGAGAGCAGAAATTGTGCATTAATTGCTTAAGGACGGGACATTTTTATAATATATGCAGTGCTTAAGGATGTGTTGTATGCCACAAAACTCATAAAACATTGCTGCACTTCGCAAAACCATCAACAAATACCGCAACAAACGTCCAGGAAGGTGAAATCAAACCTACGCTTTCAACAGCCACGAACATAGCAGCTCGGACTGAGGAAGCTCAAAGTGGTTATGTGCTTTCGTGTACAGCCATAGGACACGTTTTTGACCACAACGGCCAACCGACAGGTTGTAGAGCATTATTGGATTCCGGTTCGCAGCTAAATTTCATGACTGAACGGCTGCGCAAGAAGTTGCGCCTGGCAAACAATCAAGTCAATTTAACCATTTCAGGTAAAGGGGATGCCTGCTCAAAAGTAACAGATCGTGTACAGGTGAAAATTGGTTCACTAGTCGAAAACAATTATACGTCCAATATTGAGGTCTACGTAATAAAAAAAATTTGCGGCGCACTGACCATTGGGAAATCCCGGAAAACGTGGCATTGGCTGATCCAGAATTCAACAAACCTCAAAACGTGGACATGCTGCTAGGAGCTGAGGTATATGGTGAATGAAAACGTTATGGGCAGATAAAGTTGAACGATGGCCTTCCCTCGCTGCAGAGCACAATGCTTGGGTAGATTGTATTAGGGAAGGTAGCTGCACTTGATTTTAACACACCATTTTGTGGGATTACGAATTTGGACTTGCAAAATCAACTTCAGAAATTTTGGGAGCTTGAAGAGTGGCCCCAGAAAATAGCGCTGTTGGCCACTAACCAAAAGTGTGAAGATTTTTTTTGAAGAAACAACGTTTAGTGACTCAACTTGGCGTTTTACTGTCAGTCTACCCATCCTCAGCAATCCTCGGTCAATTGGAGAGTCAAGAAATATTGCCTACAAACGTTTCATCAACATCGAAAAGAAGTTGCAAAAATATCCACATGTTTATGAGCAGTATCACGCTTTTATGCAAGAGTATAAAGACTTGGGACACATGCAGAAGGTTAGCGCTAAGGAAATAAAATCACCCCATTGTATTCTTAAGCACCATTTCTTGATAAAGTGGTCTAGCAGTACAAATAAGCTACGGATATTTTTTGACACCACGCCGAAGATATTGAACAACATATCACTTAACGATTTACTGTTGAAGGGTCCTAAGGCTCAGGATTACTTATTTTCGATAATGCTACGGTTCAGGACTCGGCAAAGGGAGTGTCACAAGCTTCGACGTGAGGCTCAACGGGTGCGGAACCCTGATGAGGCATGCGAGCAGGTGGCAGCATATAAGTCGGCCAGGAGATTCCTTCGCAAGCTAATCTACAGTAGCAAGGCTCGCTGCTGGCAAGACCTAGTGGACAAAGTGAACAAGGATCCGTGGGACCTTGGCTACAAGCTGGTCATGGGGAAACTTGGTGCCCTACGGAAGCCTTGTATACATGACGCGGAAAAGATGGACGCGATAGTGCGAGGACTCTTCCCCGCCTATTCCGTCCGTGTTGACGCTGTCTATGGTGAAACAGCAGTAGAGTGCCCACTCTTCACACAGCTGGAGCTGGAGGAGGCAGTTCTCTCATTGAAAACGAGGAAGGCTCCAGGTCCAGATGGTGTTCCAGCTGAGGTGTTGCGGCTCGTCTATCACCATTGTCCTGACTTGCTGCTCAGCACATTCAACGCTTGCCTACGATACGGGGTTTTCCCGGTACGATGGAAGGTGGCGAGGCTCATGCTGATCAGTAAGGGGAAAGGGAAATCCCGGATCGCCATCTGCATACCGCCCGTTATGCATGCTAGACACGGCTGGGAAAGTGCTAGAGAAACTCATCAAGAGAAGACTCACTGACGCGTTTCGTGCCGCTGGGGACCTATCTCCTCGGCTGTACGGCTTTAGAGCAGGACGTGCTACCATTGATGCGATTGCAGAGGTGGTGAGCGCGGTCCGAAAGGCAGAGGCATATAGTCGCACCAAGCGACTGATCGTCCTGTTGGTGACACTCGACGTCAGGAATGCCTTCAACTCCGCTAGATGGGTGGATATTCTGGATACGCTGGAAAACTCTTTTCAAGTTCCAGAATATCTAATGCGGCTTTTGAGGAACTACCTTAAGGACCGAAGCCTGCTCTACGACACGACACAGGGCCAACGAAGGATGGAAATTACATCGGGTATTGCCCAGGGATCTATCCTTGGTCCGGACCTGTGGAACGTGTCTTACGACGGGCTACTGAGACTTGAGATGCCAGGTGAGTCGCGCTTGGTCGGTGCGGATGATGTTGCGGCTCTGGTCGCTAGACGCACCGCTGAACAAGCGCAACTTAGGTTTAGGTATGCTAATGCGCCGAGTGAGGGACTGGATGACTGCTCGCGGGCTGAGTTTAGCACTGGAGAAAACCGAAGTGTTCATCTTGACAAAAAAAAGAATCCCTAGAGTAAGGATGATCAGTATTGGAGACATATAGATCGAACCAAAGCCGGTGGTGAAGTACCTGGGGCTACTGATCGACTCAAAGATGAGTTTCTCTGAGCAAATCAGGGCAACGGCCGAGAAGGCTGCTGCGGGAATATCGGCTCTGAGTTGACTTATGGCAAACGTAGGGGGGCCGAGTCCATCAAGAAGACGCCTCTTGATGAGTTCTGTAGGATCAGTGCTACTGTACGGAGCAGAGGTATGGGGCGACGCTCTCAGCAAGGAAGTATACCGGAAACGTTTGGCACGGGTGCAGAGAAGAGGAGCACTGAGAATTGCACCTTCGTATCCGACAGTATCTGATTCCGTGGTGAGAGTGATTGCAGACGTGATACCTATCGCCCTCCTTGCTAGAAAGCGCCGCGCTATTTACCTGCGCCGAAACGAGGATGCGAGGGAGATAGTTGTCCGCGAAGAGAGACAGCGCTCATTCAACGATTGGCAGCAGTCTTGGGTGAATTGCACAGGTAAGGTGGATTCCGGATGTGAGACCGTGACTAAATCGAAGGCATGGTGAGACTGACTTCTATCTGACCAAGCTTTTGAGCGAGTGCGGGTGTTTTCAGTCTTACCTGCACAAGATCGGTAAGTCACAGTCCCCCGATTATCGGTTTTGCCCAGGAGAGGAAGACAATGCCTGTCACACATTTTTGCGTGTACAAAATGGGTCAGGATGCGAAGGGAGACGGGGGAGCTCACCCCGGATAATATAGTTGCGGTGATGCTCGAATCGGTTGACAAATGGAACCAGGTGGCACATTATGCTCGGGCAGTCCTAAAATATAAAAGGGACTCACAGCAGCCGGGGGCGCTGGGGCTGGAGGATCGCTCTTCTGGCAATTCCTCTTCCCCTCTCCACTCCCGCTAAGAAAGGGATTCCCCAGCTTGAAGGCGCTCCACGGCGTAACAAAACGAGACCTGGCCCGAAGTAATGTGTCAAACGGATCCAGGCTGGGTTCTCAGGTTGCCAGGGGAGGTGTTTAGTGGGTAGTCCAGTCGCGCATGGGAGTCCCACACTCTGTGCATAAATGGCATTCGCCTTCCTACCACAAAAAAAAAAAACAAGGTTCAAGATTACTTATTTTCGATAATGCTACTGTTCAGGACTCGGCACTATATATTCACAGCTAATATAGTCAAGATATATCGCCAAATACTAGTTGCTGGGGAGGATCACGACATGCAATTAATCATGTGGCGTGATCGATCGGATGAAGCTATAAAGTACTATCAGCTGTACACCGTGACATATGGCACAAAGTGTGCCTCATATCTAGCCACCAAATATCTGCAAAAGCTAGGAAAGGATAAGGCCGGACGATATCCTTTAGCGTCAAACGGTATGGGAGATTTTTATGTTGATGATCTGACAGCAGTAATAAAAATGCAGAATCAAGTACGACATTTGCTAAAAGAAGCCAGTTTGCCTTTACGGAAATGGTATGCTCATCATCCCAAGCTAATAGAGAACATTCCCAGCCAAGATTTGGAGATTCAGTTGAATTTTTAGAAATTTTAAGTTCAATTTTAAAGACTACATCACCAGAACAATGGAAGCACTTAAGCTCTCATGAGAATCCGGCAGATATTGTGTCAAGGGGAGTGTTTTCTGAACAATTGGTGGGCAATACCTTTTGCTTTGAGGGCCCTAATTTTCTGAAGCAAAGCAAGGCTCACTGACCTCAATCCGTGAAAACAGAAGTTTGCTTAGCAGAGGAAGAAAAACCCATAAACTTTCCACTGGCAGTTGCGGCAGTAGCTGAGCACCCGATGTATGCAATCAACCATGGAAATTCTTTCGGGAAGCTGCGACGAGTGTTTGTTGGCAAATGTACTTAGAGGTGTACGACTATTTTGGAAAACACCACGTATGACACAAATTTTTTTAAGCATAGCCGAAGTGAATGCGGTGAAAAGAGTTATCCTCAAGGAAATCGCAACAGAAATATATTAAAAATGATATGAAGGGGCTTTCAAAAAAAAAAAAAAAACAACGTCATCACGACAAGTAAATTAAAAAATCTAACACCGTTTTTGGATCATGGTCTGATGCGAGTAGGAGGAAGAATTTAACAGGCTGAAATTAATGAAGAAACTATACATTTAATTGCGGTTCCCGGTGAGGGTTCTCATGCCAGACATGACATATCAACATACAACCAATCTACATGCGCGACCTTCAGCATTGATAGCGATTGCACGACAACGATATTGGGTTGTTAAAGGTTGAGAGTTGGCACGGTCAGTTGTGTCAAATGATGTAACTTACACAAGACTGAGGCCACGTCTCGGTGCTCAGCAAATGGGCAACCTGCCAGCTCATCGTGTGAGAGAAGGCAGACCTTTTCTTAATTGTGGAGTTGATTTTTGTGGGCCAATTTTTACCCATTTTAAGCTCCAAGAAAGCTAAAGGAGAAAATTTGTCTCGCCGTGTTCATTTGCTCCACAAATAGGGCAATCCATTTGAAAGTTGTATCAGCATTGACTACTGAAAGCTTTTTAGGGGCCCTAAAAAAATCATTACTAGACGAGGAATCTGTGAAAATATATACTGCGACAATGCACGCAAGTTTGTTGGGGCCAAAGAACAACTGAAGGAAGTCCAACAAATCTTTGACGATCATAAGTCAACAGAGCGAATGGCAAAAACATGCGTGGGGAGCTGAATTTAGTTCTACTTCATTCCTACAAGGTCACCGCGTTTTGGGAGTCTTTGGGAGGCGTCTGTAAAGAGCACAAAAACTCTCCTTCGCAAGGCATAATCTCAATTAGACCAACTTACGAAGAGCTGTGCACAATTGCATGTGAAGTTGAGGCTTTTTAAACACCAGGCCATTAGCACCGTTGTCATCTGACCCCAATGATTTAACGCCGTTGACATTTGCACACTTTCTAACTGGCAAACCCATTTTGAATGGCATCAGCACACATATAGATGCAAATATGTCGTTGCGTAAAACATGGGCCCTCGTAAGTCAAGTCCGCAGAGATTTTGGAATCGGTGGCATCTGGAGTATCTCACTGGGCTCCAAAAACGAGTAAAATGGACTACAAGCAACCTAATTGTTTACATATTCGTACAAAAAAAGCAATATTGCAAGTCTGGCATTTCGTTAATTATTTCAGAAATGCTAGAATAATATTGCTACCGCATTGACCATTGACTCAAATTACCTCACGTGAGTCAATGTTCTACGAGGGAATTGAACATAAACTTTTAATTATTTCAGAAAATATTGCGACTGTGGCATCTTGCATTTCTTCAATTAGGTTTCAAGTGCCAGAACCGCAGACACATATGAAGCAATTACCGCACCGAACATTGACACAGATTTACATGAGCCAATGTTCCCAGCGGCAATTGAACCTTAGTGTGCTTAATCAATTACAACATAAATTAATAGCGGATTTTCAAATGACAATTCTAACCATATATATATATATATATATATATATATATATATATATATATATATATATATATATATATATATATATATATATATTGCTAGATTGAAAGTTTTGCTTAATCGATACGAACAAATCTATTCTGTGGTAGTTCCCGTCGGAAACTGCTTAGACTGATGCCAAACTGATGACTGACACATAGGAAGTGCACTGTTTTAACTGCTAACAGTTTGGCTTTTATCAGAGTGCCTGCCTTGAGGAAAAGGGACCAGCCAACGTGTGCTTTGAGTGTCTATCTATTCAACGTTGTTTTGCTGAGTGTCTGAAGCGTGCTAAGATAACTATGAGTGCTATTCATCGTAGAGTTACAGTTGAATACTTTCAAGAAATAATCAGTCATTCTGTTGTTGAAACGATTGGGACAATAAATATGGTGTTTACTCTTCATAATAGCAGGTATGCTAAAGTGAAGGAATTTTTGTCTTTTCGATACCGGCAACGAGGAAAGTGGGATAAGTACTGCAGAAGTTCCAACTACGTATAAACAGATACCTATAAAAACCAAATATTATGACCTTGGAGGAGCAAATTTATTTGTCTATGAAAAATCTTGTGTTTGATTAAATTTCGGAAAAAAGTTAAGTTGGATTTTTTATACTTTGTACCCAATAACTAAATGTCATTGCCTATGATTATCGGCTGTGAATTTTTATGTGTATTCATTATTAGGTCAGCCAAGTAAGATGCAAACCAACCGCCAAAACTGTTACTAATCATTTCAGTAAAGAATTAGAGAAGCTAAGTTAAGCTTACATTCAATGATTTTGCTCACTTTGTATTAATACAAGTTGTAATGCATTATCACCAATCCTTGTCATGGTGAAACTGATGTCCAATTTAATTATAAAACTGAGGTCTTAACTGATTAATATAACATCCCTTGATACAGGCAAGCATTGAACGTGCTGAGCAATTTATGGCAAGAATTATACTTCATCTGCAATATGTCAGCAAAAATACCATTTCGCACTGAAGTCGCTTTTGACTTCATGGACAAAACTGATTCCTCTAATTTCATATTCTTAAAGAGTAGACAATGCACTGTAATTGCACCACCAACAAGGTTGAATTGCAAGCAAAAATGAGCCCGCCCAATTTTATTCATCTTTTCCGCCCTATATGTGCAGAGAAAACATTGGACTCCGAGCTTCCGCATGACCAACTTGCAGTCTAAGTCTTATGCAGCCTTATTCATGAAGTCCACTTGTTAACTTTGCAGTTATTGATTAGCTTTTGAAGGCTATTTTTGGCTAAATTGTATGCAGTGAGCTAAATGCATGCCTCATCGAAATCCTGTACCTGTTGGGCCTCTTGTCGGAGCGTTTTCCCATTCACCATCTGTACACTGGAAGCTTACCGCACCGGTGTCTCTGGCGGAGCATAGAAGACTTGCAGGCAGATTTAATAATCTTCATAGTTGAGTTAGTTGAGTTCATCAGTCACCTCTGAAGCTTCAGGCAGCAATGCCCATGTTATGAGCATGCCAAAAAACTTCTCAACACCCATCTTCCTGGTGCTCCACCCAAAACAAGGAGGCGCGCATAAGAACGCTGAGAACAACTGTCATTGATCTCAAGCGCTACCTACTGGTTATCATTGGCTCTAAAATTTCCCAGTTGTATATGCTTGGTACTCAAGGCTCTGATTTGAATGTCACATCTGGTATTGTTCAAACGCAGCCCCAGTAGCTGGAAGTAGAGAAGTTGTTTCCGTTAAATACAGCAACTTTAGTTTTGGTAGCCATATCCAGGGCTCATTTTCCATCAGGAGTCTCTTCTAACAAGAACATCCCGGTCTAAGTTCGAGGCAGCATCTCCCATGGTATCCATATACACCACCAGGTCAATAGTGCAGACTTTGATTGTACTCCGAGGACTGCCACGATTTTACCGGAATGAAAATGTTATGGAAGTTAAATTGGAGCTCCTGTGAAAAACAACTTGGCCAAAAAATCATGTTTGCAAGAATAAAACATCAGTTCTATTTCGAAACTCTAACCGTAATCTATGTATCATTTAGGCTAATTTTTCTATATAGTCCAAGAGGAACCTCACTGAACTCTCATATTTCTTGTTATGCAGGATGGCTTTCCCCAAAGAAAAGAAGCCTTGAAAAATGTCGTATGTCAAACTAATATTCGGCGAAGACCAGCCCGCTACAAAAATTCGATATCGAAAGACTCCAAATGGCGTCTGTGACCAACAATTTCACGGGGACGATCGGCAATCACTTGGCTCCCATCTTATCAGAAGCATCGCTGAAAACAAGCAACGAGCTCTGGATGGAAATGACAGTAGCTATTAAGAGTCCGGCGCACGGGAAATGATTGGCTGGATGATGATTGCCAGAATGCATTAGACAAAAAGAATTAGGTGTACAAAAATATGTGATTAGGAAAACTAGGACAAAGAGAGAACAATATGTAAATCTCAAAAGAGTAGCGAATGAGATAATTAGGATTAGGAAAAGAAAATACGATCACGACCAATTTGGAAGTATAGATGTAACTCTAGCGAGTACCAACACAAGACAAGCATACAAAGTAGTGAAAAGCCTGAAATGTGGTCATCAGCCCAAAACCACGCACTGTCGTCATGACATCAGCAATATCATCGCTGATGAAACCAAGATTAAGGAAAGATAGACATCATATTTCAAGAACCCCCTTAATCTTCCGCACAGCCTCTGAATGTCGGAGCCTATATATGTTCTCAAAGAGCTTCCATTGGTTCCACCAACTCTGGATTAAGTGTTAGCCATCAAAGCGCAAAAAATTAATCAAGCGCTGGGCATCGATGCGGTTCCTTTGGGGCTCATCAAATATGGTGACAGCAGTGTTCATATAGCTTTTGGCAAAATCATTCAGCACATTTGGTAACAAGAACATATGCCAAAATAGTGGAGTCAATCAGCTATATTCTCTATCCACAAAAAAGGTGACAAGCTCCAGTGCGAAAATTATAGAGGCAAATCATTACTTTCTACGGTGTACAAAATATTTTCAGACATCCTAGAAAAAAAAATCGGATCATACGCCAAAAGTATTATTGACAAGAACCAAGGTCAGTTTAGAGCAAGTAGATCGACGATAAACCAATTGTCTACAGTCAAGCAAGTACTTGAAAAATACTGGGAGTTCAACATAGACGTTTAAATTTTGTTTTTCAATTTTAAGTAAGCCTACGACAGTATTGATCGTAGAATACTGTGCCAAATAATGCTTTGCTTTGGTTTCCCTGCCAAATTAGTCGGTCTTACTGAAATGAAAGAAGAATGAAAGTCCACATCAATAATCAATGCACCAATACCTTTGATACAAATATTAAACTAACGCAGGGAGATGGTCTGGCCAAATTGCTATCTAATAGGCTCTGGAGCACGTCAAAAGGGAGTCACCTGTTGACGCACGAGGCACATTACTATACGAGTCGAGCTAACTAGTAGCCTATTCAGATGATATCAACATTTTGTCATGGTCATTAACAACTGCCAAAGAACTCTTTCTGAAACTCGACAGCAAAGTAAAACTAGTAGGGCTAGAAATCAATGAGAATAAAGCAAAGCTCATGAAGCAGTCGAGGAAAAGTATCTCAAATACACAAAATATTACATTTCACGCATACAGTATCAAAAATGTGTGCAAATTTGTGTATTTTGGTGCCAAAATAACGAGAAACGGAAGAAGAAGAGACGAAATACGCCGTCGATTACAACTCGCTTGCAAAATATTTCATTCAGTTATGACGATTTTGAAGACCAACTGCATACAAAGGAAAACAAAGCTTCAAGTACACAAATCTGTGATAAGACCTGTGTTATGCGATAGGTGTGAAACATGAACCCTAACCCAAGCATCCGCAAATATATTGAACACTTTTGAGCGATGGATCCTGAGGCAAATAATCGGTGTCAAGCTAGACGGGGAAAATGGTGAATTCGACACAAGCATAAGCTGTGTAAAGTTTTTTACGGGCTGGAGGTCTTAACGATTGTAAGACTGCGAAGCTGCAATGGGCTGGCTACATGAATCGTATGGATGAACAACGGACACCCAAAAAGTTATTCGTTGGGAGAACTGAAGGCCGGAGGTCAGTGGGAAAACTGAGGAAACGCTGGTCTGACTCGGTAGACGAAGACAATTCATCGCTGCTTGGATTTTAAAATTTGAAGACGCAGCCAATTGTCCGAGATTGTTGGAGGCACTTGTTGCGGGAAGCGAATCTTCGAAACGAGCTTTAGTGCTATGAAAAACAAGAAGGAGAGGAATGCTGTTTTTGGCCAGTATCCCCTTGCAGAGGTTGTTAACATTAATGATGATGAAAGTCTTCATATGTTCTCTGATAAACAGCCGTCCTGGTTATAATATCCTATGCCATCGCCATTCAAGACATCCTCGTTTCGAATTATCTCGCCATCATTTTAAATCTTTGTGTCAAGCATAGCTTAAGACTTTGAAAAATCTGTGATTTCCATATTAAACAGTTTGAAATGTTCTCATGTGCGTAGTCAACACAAAGAAACCTGAAAAATTCTGCTGTACTATACTTTCCAATATTTGTTAACACTGGGGAAACATTGTTTTCTTATCATAAACATATTAGATATAAGCGTGCTGTCATTATTTTGTTTAGATTGATGCTATTACTTGAGATAAACGACTCGTAAGTAATCATTTAAAAATAAAATAGTCGATATACAATTAAAGAAAAATAGATGAAGCCACCCAAATAATTTTGGTTACATTTCTAGGGTTTTCTAAAATGATTTTACAAAACCTTACTAAAATTGCGTCTTATCTGTCGTCCGTCTATCCATCTGTGTGTCACAGTAATTGTAGGAGAAGCAAACTTCATAAATTTCCATAAATAATTCGAAAGATAATCGTAATCACCACTTTACCAGAGCTTATACACTAAGAAGCTGACGCACTTAGAACAAAATGCTCACCTAATCGTAGTTTACATTGGGTCCACGACTGCGAGTTAGTATTGGTGTACGTGCCTATTAACGAGAAAACCTGCAGGAAACAAGGTCAGACAAGAACAAGAATATCATATCTATTTCACTTCATAAGAGTGAAAGAGATATAAAATCGAATTTAATTTAACGATTTCGTTAAAATGAGATGAGCAACGAAGTAAAATATCTATCTTTATTCAATTGTTAATCTGACAAACGTCACTGCAGCAAACAAGTTTTAATATTGAGCACGTTTTATTTATACTCAAATCTTTTTCCAACGCTATTAGCATTTGTGAGCCAAAAATTTTGTTTATTGTGAAAGTTCTGTGCTTTGTGCTTGATTTGCAATAATGCTAGTTAATTGGTATTATTATGTGTTTTCGGTTTGCTCCATTGTATGGCTTGATCTTTGTTGTCAGATTAGAAGTCTCCCTCCAAATCATGTAAACGTGCCTCGCCCCGTGTTACAAAGTGACAAAGTTCGCTTGATTCAAATCGATGACCGCTCAATAAAAGATAAATTTGATCCGTCGATCCCTCAACCATATCGGCACACAAGTGCCATGTATCTTTAATACAGAATATTGTAAGTGCCCCTTGAGTCCTATTAGTTCCACGAGATCGACTAGAGGTTAATGTATTTCATTAAAGCTACTACCTCAGTGGATACACAATCGTTTTCCTATGCGTCGGCACATATGGAGCTGCCGCAGAGTCACAAGCGTGGTAGGAGGCACATTCCACTGAGTGCATTAGAGCTACTAAGGCCGTCGTCGCAATGAAAAAGGTGCTGTCAAAGTCTATGCAATTGCAAAATTAGTGCAGTAAGCGGAATGAATGGTTGAATAAATCTTGTAAAAATGGGTTTTGCTTGTATTTCCCAAGCGATAGTGAAGACTTCCGCAAGGTGACCAGTACTTCAACAGGTCATCAGGTGGGAGCCTCTGATTCCGTTCCATGTTAATGATCCGTTAGCATGGCAATTTGCATTTGTTACGACTCGCGTTGTTCACCTGTTGGTTACCCTTTACACGCATGCTGGGATTGGTGGCAGATAATAGCGTTCAGGTTGGCGTTTCCACAAGATTCGTCGACTAAACAGCAAATATCGAACATAAATTTGATTCCGTTTATAATTTTTAAAAGTACTCACTTGCATACTTCAAGGTGAGACCAAACTCCTTGATTAATTGGACGTATTTTCATGTGATCTAGTTATATATCAATCAAGATGCCTCCCTTTATAAATATTTATATCCGCAAGGAGATAGGTAAAGATATCAACGATGTCAATAGAATGACTGATGACAGTAAGTTACATCATCTGATGATAGGCTTACTGGCGCTATCTGTTGAACTGCTGACACAATTCTTCATTGAGGTTCCGTAATGAAAATGACACAATCTTTTTGTTGTTTTTTCGTCAAGTAGCACTTCAAAAATTTCGTGTATTTTTCGTGTATTTCCCCTTCCTGTGCGCCTCTGTAGAAAAAAATACCAGTTTAAGTTGTTTTGAAAATTTCTCACTAAGACCTTTCATTTTATATCCATATCGGCCACGTTTGATGAAACTTTTTGGGGGGAGGACACTCCCCTATATGGGGAGACCCAACTTAAGCACCTTGTAAAATCTTTTTCATAGCGAAACTTTGAAGAGGGTATCACTTTATACCTATATACAAAATTTTATGTTTGTAGCTTATACGGCTTGCGAGAAAAAGTGCTGTGACATACGGATGGACGGACAGATGGACAGACCGACAGGCAGGCGCGATTTTAGTAGGGTTTTGTAAAATTTTTTTAACAAAACCCTTAAAACTAATTGAAGGGCACTTGGTTGTGATCCATAACGATGAACAGCATTGACATACCTTAAGAAGAATAAATGTAGCACCACAGTTTGGAGCTACTATGCGATTCAAGATATAATTTGGCATCTTTTCATTCAAAACATAAATTCAGTTCAGAAAACTAAAATGTTATTGTATATTTCATTTCTTTACCATTTTGTTTTCTGTGTGTTGGCCTCATTTTAAGAGTAGTCATTATAACATATCAGGATAAAAAACACATTTGTAAGGGCTTTGCAAAAATTTTTCACAATGCTCTATTGAAATCGGTACCTGTCCATCCATCCACCTGTTGATGTATCACAGTAAGTTTTCTCAGGAATTCAAGAAGCTATACTCATCAAATCATGTTAGAAACTCAAGAATTTCTGATTTATGAAAGTTTGAAAGACAAAACAAATTTCAAAGAACTCTTAAGGGTGTATTCTCATATAAGGATGTGACCCCTTTAAAAAAAATTTTCAACTAATTTAGTCGAGTAGATGAAAAGTCTTGACGAAACATTCCAATATTAGTTATGAAAATAATCAAGAAAGATAGGGGAAGCAAAAGAACTCAAAAAATGATGCTTCTCTCTTCACCATCAAACACCAGTGGACCCGAAAATCTGATAAAAGTCATGGAGATGGCTTTCTATAAGGCTTTTTATTTTCGTAGTGTAGAGAGTATAGAGAGTCTGTGTGGCCTAGTCGTTAGAGCATGAACCCATAAGCCGAAGGTCCCGGGTTCAAATCTCGTTGGGAGCAACGTGATTTAGTTCAGGGGATTTTTCGGACAGACTACGAGTGTTCACTCAGTGGTGATATGTACTGATTTAATCAGATCATATCATAGCTGAGCAAGCACACGGGAGCATGGTACTGACCAAACCAATTTCCGAAAAAATCAATACGGTCATGAAAATGAGATACTCTAACTATCTTTAAGTGAAGGCCCAAGAGGGGCTGCAGTGCTACAAAGAAGAAAGAAGAAAGAAGAAGAAGTATAGAGGGCGCTCTCAACTCAAATAATTGCATATTATTTTGGAAATTTATGTATTCTCTTAAATTCTTATCTGATCTTCCATCTTCGCTTCATTTGAATGGAGCTTTGGCAACTTCACTTCGGGCGATTTGTGTACTTTTTAGAATTCAGTTTTCTTCAATTTTTAATGCTAACCCGAGCAATGGCTCTTTGATCCCAATAAATCACATGCCATTCTACTTTTGGTTTTTTTTTATCCGGAAGAAACCATGAAGTTCTTTTCAGGACTCGAAGACTGTTCAGATTTTCAGGGTTTCGTAAAATAATTTTACAAAACCCTACTAGTTTCGCGACCAGTCTGTCCGTCTATCCGTCCGTCCGTCCGTCCGTGTGTCACAGCAGTTTTTCTCGGAAACTACTTAAGCTAGAAACATCAAATTTTGTGCCTAGGTGTAAAATCGTGATTTCTTCAAAGTTCAACTACAAAATAATTTTATAAGGCATTTAAGGGGGGTCTCCCCATATAGGAGAGTGACCCCCCGAAAAAAAATTTCATTGAAGGTAGCCGATATGGGTATCAAATGAAAGGTCTTGATGAGGACTTTTCAAAAAGGTCATAGTTTGGCAAAATTTGCTTCGGGGGCGCGCAGGGAGGGGAAATACACGAAAAATGTGTTTCCTCCGTCGCGGATGGACATCTGTAATAATTATCAAGGGAGATATTTATGAGTATAACAATACCGAAAACCTCAGAAGTCAAAATTCGTTCAACTTTGTTAATAATAGTATGATCTTCGAATTTCATATTTTCTCCAATTAAATTGTCTTTGACATAGTTCTTGATTTTATTCGATCTGGTGACTACATTTTGTAAATTGAATACAAAACCCTTCTGACATGAGCGTAGGTCTGTTTACCCAACTTTTAATTAGTCAATTGGTGAAGCATCAATTGCTTGTTGATTTAGTCGACCACCAAATCAGTTCAAAAAGTCGTCGCTTTGATCTGAGTGAATCATCCGGTCAGACTTCAACTTCTGTCCAATTTCTTCCGTGTCGATAATCACAGATGAAACAAATATTGCAGGAAGATTACTTAATAACAATTTGCGAATCACCAATTATTTGAATCAGTCCTACAATATTTTTTACAGGTAAAATGAAGGCTTAGTCCAACGTTTTTTGATAGGATACGCCGTTTATCATGAAAAAATTACTTTTATACCTTACAGTTGCTGACTTAACAACTAATTACTTGACTATGTTAGATACATGTTATATACAATTTTCATCCCAAGAAAAAATATTCATTCGTTCATGGACAATTGTATGCATACATATTTAGCATGAATCATGATAACATCGAAAATCTCGGCGAATGATGTTTCGCTTGAGAAGATAATGTATCATCTTGGAATGTGTTTTCCCGTCTTAGGAATTTATTTAATTGTAGGAACAATGTTTTGTTTCGATAATATAAACTGATTAAATGATGACAAAAGCAAGTTTACTACTAACATTCGAATCGAGTACAAAAATTAAAAATTATTAAGGGAATATACGGTTTTTCAGCAAAAATTATTATTGTATTGTACAAAATCTTAACATAATCCCCGCCTTGAACGAAATAGTTCAAAATTCAAACATTTACAGTAAAATCATCAGTTAGGTTGGATTTTGTTTGGATATCTGGTCGAGGTACTGCTGCTGTAGAACCTTGGTGTTGTCGTCAAGTGGAGATGAAGCGTTGTATTATATAGCATCTCAACGTGATGCCAATGAGAGCCAAGGTGGCGTATGATACTCTATATTGATGAACATCATGTTGCGTGATTGATTGATAAGACAGTGTTGACTGATGTGCCAGCATTTCGTCTCCCCCTTGATTTGGACAATGTTTTTGAAAACGCTGGTGTTCAAGTCCGGATATAGTCAGGAGTTTTTGTCTTTGATTGACATAACTACAGCATCTACGGAGTCGGTGTAGTGACTAGCTTCCAGGATTGTCTTGTCGTCCTTGACCGAACATCCAGATGGAATAGTGATAGTGCCGACTCTTTGAATGTTGTGTAGGGAGAACTTTTTCTCCCAGATGACGCGAATGGTTGCTGCCTCCTTCAAAGCGTAAATCCAGGAGTTGCTAGTTGACAATTTCGTCCAATTTCGTATGCAATTTGCGTTCATAAATGCGGAGTAGAATAATTGGTGCTATGGAAGACTCGCAAATATCTTCTTGACCTGTTAATTTGTTGTTTGATCAGCCAAGTTTGCAGATCCTAGGTCCCACACTTAATCACCCAGCGAGTAAGGTGGTTTGCCGAAGCTCATTCCACGAACACTCCTCAAACTAAAACATACAAAACACTCACTACTTACGGTGGACCCTATCTTCACCACCGAAGATTCAATCTCACTAAACGTAAACCCGCGCGCAATATATCCCCGAGCCAACACGCTACGCTTCCTGAAAAACAAAATTGTATTTTCCAAATAAATTGATTAAAAAAACTACAAGTTCCCCTTATATGAAAGCGATTTACTTTGAAATTGTGAAATCATAAACAACAGAAGCAATTTTACATATAATTAACAAAACAAAGATTATCAGCAAAAGTTCTAAAAATATTGACTAACCTCTGTCACCTAACGTAAGTAATAAGGAGGCCTCCTTGTAGCACTCGCATCGTCGACAACACGACGAGAAAAACCCTGCGCTGATTCCACGCACAATTGATGTTATTTATTCTTTCGGGAAACCTTGCCTTTCCTCGGTGGTGATTGAAGTAGAAAAGCATTTTTAATACGCTTTTCCTTTTTTCCTTATTTTTGCAATTTATTTGAAACTCCACACCTTTTTTAGAAACAAACACTTTTGTGCCTTGGTCACTCCTTCACGGTTGAATACCAAAAGAGGACTTTTTCTTTGTTCCTCGCCCTTTTATTACCTCGTTCCCAATGGAGGACCGCTAACCCCGGAGTGAACTTTATAGTTCTCCTTTTTTTGCAAAAATTGTAACCCGTTTCGTGCGATCGGGCAATTCCATCGCAATTTTCACCACACTTCAACTGGTGTTTCCGGAATTCGGTATCTTAGATATTTTTCGGAATCGTCACCACATTTGACGTGTTATAGTCGTGATGTTATTGTTTATGTTCGATACAATTTTGAGAGAGTGCTGAAGTTTATGAGGATTTTCAGTGGCTGGACTTCACTGAGCGACGGAATTATCAGATAATTAGTGCTTTTATGTTTTATCGTCGGATAAGACACTTTGTGTGCCTTTTTTGTCTTTTCTAGGTTTCTTAAGTCACTGTTTGAGGCAAGAGTTGATATTCGCTGACTATTCTCTGCCATAAGAAATTGTCGACGGACACCTGGGCAACTACTAAGATGTGGAGCACAACCTTGAGTAAGTTACTATGTAGAAATTGGTGTGATTACGAATATGAAGTATTATGTGATAGGTTTAAGATGTTTGCAAATGTGTTTATTGTTTCGGAAATCATGTCTAACATCGGTTCCTCCACCACTAACACGTTGGCTTGGTAGTCTCCGGCGCCGCTTTAATTTGCATTAACGAATTGTGGTTTATCATTTAAACCAATAGCAAACGGTATGAATCCCTGTTCCACATTTTCAGGGCCCATGTGATCACCACTGCCGCCACCTTCAAAGTTACGATTCATGTTCCTACCGGGATTACTATGTTTACTTGCATGGTCAAAGTGTTTTCCTATTAACTGCGACGAATTTCTTCACCTTGTCGGTTCAGATGAAGACTACTTCCTCACGCATCCTTTTGACTCGTTCTTTCCGTGGCTGTTGATTACCGATGATGTCGCTGTGGAGCAACTGTGCACATACGGGAGTGGTATCGTGAACTTCGTCGAGCCTAACTAATCTAAGCTGAGCTGCATTAATTTAACTTGAGGAAATAAAAGTCGACTATACTGTAGCCATTAACATTAGAATTTATTCTTATTTTGAACTTTACCAGGAATTTGTTCACTAAATGGTAAAGTTTACTATCCCAGTTGGACTCGAGGATGCATTTTTCGTACTACGTTACCCGGTGGCGGTGTTTAAGTAGTGTTTAAGTTAGCTAACTTTAGCTGTTTTCAAATCCCCCGTGACAAGACATCAGATTTCGTTCGCTGATCGGATGACATTGATCTCTTCGAAGGTTAGTTACCGCATGGTACGTGAGGGTAGGTATTTTTTTTTTAATTCCATTTATTTAGATTTCTTGTATAAATTTTGATACACAGTGTTTTCTGATCAAGTTTAGCAGAAACGGCTAAACGTGAAGCAGCTAAGAAAGCTGTACAGCAAGTACGACACATTCAACGGCTGATTAAGAGAACTTTAAATTAAAATTACAAATGATGCACATGAAAATTTCTCTTCGATTAGTGAATACTTTTACTAGCAACAACTGAGCAGGTGCTCTAATTCTCGCTGCATACACTTTCATTTCGAAGTATAATTCCTCATTTTGCACGCAGTATCCAATTGTAAAAAGTGTTTCAGGCATTATAATTATGTATTTTATCATCCTTTTCTTAACTATCTGCAAGCCGTGAGATTAATCTAGTGAGAGCGTTAAAGACATGGTGGTTAACAGTAGTACAGTAATTGTGAGTTGCTCATGGACTGTGACTTGTGAAAGCCATCATACAGTTGTCAAGCAATAAGTCAGAACTTTCGCCGCAGCGGGAATTGTGAGCTGGTACGGTGTGGTAATGAAAACTATATGGATTTAGAAGTTATCACAGAGTAAATATACTAATAAATAGTAAACGAAGTTGTGAAGTCATAGTCATACTGAATTTCGAGTAATAACTCGTCCCTGAACGGACGAAAAACGTCATTGGGACTCGCAACTCATCCGCATTAATGTGGCAATGGCAGCAGCAACACTTCGGCGATGACCCTTCAACTATAACTTCAGTTGATTATAAATTAGTTTGTGCTTCTTGGTACATTGATCAGTCGGTTTAGAACGACTACAAAGTTGATCGGGATTGGCGTTACTCGAAGCGATTCCAATGAGTATTCAGCTGCATCAAGTATACCGGTCAGAAAGTCAGGAAGATTTTGATCGGATTAATAAATCCGCTCAAAACAAATTGAACATTCAATGGAAGAACGAACCTGTAAAAGTCCACATTGCATTACCCGCCTTATCTACTGTATTGGTATATTAATTAAAAAAAAAAAAGATTTTTAAATTATTAATTTAGTTTTCAATAAGTTAATTTAGAAAAATATATGAAGTATCCAACAAAATAGAATTTATTGTTGGAGATTTTAGTCAGTTAGCACGTATCGTAAAAGCCACCGTATGCTATTTCTAAGTGCACCATGGGATGAACCTAATTATAATCCAAACACTAAATATTTCTGATTTACAGAAACATTTGCAACCGCTGGTGGCATCGTTACGCTACACCCTATCCGAGAAAATCACTGGAAATATTGCAATGTATCTACCTCTACTTTTAAGATTTCAAAATTATTGCACATCAGCTTGCACTGACATGTTCCATCTCCATTGGTAAGGCCCGATCATTTTGGATCGTCGACGGGACGTTGCCAACAATAAATTCACTTATTTTTTCGGAGAATGTTCTTGTTACTCTCTATTCCCTGCACAGAAACGAATAAATTGTAAAAATTGAAAATAAAAAATTCTTTTTTGATGTAAAAAGTTCAGTCCAAATTCATTCAATCGTTATGGCTTGATAATTGAAAATAAATCATTTATAATGATTGTTACTCAATCTATTTAGTTTAATAATTGATTTCAAGTTTATTGTTGTTAAACACTGAAAGATTGTAATCGAAGTTGCAGAAGAGTTTCCATCATAAGGGACCACTCACAAACTCAATACATGAATCAATCAATCAATTCGAAGTGATCACTTTTTTGTGAGGAGAATAAATGCTGAAAAGCATATTTTGCTGTTTCATCACTCTTCTGCTTTCACTCAACTCAAATTTTCAAGGATACATTTCCACTGGCAACCCGAAAAAATGATAACCAAGAAATATTCACATTAAAATACTGTCGCGATATAAACGTAACCGACATACGTGTAGATACGTGTTATACATATGTACGGATGGTCTGTTCCCTTCCCTTGTCTAATACGTATTTTTGTCTCGTATTTAATTTTACGCCATAGTACTCTGACGGAATACCAGAATTCGCCAAACTATGAGAAGATTCCTCAGCTACATGGCCAGCATTTGCCATTCATCTGTGCAACACAAGTTTTTCGGTTGTTCCTCTTTTTCATTCGTAACTACTATCATCGACATCAGGGTAGAAAGAAGCCTTCACACAGAAACCAATTCACTTTTTTGTTAAAATCTCAACTCGTGCAAATGCTCCTTTGCATGGTAATTAGCAGCTGCTAAGAAGAAACGTACTTTCCGGGAAATTAATTTAATCATTCATTAGTGAAAGCTTCGGTTCGAGAGAAAAAATTATTCGGGTATGCATTCTTTCGAAACCTTACCCTTTGAATAAAAGGTGTAAATACTTAACACCAGCAAAGGGGGTAATGTACTGGGGGCTCTAAGAAAAGTCAAAATCTGCAATATGATTATCCCTCCTTACATATGTATTGCAACATTTACTCATACATTCTTTCGCTTATAGGTGGTGTGAATGGATGGTCAGCTGGTTGATAACTTTATTATTGATGATTTTCATTTACAATATCATTAGAAAAAGTTGCGCAAGGAACAATGATTAAAGTACATATCTTATCTAGAAAAACGCAGTTTCAAGTATTACTTGTGGAAATACGAGTATATTATTTTATTTTATAGTATTTGGTTCCATAATTTTATCAGTTTAAGAACTGACAACTACTTTGTTTCATTTAGCGTGCGCTCAGGCGCCAATGCCTCTAAGAGAATAAATAAATCGGCATTCCTAAACACTCATTCTTTTTGTTGATTGTGTCAAAATTTGCAATATTTACATATGTACGTATGCAGCAAACAAACTCTTTTCTTGGAAGATCTGAAGGTTTCATTTCTCTGGCATGTACCAATGGGGAAGTGAGACATAATATTATTTAAACAGTTTAATTGAGCTTGGCCTATTTGGATCAAATTTAGTAATTAAAATTTTGCCCCCTTTCTGTTTACCGATTCTGGAGGCCAAGGTCCGGTTTGGCTGTCGCACCATAGATGATGATGCTGACCGATTGATCTGAAACTTAGTATACACCTTCAGTTCTAATGACAATACATTTTGCACGTTCAGTATCTTATCAAATCCATGATGGCCGCCACCACAAAATGGTGGATTTCATATATACTTCAATACCTTTCATAGGTAACGGATATCAAATGACAGGGCTTAGGAAGTAGAATACAGTGCATGGCGGATTATACCAGAATCCAAGCATCTAATCAAAACAAAGAACTTCGTCAATTTAGAAGCGGTTCCCGAACATGCATCGTCCAAACAATCCAAGATTTCGTATCGCATCGAAGATTGTGTTGTTAGGGTTGGCTAAAAAGGATACGAAGTTAGCGGTACACCACCCAAGTTTAGGTGAAAGGTTTTAGTATACCGTGGATTGTGTGGCATTATGGTCGGTAAAAATTACATGTCGTTAGCGTTTTCTCTTCAATACTCACGTGAGGTGAAATTATAGTGCATAGCCCCTGGGAAGAAGTATTGCACAAAACCACTGTAATGAAACACACAGTGAAGAGTGGAACGGGTGTCAAGAATGACAACCGAAGAAAAAGGAGAAAAGTGAGGCACTGTACACGGGGCTTATTGCCGCTCCATTATTTAACACGTGTGTGCTTGCATCAAACGATTTCCCTGTTGCTGAGGGCAAACAAACAAGAACATTTAGCGATCCAATTTCCACACAAGGATTTAGAGGGAATGGCCATTTGAGCATTTAAGTTAACCGGCACCTGGAACGTTTCAACTGGGTATTGAGCATTTCTGTAGTTTTGAAAGCTACTCATGAAGGTAAGAACATAGCATACATTTAGTTTTCCATCGAGAAATAAATAACCAATACCACGAAAATAGTGGTTTTATTTACTGCGATATGAAAGACTGACATCGTTCTCCAATTTGACGAATAATAAAAATATTGGAATACTCCACTTTTACTTTCGTTGCCAACGTGTGCACCAATCACTATTCATTCAGCGGAGCAGCGAATGTACTGAAAGATTCATATACTAAATTGTTGCATTTTTATGTGGCTGCATTCAAAGTCAAGTAAAATTTGTGGGTTTTAGCTAAATGCGATGTACGTTCCCCATGTCAGACAGAAAGAACAAGTTGAAAAACAAAAATATGAACAGAACTTAACATGGCGAAAGTTACATGATTACGCGTTTTACTTCATTGAGGTTACAATTCAAGTGATTGCTTGATTGACAGAAGTGAAATTCATTATATCCACTAAACACCTGAAGTCGATGCATCTCACCAACAGATGCGCTGCGATCGCTCGAGTATCACTACAATATCCTACCCCAAGTAACTCTTTTTCTTCTTCTTAGCATTACAGCTCCTCTCGGGCCTTCGCTTCCTGCAAATAGTGCCTCCAACTGTCTCAGACATTGACCGCGTCCTCCGATTCTCAAATCCGAGCAATGATGAACTGTCTTCGCCAACCGAGTCAGATCAGCGTTTCCTTGGTTTCCCCACTGGTCTCCGGCCTTCATTTCTCCCAACAAATACCGTTTTGGGTATCCGTTGTACATCCATACAATTCATGTGGTCAGCCCATTGCAGCTTCCGCAGCCTTAATATCATTGAGACCTCCGGTTCGTCAAAAATTTCATACAGCTCATGGTTGTATCGAATTTGCCATTGGTCCCCGTATAGCTTTGCTCCGATAATTCGCCTCAGGACCCGTCGCTCAAAGGCTTTCAATATATTTGCGGATGCTTTGGTTAGGGTCCATGTTTCACACGCAAAGCATAAAACAGATCTTATCACAGATTTGTATACTTGGAGATCTGTTTTCCTGTATATGCAACTGGTCTTCAAGATCGTCAATACTGAATAAAATATTTTATTTACGAGCTGTAATCTTTGGCGTATCTCGTCTTTTTCATTACCCGTTTCCGTTATTTTGGTGCCAAAATATCCAAGTAACTAAGCTAACATGATTTTGACAGTCAGACGAAGTTTGTTTAGGAGTTTGCTGAGTTGCGAATCTGACATTTTTTAATGCATGCATATATTCCAATCGGCTCGGGAGTATTTGCAAATGATGTTGCTGTTGGTGCGGATGGTGCTGAATCCTCATTTTCGGTAGCAACTGTATATCTTTCAACATATACCGGCTTAATTCTTTTGGTGGGAATTGTTTCTGACTTTCCATTCCTCTTGATGCAAAAAACCCAATCTGACAGCAATACTTAAGACCGTTTGATGACGGCATCACGATTTTGTCCAAATGTACATATCGGAATCGATTCGAAGGAATTGGAATCGACTCAGGAACATTTTTGACGTGGCGCCCAACTTCACTTCTTTGACATTCCAGACAATTTCTTGCCCACACTTGAATGTCCTTATTCATTCTAGGCCACACGTACTTTTTGCTGATTATCCGTTTTGTTGCTCTTCCACTGGAATGTGACATCAGGTGGAACAATTCATAAATTTTCCTGCGCATCATTCATGGAATGGAGATACAAGTAGCACCTGCAGATACGTCACAGTAGACAGGCGTTACACAATTTCCAATCCGCACAGGGGTTAGTCGTAATGATGAAGATGATGGCTTTTTTGAAAAATACTGCAGTTCTTCGCCAGTAGCTTGCTGATCTGTGAGTTCTTGCAGATTGATTGACGATGTTATTTTTGCCCTTAACATGCAACAATTTTGTTGTATATTGTCCTATGAAATCTAATTGATGCAGTTGACGAGGTGAAGCTTCATGAGATTTTTGTAGAAATGCATATGCAAGCGGCTTATGGTCGGTGAAAATTATTAAGTTACGGCTTTCCACGAAATGACGCAAAAATTTAACTACTTGATACACCGCAAGAAGTTCGTGGTCAAATGCGCTATATTGCTTTTGCGTTCGGTCCAATTTACGTGAAAAGAAGCCTAGCGGAAATAATTTTCCGTTGACTTCCTGCTCCGAACCTGCTCCAATAGCCACATCTGAGGCATCGCAATAAAGAGTAAGTGGAACGTTTCCGTTAGGGTGTGCAAGTGAAACTGCATTCGCCACGAGGTCTTTGCATTTTTCAAATGATTTCTTCACTTTCGGGGTCCATCACTGGTCGTTTGTCACGCTTACGCACTCCTTTTATGAGGTCAAGGAGTGGTGCTTGAAAATGAGCCGCACGCGGGAAACAGCTTCGGTAGAAGTTGTTTATGCCAATAAAGCGGCGTAGTTCTTCGATAGTTTTTGGTTTTTGAAGTTTAGTTAAAGCTTCAATTCTGTCCAAAAATCCATTTTACCACATTAATGTTTAAACCATATTTTTGGAGATGTTCAAAATTGGCTTTTAAATTTTTGCAATGTTGCTGTTCTTTAGAGGCGATAAGAATGTCGCCTTTGTAACAGTGGCAAAAATCCAATCCACAAAAAACAGTATCCATTAAACATTCAAACGTTTGCGCCGCATTACAGAGGCGGAAAGTCATCATTTTGAATTCAAACAGTCCAAACGGATTGATGACGGCTGTTTTTTTACGAACCTCAGAAGCAATGGTTATTTGATGGTAGGGCCGATTGAGATCCAGCGTTGAAAAAATTGTATAGCCAGCTAACTGGGTCGTGAAATTGCTCAAATGGGGAAAAGGGTATCGGCCAAGGATGATGATACTATTCAGACGACGATAATCCCCACAAGGCCGCCAGCCGCCTGTTTTCTTGCGGACTAGATGCAAGGGCGAGGTCCATTTCCAGTCAGATGTTCTTTTCCAACATAAAATCGAACTCCTTTCCCGCAGCTTTAAGCTTCTCCCCAGATAGTCTTTGGGCACGTTCTGCGACCGATGCACCTTGTGTTATAATGTGGTGCTGCATTGAATGCGGTACAACTTTTTGTACATTAAACCGTGTTATTTGGTCATTCTCTGCCAAAAGTTGATGATATTCATCAGTTATGTCATACGTGTGGATTGCTGGCACTTTCATTGCGGTCACTGATGCAATAATATCTGGATTTGTATTCTTATCCACTAGCTTTCTAGCTTTTAATTCAATTACCAGGCCGTGAAGCTGCAAAAAATCGGCTCCTAGGATTGCTTGTGTGACGTCAGCTACTACAAAAGCCCAGGTAAATTTGCGCCTGAGTCCTAACGACTTTTGATACGTAGGTTTTTATAACTGAGCCGTTTGCGGCGTAGAGGTTCAAATCGGTGAAATGTTACTTGTTGCACGAAGATCTGGATATGACTGATATTTCCTCTCCCGTATCAATCAAGAAATTATACCCAAATTTTTTGTCGTAAATGGGAAGAGGCCTAGTTTTTTCATTCCGACATGCGTCCGCCGATTCGCATGCCGTTGAAACTAGTTTTTCTTGCTGCTCCAACTTGATGCAAGGTGCACGACATCATCCTGCTCGCTCACCAGGCCAGGAGTGGTAAAGAAACATACCATTTTCCTCGAAATTTTTGTTTCGTGAAAATGATTTAAATTTAGATCTTGACTGTGAATGTCCACGCCGTAGATGCTGAAATTCGCGAGACAGCCTTCCAATTTCCTTTTGTAACGTTTTCATTTATATACCTGTTTTTTCATTCGATGCGGTTGTTGATGTAGCCGATATCGATGGACGCGAAATTTCCGTTATTTTATCGGCCCGCACCGCTAATTTGGCTATACCGTTACCTCGCTGCCCGCTAGGATCCCGCGAACGTACTGCGGCATGTCTTTAAAATTTTGTAGTTGTAGCAACACGCGACGCGATTTCGCTTCACTTGGTTCCACGGAAGATTCGAAAATTCTCCTTTTAATCGCGTCATATTTTTCATGGTCGGGCGGATCAAAAGCGATATCCAAAACTGCTTGCAAAACCAAAGCGTCCAACTTCACTATGACATATCGAAATTTAACGTTATCCAAAACCTCATGGGAAATTTCAAACGTCATTTTCACTTGAACGAACTATAAACCCGGATTATCTTTAATAAATGGCGGAATTGTAACTTTGTTCATGGAATACAGGTGGATTTCAGATCACGCGGGGCTTTATCCTGTCCATTTTGGTGTGTCAGGTGGCGTGGACATTTAAAAGCTTAAATAGTTTTTGTGGAAGTATTAAAAATGGCGTCACTATTTACTATTTATAATTTACTTCAACAAAGTATTGTGATTTTTAAGATTGTTGAATAATATAGCTAATTTGCACTCAACGTTATGACTATCACAATTGGTCCATTCCTGCATTGTTAAAATGAGAATGCTTTCAATTATACAAACATATATAATTAATTCTTTTCTTCCAATAGATCGAACTTTTAGCGGAAGAGAAGTGGAAGGTGAGTACATCATCAAGTGGGCGAAGTTCGATGTAATCCATGACTAAGTGATCCAGTGCTTTCGGTTCGGTTAAGTGGTGTCATAGTTTGTATTTTCTCAATTTTATTAAACATCGGTTTTTTTGGTATAAATGAAAGAAGTTTATATTTTGCACCGCGTTGGTGTGCAAATCGGAAGTGTGGAAGGTTGAAGCTGTTCTTGGTAATTTGCCAAAAATCCTGAGAAGGAACAGTAAAGTGGAGTAGAATTTTTAAATTTTCATTTGGAAAATTTTTTGGAACGCCTTTTAAGTGGGCAATTTGAATTGGTGGCTGGAAAATTGTATTCAAGCGTAGTTTGCTTGGGTAAGACCCATGAATGAAATTTCTCTTCGAACTAGCTGGCCCACAAGCAGCCACCATGGAGTAGACTGCAAACATCCGGGCATATAGACCTTAAAAGGCACAGTCAATTGATGTGCCTTTAGATTTCACATCTATGACCGATGACAAGTTGATTTAGATAAAAGTTTCACACACCCAACGATTTTATTTTTGCATCTGATCAATGCCCTTGATTGATGAAAAAAGTAGTGCCTACTACTGACCTAATTATTTTTCAGTTTTTAGTAAATTGTCAATTTTCATTATCTTTCTTTTCTATTAAACTGTTTGAATAAAAATTTGTTTATCCATTTTATTTAATGCTTTACTCTATTCCAAATACATGCAAATTTAAGAACTTTTCAGGAATAAGATACCATACTATACCAATCACCAAAGTAATGAAGAATAATATCTGGCGATTCAATATTTAATATGCCAGGACTATTTAGCTGGATTACATCCCTATCTAGTATACATCATACATAAAACGCAACCATATTAGCATATGCAATAATCATTATAAGAATTTTTTATCTCGTTCTTAATAATGAGCGTTTTAGGATCTTAAAACCTTAAAAATTTCGTTTTTGACGGAAATCAGCTGAAAAGGATATAGAGGAATCACTGATAATTTTAAAAGCTAGCTGCATACAATGGAAATCAAAACTCCGACCATATTGAGGGATTAACTGAAGAGCTGTGGCTTGCTCGACAACACAGATGTACGTTGCTGAAGGATGGTAGTTACAACGGGTGTCGGTAAGGGCTCCATCTTCAACCTTGATTTGTGGAACATCTCAACTAATGGGCCAACTTGGCTTTCGTTGTCAGATGAGTGTGGTGCTGGTGACTAAATGAAGAGTCAAACATGTAAAATTAGGACTGGATGACTGCTTGCAGCTCCACGCTAGTGCTAAATGAAAGTTTGCCACTAGCCTTTAAACAAAGACAAGTAAATCTCTAGAGTAAACAACATAAATATTGGGGAAAAAGTCGTATTGATAAATTCAAAGATGAGTTTCTTCGAGCAAATCATGGGAACAGCTGATAAAGCTGGATCACATGTAACAGGCTAATTGAAAAGTCACCGGTCAAATGGGGCCATTTTTTTAACGATTTCATCCTTTAAACGATCCAATAATGCTATATAATAATCGTTGTTGATAGTTTGGCCCTTTTGGAGGTAGTCAATGAATATTATACCTTGTGCATCCCAGAATATTGATGCCATAACCTTGCCAACTAACCGTTGTCTTTTTCCTCGCTTTGGGTTTGGTTCATCGTGTGCAGTCCACTCAGCTGTCTGTCGATTGGACTCCGGAGTGAAATGATGGAGCCATATTTCATATATTGTCACATATCGATGCAAAAATTCAGGTTTATTGCGCTTAAACACTGCTCAGAATCATTAACACGTTGTTGCTTTTGATCAATTGTGAGCACGCGTGGCACCCATTTTGCACACAGCTTTCTCATGTACAAATATTCGTGAATGATGTGATGTACACGTTCAGATGTTATGATGTACACGCTCAGATGATATCTTCACAATCTCGATCAACTTCACTTTACGGTCATTCAAAATTATTTTGTGAACTTTTTTGGTTTTTTCGTTGGTGACAGCGTTTTTTGGGTGGCCACTGCATTCGCCGTCTTCGGTGCTCATTTCACCACGTATAAACTTAGCATACCAATCAATGATGGTTGATTTTCCTGGTGCAGACCCCAGAAACTCTTTATCAAGCCAAGATATTCCTTCAACTGTATTTTTTCCCTTCAAAAAGCAATATTTTGTCAGCGCACGAAATTCTTTTTTTCCATCTTTTTTCAAATAAAAAAGTAGCTACACTCACAATGCAATACCTCACAAACTAATGGTCGGACTGCTGTCAAATTTTGACACGTATCGTTTGAAGGTTGGTACTAACTGAAAATTATATGGATTTAATACTAGCACCGGCATCTGTGTATCACAGCGGCGACTTTTCAATTGGCCTGTTAACAGCATTTATTCAAACGATGACCTGCATAGGGGGAACTACCTCATCAAAGAAACGCCTCCTCATAACTGCATAATGTACTACTCTAAAAATGGGAAATATGGGTTGGTGCTTTCAGCAAGAAACTGTACCGAAAGCCGGTTGCACAGATGCAGAGACTAGTAGCACTGTGAATCCCGCTCGCTTACCAAACTGTCTCTGGTTCAACCGTGTTTTTTACGGAGCTGGGAGAAGTATGCCACTTACGCTCTGAGTGTGAGGTTTTCATGCTGGCTAGTGACTGGACTACCTACTAAACAACCTGAAACCCTAGTCTGGAATGGTTTGACACATTATTTTGGGTCAAATACTGATTTTCTACGCCAAAAGGCGCCTTTAAGATGATGGATCCCTCCTCCAGTGGGAGGGGAGGGAGGAAGAGGAATTGCTAGATAAGTGATCCCCCAGCTCCGCCGTCTCCGGCCGAAATGAGTCCTTTGATCTTTTATTACTGCCTGAACATAATGTGTCACATATTGACAATCGATAGAAGCATCACCACGACAACACTATCTGGGGTGAGCTTTTCTATTTCTTTGTAGAAAACCCGTGAAAGCTTGCCCATTTTTTGCATAATTGATGGGCATTGTCTTCTCCTCTCAGGCGAAACTAACAGTGAGGGGCCGTGACTTACCAATCTTAATCTTTCCAGATATGTCATATACATGTTGAGTGAAATTGAAGAGTACCCTTTAGAGTTTACTTGAGAAATGAGGTTACGTGACACAATATGCCCGAGCTGTTTAGGTAGTTAAAACAAACATACTGCAGCACCAGAAGGCGTTGAGGGTGGGGTTACTTTTCTAGCCCAGTCTGGTAGATGGATACCATGGTACGAATACCCAAAACCTGCTTGAGCAGTTTGCGAGGGATATGAGAGCTCTATTTTTGCTACTGAGTGAGCAACATAACAACAAAAGTTCGTCAACATTTGATGCTGGCAAAACTAGTACTGGTATCATGTAGCTTTGGAACAGTGCTGATTTGCTAGTGGGGGCTATGGACGGAAGGTTAGTTTTGTGTGGGCTCGGCGTTCAAGGGCTTTTTTTCTTCTTCTGACCACTACAGCCCCTTTCGGGCCTTCGCTTCCTGCAAACAGCGCCTCCAACTGTCTCGGTCCACTGACCGCGTCATCCAATTTCAAAATCCGAGCAGCAATGAACTATCTTGGTCGACCGAGTCAGACCAGCATTTCCTCGGTCTCCACACTGGTCTCCGGCTTTCAATTCTCCTAACGAATATCTTTTTGGGTATCCGTTGCTCTTCCATACGATTCATGTAGCCAGCCCGTTGCAGCTTCCGCAGTCTTACAATCGTTGAGACCTCCGGATCGTCATAAATTTCATACAGCTCATGGTTGTATCAAAGTCGCCATTGGTCCCCGTCTAGCTTCGCTCCAATTATTTGCTTCAGAACCCGTCGCTCAAAGGCGTTCAATATGTATGCGGATGCTTTGGTTAGGGTCCATGTTTCACACCCATAGCATAACACAGATCTTATCACAGATTTGTATACTTGGAGCTTTGTTTTCCTGTGTATGCAGCTGGTTTTCAAGATTGTCGGAATAGAATAAAATATTTTATTTGCGAGCTGTTTTCTTCGGACGTATTCTGTCTCTTTCGTCGCCCGTTTTCGTTATTTTGGTGCCAAAATATACAAATCCGCTAACATTTTTGATACTATATTTGCCAAGTGTGATGTTTTATGTACTTGAGGTATTTTTCTTCGACTGCGTCATGAGCTTTGCTACTAGTACTAGTCTTGCTTCGCTGTAGGAAAAGTTCTTTAGCAGCTGTTAACGACCGTGACAAAATATTGATGTCGTCGGCATAGGCTACTACTTGGCTCGACTTGAATGGTCGTGTACCTCGCGTATCGACGGGAAGCTTCCATATGACGTACTGTTGAGAATTGAATAGCAATGGGGCCAGCCCATCTCCCTGCTTTAGTCCGATATTTGTGTCAAAGGCATCGGTGAGTTACTTATTGATGCGGACTAGGGAAGTCATCGACGTCATTGTTGTTTTGGTAAGACGGACTGATTTGGCTGGGATGCCAAAGTAAAGCATTAATTGATACAGTACGTTACGATCGATACTGTCGTATGCTTGCTTAAAATCAACGAAAATTTGGTGTACGTCTACGAGTATATTGAACTCCTAGCACTTTTCAAGTACCTACTTGACTGTAAACAATTAGTCTATTGTCGATCTGCCTGCTCTTAAACCACTTTGATACTTCCCAATAATACTGTTGGTGTATGATCCGATTTTATTTCCTATGATCTTTTGTACGCTCTACAAAGTAGTGATACGCCTCTATAATTTTTGCACTGTAGCTTGTCACCTTTTACGTGGATAGGGAATATAATTGATTGGCTCCACTCCATCGGCATATGTTTTTGCTGCCAAACGTGCTGGAATACTTTGTGAATAGCTTGATGAACACTACTGTCACCATATTTGATGAGCTCCACTGGAATCTCATCGATGCCCGGCGCTTTATTATTCTTTTAGGCTTTGATAGCGGAACAAACTTCATCCAGAATTGGTGGGGCCAATGGAACTTCTCCGTAGACATCTATAGGCTCCGATGTTGTTGAGCTGTGCGGATGATTAAGGAGGTTCTTGAAATATGATCCCTATCTTTCCTTAATCTTCGCTTCATCAGCAATAATTTTGCCAATGTCATAATAATAGAGCGTGGTTTTGGGCTGATAACCACGTTTCAGGCTTTTCACTACATTGTGTGCTTGTCTTGTGTTGTTGCTTGCTTAACTTGCATCTATACTTATCAATTGGTCGTCATAGTATTTTATTTTCTTAATCCTAGTTATCTTATTCGCTACTCTTCTGAGATTTTCAAAGTGTTCACTCTTCATCCTGGTTTTCTTACCTGCGTATTCATTGTACGCCTGATTCTTTTTGTCTAACGCATTTTGGCACTCATCATCGAACCAATCATTCCTCTTGCGCCGGGCTTGATGCCCGATCGTCCTTTCTGCCACGGTCTTAATAGCCGTTTTCACTTCCATCCAGAGCTCGTTGCTCGTCTTTAACGATGTGTCTGATAAGATGGAAGCCAAGGGTCGAGGGTTGTCAAGGGTCTCCGTGAAATTTTCGGCCACAGACGCCGTTTGGAGCCTTTCGATGTCAAATTTTTGCAGCGGGCTGGTCTTCGCCGAATATGCCTTTGACATACGACATCAATTGGTTAATTTGATTAAGTAATGATCTGAGTTACAATTGGCTCCTCAGTATCTACAGACGTCAAGTATGCCCAAGGCCCAACGTTGTTGGATCAGAATATGATCGATCTGAATTTGTGTGTTGCCATCCAGTGATACCCAGGTCATTTTATGAATGCGTTGATGTGAGAAGCAAGTTGAACATTTGGCCAGATTTCTGCTACATGCAAAGTCGGCCAGGCGCTGGCCGATATCATTTATTTCATCGTGAAGACTAGATCCTCCAGTCGTTCCCCGATGAGACAGCTCATTGCCAACCTTAGCATTGAAATCACTCAGAATTATTTTTATACTGTTTCTAAGCAATGCATCGACCAATCTTTTCAGGTGAGTGTATAACGTTTCCCTCGTTTCTTCGTCCATTCTTCGATCAGGGCGTGAATATTGATCAGCAAGATTTTGTAGGATTTCACTTTTATGCGCATTGCACACAACTGTGAGTTTATTGCCTTGAAATCAAGAACATGCGAGTTGAACTCCCTAGTCACATCAAAGGCCACTCTGAATTCTCGTTTTCCAGTAGGCTTCCCTCTTTTGAATATTTTGTGCGGTCTTATTTCCCTTTTCTCACCTTGCCTTTATTCAGAAATTGTTCGGCATTCTATTCGGTCAAGTCAATGATGGCCATGCGGTGTACGCTATGGTTTTCTGGTGTCAACCTCACCTTAATTCTTCTACTGCTGTGAACTCCTTTTTGGTTGCCTCTTCTAACTCAGCCTGGTCCGTGCCACAGTTAATAACACTTATTTTGGTTTGGTTTCCATCATTGAGCGAGACTTAAGCTGTGGTTTCTCCGTGATCTTTCTTTACTGCAGTGTAAAATGCTTCTTTATTGTCAGCCTCTGCTCCAAATTCGACCAGTATTTAGCTTAATTGCGATGGTCATACTGGTTTAATGGTTTCCATCTTCGGGTCTTACATTTCTCCTGATATTCCGCAGCACTACTGTGTAGGATTGGCCATCTTGGAGTTTAACGAGCAGTACCCGCTGCCGGAGTCTTCATCAGGACTTCTTTCGTTTCATTTCTGGTCGTTTTGCTTGCCGGGCATCCGTGGTAAATTTTGTTTCTGGCATTTTTTTGAAGGAGTGTTTTTGCGGCTTTTTCATCAGCTCTGTTTTGAACCATTGATTCGGCGTTCCACGTCCACCAAATGTCTTTTCTTCCCCTCCTTTATTTGGATGTCCTTCAATTGGACCAGATGCTTTCTTTTATTGATGTCTGATCGTGGAGCTATATGCACGTGCCTTTTAGGCTTAACCCTCAGCGTTTCCTCCGCCTTCTATTTTTTTCAATCTTCTAGCCCTCTTCGGCCTTTAATCAGCCCTTCCAGTAATTTCCTTTGTAGTCTGGGGCCTCTTCTAGTTCAAGGAGCCCAATTTTTACTCCTTTGCTGATTTTTGGCGAGTCGCATGCAGATTGTTTTCTTTTTATAACACTCTCGCTTTTCGGATTAGTTTTTCTTCTTCATGTTGCTGGGCGACAATTGTATTTTGCTACCACCTTTGTTGGGAGAGGTTATTGGTTTCCATTTCTGAATACAGAATTTTCGTCACATTTTCGATGGTGACGTTTATTTGTCCGATCACTCCTTTATTTTTCTGCTGTAATATCTTTGTGGACTTCAAGATAGTTCGTAATTATTTCGGGTTTACGACCCTTGCTTTGGCCACTTTGGCAGCGATTGCAGCAGTAATCATCAAATTCTCGACGCTCTCTATATTTTGCTCCACCGCTCAAACATCTGGGACATCCGGCAGAGTTTCTCGCTCTTCCCTTTTAGAACGCTCTGACATTTGCATCAGTCTTTTGCTGCGCTCGATCGCCGCAGAAATCTCATTCTGGACAAGACTGTCTGTTAATCTCCTTTTTTTGTTTGTATTCACTATCATTGTATTCATTGCCGGTTTTGTCATCGTTTGTACCACTCCCGATGTTTTGTAAACATTATAGCTGTAGTATCTTTTTAGGGTTTTAAGTTGCTCCAGTTTTGTTGGGTCCCCCTTCACAGCCACTTTCTCCGGTTGTGTGTGTGTAGTCACCTTTTTGGTCCTATGGTTATCTTTGGGCCGGAAGGCCATGCACAAGTCCTTATGAGGACAAGTGCTTTGAGGCAAACCAGCACTAATCGGGAGTCCGCCTCAACTGAATCTACACCACGAACTCTATTGTGTGAACTTTGAACGTACTTTGAGGCCTGTCAAGATTTTATCGAGACGAATCTGGTATGACAATTGGGTTGAAGCCATTCACGCTCGAGTGTCACCTTTACTGCTAATGGGGACCTTTTCTCTCGGAACTACGTCTTTAGAGCAGAACGCTCCACGGTTAATGACATTCCAGAGCCGATGAGCGTGGTCCAAAAGGCATAGGCATACAGCCACACTGAGTGACGGATCGTTTTGTTGGTAACACTTGATGTTGGGGAACGCTTTCAACTCTGCTAGATGAATGGATGCTATAGACACGCTAGAAAACTTTTTTACTAATTGCAGAATATCTGATGTGGCTTTTTAGGGACTACATGAAGGATCGAAACCTGCTTTGTGACACACTATGGGGCCAACGAAGGATAGAAGTTACATTGGGTGTTACCCAGGAATCTATGTTTAGGCCAGACCTGTGGAACGTGTTTTACAATGGGCCCCTGGGACTGGAAATGCCAGAAAAGTCGCGCTTGATCAATTATGCGGATGGTGTTGCGGCCCTGGTCACTGAACACACTGTTGACTACGTGCAACTTAGGCTGAGTATGCTAATGTACCGAGTAAGAGACTGGATGACTGCTCATGGGTTTAGCCTCGCACTGGAGAAAACTGTAGTAGTCATCTTGACAAAAGAGAGAATCCCTAGAGTAAGGATGATCAGTTTTGGAGGCACACCAATCGAATCTAAGCCAGCGGTGGAATACCTAGGGTTGCTGCTCGACTCGAAAATGAGTTTCTCTGAGCAAATCAGGGTAACGAGCAAGGCAGCTGTTTCAGATGTATCGAGCAACCCATCAAGAAAACGCCTCTTTATGAGTGCCTAAGGGTCACTAATACTGTACGGATATGCGGAGCAAGAACATGGGGCGACGCTCTCAGCAAAGAGAGAAGAGGAACACTGAGGATTGCATCTTCATACCTAACAGTCTTTGATTCGGTGGTCAGAGTTATTGCAGCCGTGATATCTGGTGCCCTCCTTACTAGAGATCCCTATGCTATTTATCAGTGCCAAAATGAGAACGCAAGGATAACCCGTGAGGAGAGACAGTGATCTTGGGTGGATTGCATGAAGGGGAGGTGAACTGCGTGGATCGTTCTGGATCTGAGCCCATGGCTAAATTGGAGGCATGGTGAGAATGACTTCTATTAGACCCATAATTTGAGCGAGCATGGGCGTTTTCAATCTTACTTGCACAAATTTGATAAGTCACGGTCTTCTGACTGCTGACTTTGTGCAGGAGAGAAAGACAAAGTCTGCCAGACATATTTAACTTGCAAAAACTGAATCAGGCTGCGACAGGAGCTCTACAGGGAGACGGCAGAGCTTACGCTGAATAGTTTAGTCGCGGTGATGCTTGGATTAGTTTCCAAAGAAAACCATGTGGCACATTATGGTCAGGCAGTTCTAAAAGATAAAAGGGAATGAAAGCAGCCGAGAATGTTAGGGCCTGGTGATTGCTTGTCTAGCAATTCAGCATGAAGGCACCTCACGGCATAGCAAACCGAGACCTTGCCTGGAGTAATGTGTCAAACAGTTCCAAGCCAGGTTTTCGAGTTGACTTCGGAGGTGTTGAGTGGATAGTGTAGTTGCTCGCGGGCATGAAGCCCCAAACTCTGCACGTAAATGGCACTCATCATCCGACCAAAAAAAAAAGAAACAAATAACACACCCCATGACACTCTATAATGCCATCATCAAGCGCTGCATGTTCCCTGACCTCATATGATTTATTTTTGCTGGCATTATCAATAATATTGCTACATAGAAGTTGTCCTACACTGAGGCATGAGAACACAAAGTCTTTCCACCATATATTACTTTTGATATGCATATGTTAGTTCAGTTAAATATGACTTCATAAATATTCGTTTGCTTATGCAATTTATCTAAAATCGATTTTTGACCTGCAAGTAGTCAGTTCAAAGAAGAGGAAATAATTTTCGATGTTCTACTCCTATTAGAAAAGAAGTTTTTTAATTAGCACTCTTATTCAAATATTTCTTGTCAAAAACAAAAGTTAATAATGTACCCCCGTAAATTTAAACAAGATGAGTAAGCAGGAGAGTGCTCCTACCAGAAGGTCTTTGTAAACATCCTAGGGTTAGCAACAAGGTGAATCGTGAATCGATTACTTGAATTATTAATCCAATTCTTGAATATAAAATCGTTCAAATTTATCCAAAAGATGCACAGTTTCTTTCATTTACACAGCGCAGCCGCCGTTTTGATCTAGCTTGAATGATTTTTCTAAATGCTCAGCCGATTGAACATATTCAAGTTAAACACTATTCCTTAAATTTTCATGAAAACTGAAAGAGAATAAAAGCGCCTAGGTCAATTAGAAATATGTAGTAACCATAAAGACGTGTTATTGATGTTGTAATTCCATACAATTGAAATAGCTATAACTCACTTGAGTACGATTCGATCTCAATTAAATTTTGTGAACGTTAATATCTTATATTAGTCTATATATTTGCGAAAATTTAAAGGTGCCATTTTGATTTTATGGGTGGAAATGTAAAATCTACAAATGTTACTATTATTAACAAAGTTGAATGAATTTCGATTTCTGAGGTATTTGTTGCCGTTGTACTCATAAAAGCCCACATTTGTGATAATTTTCAGATTTTTCGGTTGAATGGTCTCCAATCGCGAGGGGGGTGGGGTTTGACACCAATTTTCAGTACATTTTGCCTTCCCCTGGACCCCTAACATAATTCATAAAATAATTTTTTATTTCAGATTCTAAAAGTTCTAACCAAGACCTTTCATTTGATACCCCACTCGACTACCTTTGATTAAAAAAATTGTTTAAGGGCTAATTCGTTATTAGGGAGGGACCCCCTTAAAATTTTTTGTTAAGACCTTAACTTTCAAGAGACCATCACTTCTGACCTTTTCACCAAGTTTGAGCGCTCTCGCTCTTATAGTTTCCGAGGAAACTAGCTGTGACAGACGGAAGACAGACAAGTCGTGAAACTAATAGATCTTTGTAAAAAAAAAATTTACAAAGACCTAAAAAAGTGATGCAAAAGCTTACATGAAATCAAATTCTTGATCCGTTCAGACGATTGAATGTATAGCTACGGTTGATCCAAAAAAAATTAATGTATCCTCTGCACAAGAATTTAGTAAGGACCCTAAAGAAATGGTTAGAAATAATCTTAAGAAGCTTTTCAATTGAGTGAAATCTACATTGCTCCATCACATTTAAGATATTTTTAAGTCGGTCTAATATTCTAGGGGTGTTTTTCATCATAACTATCATTCTTGAATAAAAATTGTACATGAAGAACTGCTGAAAATAATTCAATGCAATGATTTGAGGATACATTTTTGCGATGGCAGCAGTTTTCAATATTTCACAAATGTTTAATAGACCATTATCGTTTTATCAATTCTTAGTAAAAAATTATGCTTGATTCCACATATAAAAACAAAATTATCATTTAAGCCTCATGCAAGTAACAAAATTCATTTTATCCTAATAAATTATAGCCAAATCAGTATATTGGGCATCTAATTTGGCTGGTCTCATTTGAATTTAGCTTTGATGCAGTTATCTATAGTACCAATGACCTGTATTCATTAAGTTTGGGGACACACTGCCAAAACTGAAACTACCAGCTGCACGGCTCCGTTCCTGGAAAGGAAACCATTTCATTGGCTTAACGCACATACGTGCAAGCACATTTTCTATCTGCATTGTTCGGAAAGTTCACCTGAGTTCTTCATTAGCTTTTTAATTAGAATACAATTAATAAAATTGTCTGGCCGAGTGCTGGCTCAATCGCTATGCTATATCATCTAATAGAGTGTGAAGCAAGTACTGTTATAATTCGTACGACACTGAAAATCATTAAATATTCATTACAGCATGCACGGAGAAATACTAATTCTGATACTTCAGCGCACACACACACATACGCGGGAATATGCACATAATCAGATATGTCGCATAGGTTGGATTTGTTTGCGCTCAGCATGCACGAGTTTCTTCCTGCATACCGAAACCTTGAATCATGTATGCGGTATATGTACATTACGTATGGTGCAATGTTATGCAGATACATAGATGCAAAATGTGTTTTATAGATGGATTACATGACGGGCTCATAAGTAAGGCAAACTGGATGTGGCAAGGGGATATGCCAGCAACATGTCACGGGAAATATTAATACCGCCTTTAAGTATTCATAAGCAACGAAATTCCTTTCGAATTAGAATCGCACCAATTGCTCGCTCATATTGTGCACTCTTTCAAATCAATTGCAAAAACTGTACATTAGCGTTTATGCAAAATCCTGTTATATTTGGGGCAGCATTGAAACAGGAATCAGTTTTTCCGAGCCGAGCTTGCCGAGTTTCTCGAAGCCCAAGGAAAATCGCTAGAAATTCTTGCAGCGGTCGCTTGGATCGTTCGGGGCGAGAGACCAGTGGTAAGTGGTAGTGGTCCTCCACCAGCTCACGTCTCTTCTGCGTGTGTATTGGTCATGGCTCAAGCAAAACGACTTAGAAGCAAAGTTGATCTCAAGACATTTTTTCATACAACCACTATCTACACCATTTCTTTCCACAAGTCTCCAATCTTTCGGTTTTAAGAGGGCCCCCTCTATACTGTTGAAATCGTTTTTTACACCTCTTGGGTATAAAAAGCGAATGTAAGAGCAGCATTCACACACAGTCTGTTAAAGTGTTTTTGTGAATTTACACTTCACATTTATAGTGCATTAATATAATTTTTATTAATTTATATTTATTAAATTGTAAGAACCGAATCCTACGGTACACAAAATCTAATTAAAATGAAGAAGTGCATGTTTGTTCTTGTTGCGCTTTTTGGAGCCGGTATGTATCTTCACTAAAATATTCCAATGTGTGTTGAAGCATCTTACGAAATTATCCAGCGGCAGCCAAAAGATGGATTACCCAAGACTTTCTTCTTCTTCTTCTGTTGCTGCCAAATCGAGCACATTCTGTGGATATATATTACAAAAAGTTGTGCGAACTTTAGTTGCTGTAATAGTGAATAGTGAAATAAGTATATTATGAAATCGATGCCGCACCCACTAATGGATATTTAATTGGATTTGGCGTTATCCGCGTTACGTGAAAGGGAGTTACTTGCGATATATGTAGTCTGTTAAAGTTAAAAAGTTTGATGATGACGAGGATTATGTGATTTTGTCAGGGAAATATTGCGTAGTGGATTAAGAAAGGACAAATTTCGACCCCTGTTTCATATTTTTGCGTGATTAGTTGAAGTGAAATTCATATTTTGTTCCCTGGAAACAAAAATTAGTTGTCTTGATGTGGTTTTCCGCTGTAAAGTTCGAGAATCTAAAAAAATGCAATGTGCAAGACATTGCAGTATTTTGCTCTCCCACTTGTTGCTATAGAAAAACTCCTTAGTAGTACTGGGAATGGTAGCATTCAGGAAACTCAATTGACCGGAAAGTGCATTGAAAAGTGATGAAAAGCAAATTGCATCAACTTCCATTCCGTTTCATATCCAATGTAAAGCTAAACATCCGATTTTCATCTTTTTTTTTCTTTGCATTTTTTGCAATTATATCTTCTTCGTGCCGCACCTTTCGACTTTAGATTTGCGTAGCATAGATAGCTCCTAAATCGGAAATAGTACGCAAGTCACGTAAATTTCCGCAGAAATGTTTATTTCATTTTGTTTGAAATGCGGCGAAAGACAAATTGAAATTTGCAAGTATTGAAAATTTAAAAGGAAAATGGAATAACATTTCAGCATAAAGCAGCAAATTATATTTTCTAATAACTCAATCCCGTGCTATTGATGGATATGATTGAAAGAGAAGAAAAAAATATTGGTGGTGGGAAAACGATAAAAAAAACTTGAAAATAATATTTGAGGAATCCCACAAAATATCTCAGTTTATATTTCTTGGAAACGCAATGCTTAGCAATCGTTAAATGATTAGTTTTTCTTAAGAAACTTTGTTCGGCTCTGGGAATCCCAGCAACTGGGATTATTGTATTTTTAAATGATCTAACTCAGTATCGTTTTCGTTAGATGCTAGCTAACGTGAAATTGATAATATTCGATTAAGGTTAGAATAATATTTGGATTCAAATTCTAGGTGTTAGAAATCTACTTTAGGTTTTCGACCAGAAATTTCCTATTTATAGCCCAATTTGTTTCTGTTAGGGAGAAATTAACCTTTGATTATCCTTCTCCAAAGACAGTCGTATGATTTGTTTAAAAACTCATCTACTTTTGAATAAAGATTGAATTCTGAGCAACTTATGCTCCTAGCATTTATTTATTTTAATAAATTTTGAGTTGACATTTTTACGACAGAGCTATTTTCATTCAATATCCCACATCCTGTCCTGCTAGCAATGAAACTTATTAATGCTATGCAAATCAAATGAAAATTTTCAAGGAAATCCAACAATATGAGTGATAAGCTGATATCACTCTTGCAGCCTTGCACTGACCACTAGCAGATAATCTCTATTTTCAATGTTAGCCCCATGGAGCCTAATAATTAAGATGTAAATAGCCACGAATTGGATTTTATGCTAATCACATCATCAACCATACATAAATGGTGAACATAATAAAATCCTACCACCTGAAGGGCGTTGAAATAATAATATTGTAATTTAAATTATGTTATGCTTTCCCTTCACAAACAATTTTGCATAATGAAGATTGACTGAAAGTTTTCACTATGCATTTTGTTCCATTATAATTTACCATGATGGCAACGCGAACAACGAAATGCAATGGGGAAAATTTTTTTTTCATTTGCCATGCATTTATTCGTGCATGTACATTTCACTCGAATATGATTTTTCTAATTTGAAATTTAATTCGTGCTGCTTTCACGATCATTGTTATTATTATTTACCACGGCAAATTGAGTCAACAAATGATCTTGAATGCAACGCTACATACTACAATATTTTATGTAGCTATGGAGATTTGATGATGCAATGACGGATGTATCTTTTGCATGCTGGGAACTTTGGATGGGAAATAAGTTTTGAATGTTTCGTTACAGTTTTATTGCATACAATACTGAATGAAATCTAGAATGTGTTTGTAGATCAAAGCAAAGTTTTCCCGTCTATCAACCTTTATTAAGTTGGAAATTCATAGAATTAGTGTCTATCATCTGGCACGATATGGCTACATTGAAGGGAAAACGTATGTGGCTATTATGATTTCAGTAATTAATTGCAGAATTGCTACTTATAGGGTAATTTGTATCATTTATACTCAAAATCATGATGTTTACCATATCATTGGACTATCTACATTAAAGTTCATTTAATGAATTCTTAAAGTTTATATTTGCAGACATTTAAAACATGCTAATATGCTTTTCGTATGTTAGCCGTTCAAATATGATCATTAAGCAATTCAACTCACAGAACAACTTTCAATTTTTAACAAAATTCATGCATAATTTCAGAGGCCATTTGATATACATTCGACCTTTTCAAAGATAAGTTACCGCATTTCATTTTCATATTTGTTTATGAGGTGAAATGAATAACTTGAAAATGAACTATGCATTTTAGAAGATTTGTGTTAATCATATGTAAATTTTAATGCCGTGTGACTATTTAGATGAAAAATGTTGGATATTTGAATAGTTATGAAATTTTTTGAAGTTGGGTCGCTTCCAATATTATTCATAGAGCAATTTAGTTTGAATGGAAAAGTTAAAAGTGCATTCTTCAGAATAAAAAGCATTTTTGTTTGATGTTTGTAGCAACAGTTTTTATATGCAGCGATTTGAGGTTGTTTAAAGTGTGTGTTTGTTAATTGTTCAGTCCGTACTTTCATGTAAAAATAAATTTTTAAATTTGAATTCCCGCGAAAAACAATTCTTTCATGCAAATTGTCTTTATTTTTCCTTTTGCCTTATTCAAGGTCTGAGTATATCACTTATTATGTCAGTAATGTAATTATTATGGATTATCCGATATTATGACTTGCAATGAACGTTTATATTTTGAAAAAAAAAATATATTTAGCAAACCAAGCTGTTAAAATTGTTTTGTAATAGCTTTCCTCTGATAAAAATATATGAATAAATAAAACTTGAAATTAGAAATTAAATATCTTTTGTTTTATATTGTGGCATATTTTTATTTATCGGAACCAATTTTCAGCCGTAAGCTTTTGGTTTTCTTCAGCGAAAACTGAATGTATATGGTTGAAAATCGATTTAAATAAATTAAAAATATTTCAAAAACTTAAAAGGAAGATATTGTTTTTAATTTTTTTTTTTAACGTCGAACATTTCATGAAGATGAAGTCTATTATAACTATTCATAAAATTGGTTTTCTCAGTACTGCATCAAGTCTTTTTAGAATATCCATCCGGATTTGATTAAAACTGATCACTTGGACTTCAATCAATATTTACTATTTTATATTTATGGGAAACGTTTATTTTTAAGAGTATAACTTAAAAATTTTTATTCTAAATCAGAATTTTAGCTTTACGTTGGGAAAATTCTTACTTACCCAGTCTTCAAAGTCGAGCGGTAACTTATTCATCTTCTGAAAGCATAAAGATTTTTTTTTCAAAATATGGGATTTAAGTAAATATTAGTTTTTCTAGCGCTAGAATTATTTTTGGTTCATGACTTTCCTATAAAAGATTTTGCATAATTTGGTACAATCACATGATGCAGCTAACCTACCAGTTTTTAAATTAAAGGATCTGAAAATTCTTTCACTTAAGTTTAGACAATGTTTCATCTTAAGCAATCGAAACCAATGCAGTCCATAAGCTTTGGTGAGTAATTGCTAGTTACCATTTACCTATTTTTTGACAGGGCAAATGAAACATTCTTACTTTGAAGTAAAAATTTATATGACCAGGAACTATTATCCGATTTTCCATTATGTATTGGAAAACCTGAAGTTGGAAAATAAATTAGCTGCTTTTAGATATTCAAATGATATATTTATTCAATATTCTTGAAAGAAATCGAATAGTTACTAAAAGCGTATAGCTGGTTCTCTTCATTTATTTTCCTTTCAATTATTATTAATGACCTCATATGTCTATGAAATGAAACTCTTGGGTTAAATCAAAACCAAATTTAATTCTTTCCTTTTTATGAGAGGTGTTGTTGCAATTTTACCACTCTAACTAAACATACTCTGTAATGCCTAGACACTACCTTTACACTCTAATCGTTACGTATATCCTTGCTTCGATGATCTTTATCAGAGTAAATTACACTCCACTGAAATGAATGGACATTTATTTCATAAATATTGTTTAAAGTCACTTCTCTACCATATCTTGCATTTTTGGAAAATCTTCTTTTGGGGAGATACCATAAAATGAAGTTATTTTAAAAATAACTTTTAAGGAGCATTCAATTCTGACAAATATTTGGAAATCCCGTAATAAGTTAGTAGGGTAAGTCCTTACCCCCATTCTTCTCAACAGATAAGGATATCTGTGGGTATTATGGCAACCTTAAAAATGTCAAGCCAGTTTTTGCCACATGGTTAAAAAGTTGATTATAAAAATGCACAAATGAGTTAAAGGTATCACAGCAATTTCACTTTGTGAAAACTAAATAAACAAAGGGCCATGTAACTAACCGAGTAATTTCACCTTCAAATAACTTTATATGTGATTGAAAGGTGAAGGCTATTTACGATCTATAAGTGGGGCTCACAGACATGATAGACATCTGACCCAGCTATAAAACACCATCTTTGTCAACATGAGAACCTACTCTGGAGCTCTTTGATGTATTATTTTGAGCCAAGCCTCATTTCACTACCCAGTGGGGCATCTACAAGTTGGAGGATCTCTCTCCTAGTAGGAGCAGAAGAAGGAAGAGGGATTGCTAGAAAAGTGATCCCCAACCCCATTTTCTCCAACTACTCTGTGCCGTTTTTAACTTTCAAGACTGCCCGAATATTCTGTGCCACATGATTCCTTTGTCATCTCTTATTATATTATCTAAAAAAATCTCTTCTGTTTGTTTGCAGAAGTCTTCCCCATCCTTTTCATACAAAAAAGTATGGCAGGCACCTTCTTCCGAACTTATTCAAAACATGCGGTCGGGGATCGCCACCAGTAAGACTGAAATCACCCATGCTCACTCATCAGCTGGGTCAGATAAAAGTCAGTCTCACATGTACGTTCGATTGAGACACGGTTTCAGATCAGGGATGAAGCACGCAGCCCATATTTCTTTCGGATTGTTCACCTAGGACTGCTGCCAATCATTGAACATTGTCTATCATAGTGGCCAACCGGTCGCCTTTTGCCTTCGTTTCGATGCAGGTAGACAATATGCTGTTCTTTAGCAAAGAAGGTGACAGGTTCCATGCCTGCAATGACTGGCTCTACCAAATCAGAGATTATCAAATATGAAGATGCAATCCTCAGTGCTCCTCTTTTCTGTACCTGTACCAAGCGTTTTTGATACAGCTCCTTGCTAAACTCGTCTCCCCATACTTTTCTACCATACAGTACCACCAACTCTACGAACTTCATCAAAAGTTGACAAAAGTTCGGCTATGTTGGCCATAAGTTGACTCAGAGCCGATTTGCCTGAGGCAACCTTCTCAGCTGTTTCCGTGATTAGCTCAGAGAAACTCATTTTCGAATTTCTCAAATTCTTTGGGCCTTCATCATACTCAGAAAGCCTATGGCTCAATCTGGGCTATTTTATGATCGATTTTTATAGCTGCTTGGCTTACTCACTTTCGTTTTACCAGTCATTAGCTGAAAGAAATGGTAAATCAATATGTTCTGACGAAATTTCAAGATGGCATACCCTAAGTAATGGAATCAAAGATTATAACAGTATAAATCAATTATTTAACAGACAATAAGGCAAAATTAAATCATGCTTGAATTGTCTTTTTGATTAATTCCTGTGTTTCAGTAAAAAACTCAATTATCACCAATGAATTTTAGTAGTTTTTACCTATTTACCTTGATTCAGAGGTCAGATTTGACCTGAAAGCAAGTTAACTTTTACCATAAGTTGAGAGCAAAATAATTTTTTTCAAGAATTTTTGAAATAAAATAGAAAAGCTCAAAGAGCACAGTATAAGCTGATTGATGATTGTCTCTAAATATTTTATACTCGCCACAGAGACAATAGTATAAAATATTAGATTTCTTCATAGTACATTGAAAATTTCTTTATTTTTTGCTAAAAGTTTTGACTAAACTATCATGAATTTTGAAAATCAACCTAAGTACTGTGTTATTACTGTGAAATAACTAATGAGCTAATATAATCGGCTGAATAAGGCCAACATAAAATTCACTTATCATTGATGAGATGAGCTGTTCCAACAAAAAGCAAGAGTTACTAACTGTGTAAGATCATGAACATGACCTTAAACTTAACTTAGTATTTGAACAAGTGATTTTTTATATTGCTTAGTCAGTTTTCACTGATGACAGTGCAGGTTGAATCTCTTGAAGTTGTGCAAATATGACTTATATTATTTTTTTCTGTCTGGAGCACTGAAATATTCACTTCAGTTTAGATGGGTTTTAATAAAAAACGTTTAAGTCTGCTTTTCAATGCTTGGGTTTGTTTTATTGACGAGTTGCTGGCAGAAGACTCTAAGCGCTCAGCGATTGGCTTTTTAATGGCGTAAAGGGATGTAAAATCCGAAGAGATCAATTGGACTGTAGTCCCGCTGCGTTTTAGTCTCACACCATATTTTCTTCCACATACCCATGAAAATCTTGACAAGAAACCAAGAAATGATAAGTTTCTGGCGGAGAAATGTCATATATGACATTTGGTAGAAAAGGTAAAGTTGACAGTTAGCTTTATATTCTGGTATCAAACAAATTTTCAGTTTTATCCACTTGTTGTTCAAAAACTTGTTGAAACAAGCAAATTAACTTACCTAATATTCAATGTGACTTGCTGCTGGATAGATGAAGTTGATTTATTTTGAGAGATCAATATGCTCAGATTTTCTAGAAAGTAAACCAGGGTCATGATAGTAGATCTCTACCAGTATGAAGAAAACTCAGATCTTTGAAAGTAATCGTGCTTTTAAATTCAACTACATGTGCGTTTTTCAAGCTGAATTTATCGTACTTAGTACATTTTACTGAAACTTGATTGTATTCATATTTAATTATGGCTTGTGCAAAAGCAATTTAGTCAAACTCGGCCTTCAATTTTGTCGCTATCACCAGGGAAATTCCAATTTAGTTTTCACATAAATTCTATGGAACAATTCAAATGGGTGACTGAATATGGATAAGTTTTCCATTGCGTTCTGAAGAACTGATTCCTAATGTAGTTAAATTTGATTCAGAAAAATTCATGCAACTACAGTTTCTAACGAACGTATTGCTAAGACTCGATCTGGAATGTTTTGTGGTCGACTAATTAGGTGTATATATGCTCGTAAAAGAGGTTGCTTTGCTTCGAAATTCACCTTGAAAGCCATTTGATGAAGATTATAAGTGAATTCATAGGTCTCGGCCAAATTTTCGGATGATGGTTTTTGTATAATGTGCATAAATAACTCAGCTACAAACAAAACAGTAATTTGCTGATAAAGCTCATTTAGAAATAGATACTTAATTTAAATAGTTGATGGAAAGACAATCGACATGGTGCTCTTATTTTCTTTAAATTGGCACATAATTCAATTTTCCAGGCATGCTTGTTCGTTCAATCACTTCTGGTTTTAAATTAAATGCTGGTGTGTTTAGCCATTTCTATAAGAACGAATTAAATAAGTGTTGTAGCTTGATTATACTCGCGGTTTTCTCAGCTAATGCTTAAATACTATAGACCATAAAAGTAACGATTAGTTGGCTCACAAGTGATTGTACACATTCTAACCACCTCACTACTCAATTTTTACCAACTCACTACTGCTTTACTGAATTTTGAAAGTAAAATCGAACATTTATGCTAAAGAATGTGAAAGAAACGAATAAAATAATGCATAAAAAAAAATTCATAAAAAAAAACAGTCAAAAGTATTTTTAGGTTAGTATGTTGTTATGCCTCTGTCCCGTATGCACAGCAACAAAGGTATATACGTTGCCTTAAATTGAAATAAAGTGTAATGTGTAAAACATGGTCTACCAGGCAGTAAACGATACGCCAACCCGCAATTCCAACATTAGAAATCAAACTAAGCCAACAAGGCTTGGATATTTAATGTGATATCAACATTTGAGCTATACTTTCTGCTGTAGATAAACGAGCAAGACATGCAATCGAGATAAAATGTAATGAAGTATAGTTGCTGGCCACAGTCTTTCATAAAGTAACTCCTTCAAGATACCTGGTTAAGAAAAGTCATTACATCGTGTACCTCTATGACTTAATTCGCAATGTTTTTGCAAGCTTAAATTCAATTTCCATATAAATTATGTCTATTTTTAACACTTGCCACTAAATCAAATGAAGGGTAAACATACCTGAGCAGAAATTATTAAGCCAATGAACGTTTTTCTAACCATCGCATGTTTGGCGCTAATTTAATAATTTCTTTATTTGACTCAAAAAAAATGTTCGTTAAGAAATTTCAAGCTTTTATCAATATTCGCAGAAAAAGCAGCAAATTGACCATTAAATTACTAACAGACGAAGCTGCAAACTACGAATGGATTGGCACTTAATTTAAGATACAAGTGAAGTGCAAAAAAACTTTTCTGTTGAAACCACTTTTATTTTTGTATCTTTAAAGGTAAGGGGCACGGATAGATTGACCAATAAACAATCAAACACATACCAGCATTAATTTATATTTATATGCCTTTTTGGTAACAAACACATTTGCCGCGACATCAATTGAAGACGAGGCATCGCGCTTTGGGTTTTTCTTTTGCTTGAAGCAATCTTTTTGGAACGATTTCAATTGATTGATTTGTGGATTTGTATCTTTCATAATACATTGCATTTGTCTGAAGTTGCCATCCACGTTTTGTACACCCACTTGAATTGTATGTTATTACTGCTATTACCTAACAGATTAGTAAAAGTTGAAAAAAGCTCCAGCAGCTGTTAAAGATACAGCACACTAATTTTCAATCCAAATTGAAAGATTGAAGTTCGGAGAAAAGCAAAATCACTTATCATCCATTTATATAATCAATCGATGGGATGAGCTGTATTTTTCGACATTGATTTATTGTTATTTATTGCAATGCAATGCTTTTCAGCTTTAATTGCGTTTGAATTTGGATAAAAAGATTATCTTCGCACTCTACTGTGAGGGGTAAAGATCAACAAGTTAGTGCTTGGTTATTTGAAAAAGTTAAAATTTCATTTGTGACTTCATACGAAGCTTCAATCTGCATTAGCTATGACTTGCAAGGATTTGCAATACTACCACACCAAACTAGCTGGCACACCTTTGCTGGAGGAGAGCTGATGTAACTGGCAACCTACACGGGCGCCGTTAGTAGTTTGTACACTTTGCGCACACAAATCCATGATTGCATTCCATCGTCTAAGATACTTTTTATCATGCGCTATTGAAAGATGTATTGTAGTCGCAGATAAATTAGTATTTGGACAGAATCTACCTTCTGTCGTTGCAGTGCCGTGGATCGATCGTTTGCCCATTTCAGTACTTAATGTTTGAAATTACTTTACCATAAAGTACTTTCACTTTTCTTCCTGCATCGTATGATACATAAACAATGCTCGTATGTGCATTAATACTCAGATAGAGTGCCTTGAAGATCATGTCGTTTAGATAAGTGTGTCTTCATGCCGACTGGTTGATTTATGTCTATTTCCGAATATAGATTGAAATTTATGCAACCGATGCCATAATGCGAGGACTAAATGATGACACGAGAAAGCTTATGTGTAGATCAGTTGATCCGATTCTCATCAGTATGTTTTAAGCAAACAAAATGCATCATATTTGACGGTTAAATGCTCCACGAACTATTTGGTGGGGCTAAATGTACTGATTAATTCAAACAGTTCGAGCTATTTGTTGCCAAGTTTTTCATATTTCATCCTTTTAATCAGAGTCTAGCAAGAATAATTTTACCACTTTTTTCATCACGAAGATGTAAAGAAAGTAAGATCTAACCGTAAAAGTAATTACAGAAAATAAAAGTACATAAATCGCAACAGAAAAAATCTCTAAATTATTTCATGAATAATTCAAGCAGTAAGATGATAGTCTCCAATGGCATTCTACTTTTCAACTCAGAATTTTCCTACATCCTCATACTCGTACACTGTATAAATACAGAAGCTACTGAAAGGACATGTCGACATTAATTCATTCAACGAGCATTCTTCCCACTCTCTAAATGTACGATTGCAGTGGCAACGCTTTAAAAAAAAACACCAGTATGAATCTTAAAGATAAAATTTGAAAGAATATTCTCCCCGTCTCGCTCTCAATACTACTTTTCATATTAAGTTACGAGCGTTACTACACAAGATGAATGTCAATCATAAATCTACATCCCTTAACTGTACAATTCTATGTATAAATGATGTGTTTAGCCTCGCCTGACATAATCTGTTTGGGGGTTGTGGAATTATGAAAAATTTAAAAGGAGAGCATGAATGCGTGTGCTTTAATCAAATTTCAGAACGAAAAGTACGAGTACATGTTAGACTTTTTCCACGATTTCGTTAGAAATGCGCTGTGATGTTTCGTGGGAATAAAGGTGATGCGTGTTAAATATTTATGTACTTGAGAATTTAGAGGTGATTAATTTAAAGGACGTGCTGTGTTTCACATGATAAGGAGAATGATGGGATGAAAAGTTCTTCGTCATTTGAAATCATCTTGATATTGTGGAGATGCTTTTCTTTATTGTCTTCAAAAATTCAATTCAATCTTGCTTATCAAATCAACGAATTCACTAGATATGACGACCATCAACCTAATGACCTGTTTGTCTTTTATCTCGCAGTGCTAAATTTTCCATGTTTAAAATCAACAATTTTCCTGTTCCGGTGAGGTCAAATTGTCGACATAGTGGTATTTTTGATTCCGCGAACTTTATACAATTGCGACTTAAAACAAGAAAAACATCATTCCATGCATTTAAACAACAATTATGAAATTAAATAATGTCATTTTGAAACAATTGTTGCATCACGACCCAATATGACTGCAATAACCTTCAGCATTAATCAAATACGCGTGGAAATATCTTCGACTTCCAAAGCGAAGAAGAGAAATTCCACGAGTGCAAGTGTAGTCCCGGCATATTGAAATTCCTGTAAGAAAGTAAAAGTTGTGGTGCGAGTGGTCTTACAACAATACAGACAGCATTCTTAAAGGTCAACATCATATAAGTCTCCATTTGTTCCTGACATGATTAACCCAAATGTATTGAGCATGCATGCGGCTGGTAAAGCCATTTACTTACTTTTTCATTTGTTTTGTTCGCGGAATAAATGCAATGGAAACTGATAGTTACGTTACCGGAGCTATTGCGTAAAATAAATGAACTTTTAATATTTCAAGGTGAATGGAGTTGAAAAATGTCACTGAGCCAGTTATCTCGTTAAGATGAGGAAATGGTGAGGCAGTCGCACATATATCGTTGTAATCGTAATTGAGGTCTTATTAACAAGTGTTTCAATTAATAATCACCATTCAAAGGCGGGTGGCGGGCGAGCAAATAATCAGATATTACAGGTGAAGTTTCCTGTACTCAAAACCACTTTGTGTATCAAACATCCAAATCAACGTCTTAAGGCAACCTCGAAAGCGTCAATGCCAATTAATTTTTTGGGCTCCAGTGTAATTCGCGTCAAGCAAATACAATATATACAAGAGCTAATCGATAATTAGTGTATCTACAAGTATAATCTTGTTGCATATTACATGCTTCATTTGCCGTGCTGGTTGTGAAAATGAAATCAAATATTTGCACTGAAACAGCATCTAGATCAAGTAACTCGATCTGATTGCAAAAATATAAAACAATTTTCATTCACTCGGCCTGAAACTCTTGAAAAAAATAACATACAAAAATAAAACGAAAAACAACTGGATATAGTTAGTGAAAGGTTGACGCCACGATCTCGTTCACTTTTCAAAACTCGATCAATTTCGTTTTCATTATGACGCCATTGGATGTATACTTACACATATGCTAGTATGTGGGATTGAAAATATGTGGATAAACTGTATAGGTGATCAGTAAACGTTGAGTACTACCTACAGGCTACCTTGAATATTGTAGCTATAACGACTAGAAACTGTACATAACATATGTATATTAACAGCTGAACGTTATTGGTTAACAAGAAGTTGGTTAAGTTTATGCTGATGATGATGATGGTGAAGATGATGGCAAGGATGATGATTATGATCGTGCATGCTTTTTGATGAAGATCATAGCGTGCTATTTTCTTACTTTGGTTACACAGTTGACCGACTCTTTAACCACTTAGTGTTATGGTACGCCAATCTCAAGTTTGTCTGAACGTTTTACGTGAGTTGGTTTACCGATTCATGGAAAAGTATGAGTAACTCGACAAACTTGTTTTACAATCTATTTTTTACTTTAATTTTTTTTTGCACGATCGTTTGATGATAAATCATATCCAGTAAAGTCGACTTTCGTGACACCGGTGGAATGACTTAAGAGTAGTTTTCGTTATGAAGATTATTGCTTTTACCATAATCGCGAAGATATTTTGTCGTTTAAGGCTTCAATGAATCTCAAATTTTTTTGAGTTAAAATTTATTTGACCTTTTTACAAATTACTCTAACGCAAATGAAAATAAGGTACATCTAATTGTCTGAAATTTTAACCTGAAAAGTCGTCCTTGTTGTAGTATTGAGGCCCATTTCAGACTTTAACTTGAACAATTTGTCTCAGTCTACGACCGTATCCTTAAACATACAAATAAAAGCGTTACTTTTTCTTGGAAAGCCATTAGGCCTTGCATTGTTATGTGAACAGACGCGTTTTAACGCATTTGACAAAAAAAAAATTGCCTCCGGGTATCAAATCAACAAAATAATTAACTAAAAGCATTAAATATGTCACAAATCCTGAACGCGCTAAATCGATAAGCAGTATACTTCCTGTTTCGCTCTAGCTGGTGAGCCCATGTCCTCAATGTGTGCAATAAAATAGATTCTAGAACTCCGAGAATCAGAGTAATGCAGCTCTGACTTGGACCATCGATTTTCAGCTCAAGCTGCATCAATGTGCAAGGACACATTTCCAAGAAGTTGTGCATTTAAATTTTTTTAGGTGGACCCGTGGTATGTGCTTCAATTTTGGGCACTGTCCACTTGGTTGCACTCTCAAGTGCAGAGTTTCAGAGTGTTTTATAAGTTGTATCTAGTCTGACTCTGAAATATTCACTTATTAACTTGGCTTAGTAAGTAGTCAATGGTGCTTAAAAAAATATATATAAGACAACCATGTACCATGTGTGAGTCACTAGACTCTTCCTGTACAAGGTTTTGCGCATTAAGTGCTATGAAAAATAACTGAAATGCACTTTGGTTCATTTATCTGGCAGAAAAATATCAAGACAAGATTTAAAATTTTGATATTTTAGCTGAAATGAATTCACGTATGTTCAAACCGTCATCAGATCGTATAGAGCCTAGAAAAAATTATAATTCAAGTGGTTCATACTATGTGCTCTTGTTGTTTGATTCAAAGTATGCTGGTAGTCTATCTAATTCAAAAATACTGCTTCCTCTATATTACCTGTTTTTTGTGGTGATTTGTAGTCAAAATAAGGTGCCTTATTATCATCCGCACTAAAAATTATCATTCATCCTAGTCCTTACTGTCTACTTATCTCGTTTCTTATTATAAATTATTCAACACCTTCTTCTTAGACAAAAAGCTTAATAAATTATCATTTTGCTGCTAAAGTTAGACATGAATTCCTAATGATTCTTTAGAAAATGAAATATTTAGCATGACACTTTTTCGTAGCACTACAGCCCCTCTTGGGCCTTTGTTTCCTGCAAACAGCGCCTCCAACTATCTCATTCCGTTGAATGGTTCCTCCAATTTCAAAATTCGAGCAGCGGTAAACGGTCTTCATTGATCGAGTCAGACCAGCGTTTCCTCGATTTCCCCACTGGTCTCCGGGCTTCATTTTTGCCAAAGAATACCTTCTTGGGTATCCGTTGTTCGTCCATACAATTCATATGGCCAGCCCATTGCAGCTTCCACAGTCTTAGAGCTCCTGCTCGTCAAAAACTTCATGCAGCTTATGGTAGCATTGCACTGAGTATTGTGATTAATATTAAAATTTTGTAAAATAATTTATTTTTGACATACCCTATTAAAATCAGCACCTGTCTGTTCGTCTATATGTCTGCCTATTCCATTTGCTCGTCATTATGTTACAGCAAGTTTTCTTAGAAACTAGAGAAGCTAGGGTCATCAAATATTGCGAACAGCTTAAAAGCTTCTGGTTAATGAAGCATTTTAAGGGGGTTTCTTCTTATAAGAATTTGACCCTTCAAACATTTTTTCCTCCAAAGATAGTTGAGTAAGTTATCAACTAAAAGGTCTTGGTGGGACCTTTCGAAATCCGTTGCTGAAATTGCAGCATTGACATAGGGCAAGGCAAAGATAGTAGATGAACACAAAAAAAACTGTATCCTTACTGTGGTAGCTCTTTATGAGTGAAATAATACAAAAATACCTCAGAAGCCGAAATTCACTCAAATTTGTTAATACTAGTGCTACTAAAGTCGGATGGATATAAGTAAATTCAGTTAAATTTTTTATCAAGGTAGTTTAATTTAATATATAGGTTTTTTGAAAATCTTACCGTATCAATGAATTTATAGTCATTGGTATTTTCATATCTCACAACAACAAAAATGCGCAGTTTTTCTTCTTTGCAAGCTTTTGATCAAACTAGATGCTAAATTATTGATTGAATCTTCTTAAAAACCCCAGGATGGATTGATAACTTAAAAATCTTCGAAGCTTTTAACACTGAGTTGTATTTCCTGCCCTGCAACAAAAATGGCGGCCAGTGAAATTAGAGTAAAAGGTGATTCTCTTTCTTGAATTTGTACTCTAGTTACGTAATGTAAATAGCTGCATTTTAAAAGTTCAATGCAAAAGCCTTCCAGCAGGAATATATTCCAGTCCACTGGACTTGTTGCTTTCCAAAATGGCGCTTCAAGTCTAGTAAAGGACCACTGAGCTAATTTTGTTACCACTAATGGGATTTGAACTATGAAACCATTACAAAATAAGTTTAGCGTCTATTCAATGTATTGGGCACATAAATATAAATCAATCAACTGATGTTTAATGCTTGAAGTTATTGGAATATTCGGTTTATTATATAAAATTTGACGTATATATATAGAAGTATTAAATTGGCGTTATTAAATCTCACAATAAAATTTTTTACATAACATGACAATTCAGAAAATAGTATAAAGGGTGTATTACTTATGGATTACTGTCACCCTATCTTGGATTTTTTACGTTTTTCAACGTTCCATGATAATATCTACAGAACTTCAGAGGAAATTTCACGAGTCACAAGAAGTATTTAGTAATGACACCTTTTTTTGTGCATCTGCCATGAAAATTTGCTGGATTAAGGTCCAGTAAGAAAATCAGTTCCTAAAATCTTGCTTAATTTTGAGTAGTTGTGCATTTTTTCACATGGAAAAAGAAGCCTTGCTTGATAATTACAATGTTCTACAGAAATGGAGGATTAAACATTTTACTGTATGACAATCATTACAATAATCAGAGCTAAGATTGTAGGAATTCTTCATTGCATAAGAATAATATGTGATTCATATTTGACAGGATTTATTAATACTCGTATGTTTTGACTCTGAGCTAGCCAAGCTAATAACTAAATAATCAATCATAACATTTTTCTTCGCGCCTTCTAGTAATGAATATTTTGACATGCAAATTTGACATAGATGTCACTGACAGCACTACCAACCTAAAAAAAATAATTCTCCAAATCCTTCGACACGCGCAGTTTAAATTCAAATGTCACTTTATTTTTTGGTCACAGTAGTATATATCATTAGACTATGAAATAAGATCCATCAATTGTCAATTCAACAGTTGCTGTTTTTTATAGTGCTTTAAATTTTATCGGCTCTATTAAAAGTTTGATGATGTAGTCTTAGTTTTGATTCCATGTTGCAAGAATTTTACTGTTTTAGACTAAATTTGAACCTTTTTCATACTATAGGTATTATAATCAGCGAATGAACAAAGCTTTACTAAAAATTTTGAATAAGGTGTTATGTATATTCTTCATCGGTATTTATAGCTTGAAATTTGTTTTGGCACTGGTGCACTGCCATCCTTGCAGGACCACAATTTCTTCTAAACCTTGCTTTTTTGGCCACTTTACTATATTTTTCGATTGCCAAGACTGAGCTACACTGCAGTGACTTCTTCGATAGGATCAGTCTAACATTTTCTTGATTTATCTTTGGCCTGTCAGTTTTTCTAACGAATTTCTTCTTCAAAGTAAGATCTAATTTCCAACTAGACAAAAATTGGGATTTTCGTCTTTGTTACTTCATTTCACGAATAACATATACTGTCAAAGTCTTTTTACAGCTCCAAATAGTGCAGAATAAAAGTACACAATATAACCATCATTTTTCACGTCAAGTTCCCACACACATTTCCACAAGTAGTCAATTATTTTGTTTATTTAACGTCTGTAGGCAGATTGTATTTTTCCTTGAAATAAACCTAATATCTCTACCTTACCTAATTTAGATTTTATATCTGCTTAACCCATACTACACTTTTATAAAATCATTACCTGCTGCCCATCGTTTAGCCATTTTAGATGACTCAAAGGAGTCCGAACGCATATGCTTACTCAAAGAAGCAAGGCTCGACGGCTTTTCTAGAAAACGAAATTCATGTCTTTATTGTCAGCTCTAAGTTATAACTCAATAAAAGTTGGGCCGTCTGTGTTACGACTAATAACGCACCATATCATCGACTTTTTCGAGTCCGAATAGTGCAGAATAAGACGTATACATTAATTTCTACGCCACAATAGTAGGTACATACGTCTGCTGAAGTTTTTTTTTTGGATTCCGTATATCCAAACCCTTATACGATAACTGTGGGGTTTGTCTGTCTTTTATTGTAGAATCACTCCTGTGTCTTGCGGTAACTTTCTGGAAAATAACAAAAGTTTTATAAAGTGTACCGCATGATATATTAAAAGAAAGGCATTATTGTGAGGGCTTCAAATGTAATTGTTTTATAATTGCCAAATTAAAAGTTTCCGAATTATGTAGGGAAATCGGTGGAACGTACCCTCTGCTTTTTCATCAACGAGACCACTTAGTCTAAGCTTTTAGGAAAAATACAGAAAATTTTTCTTTACCGGCAGATTACAGAAAAACTTATCAGAAGTCTATGGCCTAAACGAAATCCCGTAAATTGTTTAATACTGTGGCTAAGAACTTGTAATTGAAACCATTTGGTACTCCATGCTTAATCATAAAAAATTTATCAAATTTCTTCCAAGACTTGTATTCAAATGTATTAAGAGTGCCGCCAGTGCTAACAAAAGATTATTACATTAAGAGACTTCAATATTAATATACGTTCTGGCAATCAGCCTTTTCCCGAGTATTTACAATCATACGAGCAGATAGAATACAATAGAAGACAGGATATTCAGGGATTTTCCTCTACAATTCAGTATCTGAAACATTTTTTACATCTACCCCAAAAATTGCACCATATTTAAGATGCTGCCAGATTGAAGAATGTTCTTATAGAACCTTCTCCGCGAGGATTCAACTTGCACCTGCTCACGTTTTATTTAGAGAAGCTAACTCAAAAACTTGTTTGATTTTGATTCAAAATAGGCTCTGTAAATTGGATTGTTTTCTAACACAACCAATAAGAGTAATTTTGGAGCTTTCGATGTCATTTGTTTACAGACGTTAATTCAGTCAGAACTTTGCTTCTATCTGTTAGTATAAATACATGGAAAAAATAACTCCTTTTTGTAGCTTCTAAAAATGTGAATGACAGCACGTAGCTGCTGTAATACCAAGTATCGTTGAAGGAGTTGTTTTTTAAGAATGACTACCATTTTTCTTATTTAGCCGCAATCAGCAAAAACATGGTTTCATCCATTTGGTTCTTTATGAATTTTGGGTGGGATATATATGCAAAAATTCAGCTAAATTAATCATGATAGTGGAAGTAAACAAATATTACATTATTCTAAAGCTAAAATGGATAAAAAAGTAAAACAGTAGTAACATGGTTTCAAGTTCATTTTTTTGAGATCGTTAAACCTTGTCTTAGTTTTCATGAAAGTAAAAATGCTATTAGCTTTGCAGCAAAGCTATTTGTACAAAATTTTAAATGCTTAACCAAAGATCAAACGGATCATCAAATTCAGATATTACACATCCATAGTTTTTCAATTTTGCGTATATTATATTAGATATTACAGGCCATTTAAATGGAAAGGTAATGCATATGCTCCTCTTCGCCGAGTTTATTATTAGTTACAGGCGGTCTGCATCATGTAACGCACAAATTGTGCATCAAAATGGCATGAAATACTCAAAATCGCTATAGGTTGTATTCGATATTAAACCAACATCGATAACTATTTTCTATGTAATAAAAATAGCTATCAGGTGTTTTTACTGCTCAATTGAATTTGGGTAGTAATTACTATGATTATCATCTTCGGCCCGACAGCCGAAGCCGGGCCTTGGCCTTCAGGATGAATCTCCTCCAATCATCAGAGTTCTGCGATCTCGTTCGCTAGTTGATCAATCCCAGCAATAATCAGCTGCCAGCTTCTATTGTGTCATTCTGTCAATTTCTCGGTTTTCTTGCTGGAGGTATAGCTTTTGCTGTACCTATAAATGTTTTTTTGGGTAGCCGATTTTCTTTCATTTTTTCAACATGACCCGCCGATTGCAATTTGCGGGTGGTTCTTCAAGTAATTTATACAACTCATCGTTTTAACGCAGTCTCCCCTCTGTTGCTTTTTTCACTGGCCCATAGATTTTTCGGAACACTATGCGTTTAAATATGTTTACTGCCTTTTCGGATCCGCTCGTCAGTGTCCATGTTCCACTTCCATATTACAGCATAGGGTTGACTAGTAAATTGTAAATTCGGAGCTTATTTTGTCGGTGTATTACTCTGCACCTTAAAGCGGGAGGTGCGGAGTGGTAAGTTTTATTTGCGGTATTTATATGGCGTCTAATCTCGTCCATTTTGGCGTCCCTTCAATACAAGTTGGCTCCAAGATAGATAAAATTATTCACTTTTTTAAGGTAACTGTCTCCTGCGGTCTGGTTTTGTCGGACTGGAACTGCCTATCACATATTTTACTAGACCTAGGAGATTAAAACAATACATTGCTCTAGTTCCCTGATTATTTTCTATTTACAACCACATTCAAACTCTTTTAGTTCCTCTTCATTACATGGAGTCTCATTAGTAGAGTATGTTACTAGCTCAGTTGACTGAAGTCCATTTGAACTAATCATTTATCCGTTAAACTACTGTATAAGTATATATTCAACTATTATATGCAAAACTACAAAGAAATTCACCATAAATATCCATAAATCTGAGGAGGAAATACATAAGAAATCCATCGAGGAAGTGAATGCAAATTTCTTCCCGTAAATGAAAGAATGCGCAAAAACAGCAACCTTTCCATAAAGTGATGCCTCTTTATTTTCATGATGCTGGTCAGGGTACCTGGCAGGATTAGTTTTATAATTACGACCCTTCCAAAAACGATGGTGAGGAATCTTTAGTTGAAATAAAATGCAAAATCTTTTAGAGCATCCTCAATGGAATTTGGCCTTAACAAATAAAATATGTTAGATAGCGAAGAATTGCTGTTTAAGGAACTGATTTTTGTAATTTTCGTAGTGAGTGCAATATTAGCCCTTCAATCCAGTTGCGCGAGTAAAAGATGCTTCAACAAACCAAAGAAAAATACGAATACAGATTTATAAACAATGTATGCAATTTCAACAATTTTCTAATAATCATTTTCTTTCCTCCTAACAGCTATTGCCCAAGACAATTTCAAATGTCCCGATGACTTCGGCTTCTATCCACACGACATCTCATGTGATAAATATTGGAAATGTGACAATGGTGTCTCAGAATTGAAAACCTGCGGAAACGGATTGGCCTTCGATGCTTCAGACTCAAAATTCTTAACAGAAAACTGTGATTATCTACACAATGTTGATTGTGGCGATCGTTCTCAATTAGGTAAGATGATATTTTCTAATCGTTTTTATAAAATATTCCCCATAATAGCGTGACTTTTCAGCTTAAAATTTGTCCAAACTTTCCTTCTGAAGTCTAAAGTTTGGTTAAAATAATTTAAATATTCTTCGCATTTTCCACTCTTTAATAATTATATGGGAATCAGAAAACATTATTTTCTTGCAATCTGAAACATTTAATTCGTGGATAGTATATGTTATTTAATAACAAACAATGGTTTGAATTTTACCCTAAAGTTAAAATATTTTTAATTTCATTTTGCTCTTTCATTTTTTTTACCAAATTGGTTCACATATTATTTCATGATTAAATCAATTGTTCCAAGCTTCCTGTTCATTGCACCCATCAGCAACGCTGAAAATAAATGCCCAAAACACATATCTCTCCATTGAAATTACTCAACCATTGTGAATACAAAATTTAATTCAGTATGCAGTAATAGCACGCACTGTACTCCTCTCAATAATAAAATAAATCAATAATTCATACAAACGATCCCGCTTGACGCTTCCACACTAATTTTGCATTAATAATGCTCCACTAATATGAATAGAATGTCTGTGTTTTGATTTGAAACAAAACAATTTCAAAACTTCAAACAATGCAAAATAACATATTTTGTATGCCTACTCCTTCAGGCGATTCCGGCCTATTAATTATTATTGTCTGTATCATTTTTGGGCCACAGTTAATTGCCACTAATCATGAGAGTGTTCATTAGGCATAACTAATGATTTTCGACACCACTTTGGTCATATGTGTGTGCTTGGATGCAATTTATTGGACAAAATTGTTCGTGGTTCAGGACTTAATGTGGTGGTCGGAGGGTGTCAGTCGGAATAAAAGGGTTGGGACTTTCAATATTGATCCCTATAATTTCATATAATTAACAGTGAGTTTTAAATGAAATAATTAGTAGTTTTATTAATATGACAAACTTGCCGCGAATGGATTTATTATCATCTTTAACATTTACAATGGAAGCTCCAATTTGAGTGACATTGAACCAAACACCCAGTGAATTCATTCTTAAAATCGAAAAAGTAATAATAATTGACTTTAACTTTATATTTTAGAACCACCAATTTCAACTCCACACTGCTCTCGCTTGTATGGTATCTTCCCTGATGAGGCTAAATGTGATGTTTTCTGGAATTGTTGGAATGGTGAAGCTTCCAGGTACCAATGTTCACCTGGATTAGCCTACGATCGTGAAGCTCGTGTTTGTATGTGGGCCGATCAAGTTCCAGAATGCAGAAACGAAGGTATGACCATCGTATGTTCTTTAGTGGTTACGAAATTATTAACCTCTTAATTTAAATTGCAGAAGTTGCCGGAGGTTTCAGTTGCCCAGCTGCTGGTGAAATTGCCAACGCTGGTTCATTCTCAAGACACGCTCACCCAGAAGATTGCCGCAAATACTACATCTGCTTAGAAGGTGTTGCCCGTGAATATGGTTGCCCAATCGGCACCGTATTCAAGATTGGAGACACTGACGGATCAGGCAACTGCGAAGACCCAGAAGATGTTCCTGGATGGTAAGTTACTTTAAATTTGTCTTGTCCTCCATAAATGACTTGACCACATACACATAAACATTTCACTATCAGTTTGCATGTATCTATACACATTTCCCTAACATTCTGCATTTTTCGTGACTTTCTTTTAATTTTCCTTACGAACTTGTAGTTAGTTACAAAGTTTTGAGAATGTCAAAGACATTTTGTGATATTTTATAATAAAACTAAAATGCAGAGAATTTCGCTAAATGTTAATTAGTTCGTAAAAGCTATGTCATGCGCGCGTAGAGTCACATCAATGGAAAGGGACTTGATATCAATGTCAGTATGATGATTAAAAGTCAACTAGATAATAAATGCAATTGATAGAAGTGAACATGGAAGAAATGGAAATTAAACTTCACACACAAAACAACACAATGTATAATCCTCATAATATACTATAATCCACAAAATCCATAAATTACAGCGAAGACTACTACGGAGATTTGGACTTGAAGAGCATCCGCAAAAGCGAACTCCTAGCTGGACTTCAAGGTGGTGAAGGACGTCAAAGCCAAAAACCAAACCTTAAACCTAGACCAGCTGCCGCTAAGGAAGCGTAATCACACATAAACTTCTTCATAGCTTAGTTTTCAGAGTAAGCCAGTTAGGCTACGTACAAAATAACAAGAAACAAAAACGAAATATTTTGTTTAGAGGAAAGAAAAAAATGATGAAAATATGTGAAAATCCATTTAAAAACTTAAAAAAGTTGTTAAATATTATTTTGTTTACCAAGTCAACCAAAACTTGAAAATTTGCATCTTATGACGAGATAAATCGTGAGAAATTGTTAAAATTTTATACTAAATAAGTATATATTTTGCTCCTTTTAAGCTAAGTAATGATTCCAAGAAAAAGATAAAAATGAAAATTTAATTATACACATGTTTATTCAGAAGCCTACAGTTACAAGAACATCTAAAATGAAAAAAATCGTATTTACACAACTGAGAGACTGCTTTTAACGTTAGGAGCTATATGATTAATTTTAGTGAAAATTTTATACAAGAGGTTATTTACTAAATAATTTTATAAGAAAAAAAGATAAAGTGTGTACTTCACAAAATGTCCTAAAAACTCGATGTCTTTACTTCTTCTTCTCTTCTTGAACTTAAAAATTTGATTTCTTTGTAGTAATTCTTGCCTTCTTTAATTGATTTTTATAAACTCACTCCTACCACACATTGTTTGGCATTTTCATTGTTTAAACTGCCATTCATATTTATTCAGTTACCATTAGAAAACCTTTCGTAGATTTTGATTTGTTATTTCACGTATTTGTAAATCCTCATAGTATTCTCACTAAAATTCATTCATGGGCTGAAACCTTTTTATTAAAAAGATAAAAAAACTACATAAAGGATAAAATATAAAACATTTTTGTAGAAAAAAAAACATTACAAAAATTGTAAATAAAAACTTTAAAAATTAATTTTGGTATGTTTTTGTCATGATATAGTAACAAAACAAAGTCGAATATGTGATGTTTTTTCTGGGAAAAATATAACATTCACATTATCCTTTGAGTTAAGTTTCATCTTAAATTTCATTTCACTTCCTACAACTTAAAATTTTCATCATATTTCAGCAGCATTACTTGTCGACTTTGATTTGTAGCTAATTTTTCATCGGAAGCGCCGAGACTGAGCATAAACATTCATTAAATTAAAAAAATATTTTAAAGTTTTTTTTGTAACTGAAATAATAATGACTAATACCGAGAAATGAAATTCTCTAATGACATATAAAGAACTCAATATTCATTTGGTAGCGTGGTTCAAATCTTTTGCCTCGTTGTCAAAACTCAGTGGACATTGTTGGAATTGGATTATATCTAAATACTCTTCTTATTCTGCCTTTGCTGAAAATTTAACCTTTTGACTTTTGGCCTCAACCTTTAGTTTGATGTATTTAAAGTTATTAATCAGATACCGACTGGATTCTTATGAGGGAAACATTGATTAATAAATAACCAACTTTCAGCGCATGTACACACGAGTACATCATCATTATTGCAGCTTTATTGAACATCATTGTAGTTTAGGTTCCCTAATGCAGTTTGCCGGTAATGATATCCATTCATTTTGAGTAGTGGCTTTCCGGTGCCAGGTTTTGCCTGCCAAACTCACAATGTTGGTTTGAACGTTTTACCAGCCTTTGGCTCCTCCAGAACACTGTGAGTTACTTTTTTGGTCCAACAACTATCATTTCTTCTAGCCAAATACCCTGCACACTGCAATTTGAAGGAACTGACCCTTTTAAGGCAACAATAATTAAGGTTTTATTTCATATCTAATCGGTTTTTAGGGTCTTGTAAAATAATTTTACAAAACCCTACTAAAATCGCGTCCTGTCTGTCCGTCCGTCCGTCCGTCTGTCCGTCCGTGTGTCACAGCAGTTTTTCTCGGAAACTACTTGAGCTAGAAACATCAAATTTTGTACGTAGATGTAAAGTGGTGTTCTATTCAAAGTTCAACTACAAAAAAAATGTTATAAGGTATTTAAGGGGGGTCTCCTCATATAGGGGAGTGACCCCCCGAAAAAAAAATTTCATTCAAAGGAAAGGTCTTGATGAGAACTTTTCAAAACAGGTCTTCGTTTGGCAAAGTTTGCTTCGAGGGGCGCACAGGGAGGGGAAATACACGAAAAATTTGTGTCCCCCCCCCCTCGCGATTGGACACCTTACATCTGAAAAATCTGAAAAAAATCATGAATGTAGGCCTTAATGAGTACAACAACAACAAATACGTTAGAAGTCGCAATTCACTCAACTTTGTTAGTAATAGTATGATTTATTGATTTTATGTTTTCTTGAATAAAATCTTAACGGTACCCTTAAATTCAATGAAATTCAGTACACAAATGACTATTTGTAAGATTGACCTATCCTGAAGTTTCATAAAGATTGAGTCATATTTAGCAAAGTTATAGCGGTTTGAATTTTCCTGTATTACTATGGAACAATATGCGCTGCATTTATTACTATGGCAACATATGGCTATGGATCAACATGCGCTTTTTACCGACTCAGACACTACAGTTTTGCTAGGATTTGCATGAAAATTTCAGGAATGAAAGGTGTCATGAATACCTTTGAGAATCGGTTCAGCTAGTGGTATCAGTAATCGTAAAACAAAATTGTGGCTGTTTTAAATGCGAAGATTGAATAATTTTGAGTAATTTTTTCCCAACTTCAGCGTTTAAGATGCATGCTTTGAACACTTGATTCAATTTAATGAATGATTGAAGATGAGTACCTACAATTAATACTCATAAGTGAAACAAGTCAAGGAGGTGAGAGAGAGCTCCTAGCAAAAGGGTTTCGTAACCATTCTAGGATTCGAAAAAATTGGCCATGAATGGATGATAACAGTACAGGAGAGTGGCCCCTGAACAAAAAAAAAATTCATCAAACGTAGCCGATATGAGTATGAAATGAAAGTTTTCATGGGAGCTTTTCAAAACAGTTCTTAAACTGTCAGTTTTTGCTTCAGTGGGGGGAAAAATGTGTTTCCTCCCTCGCGAATGAACATTTGGAATAATTATCAAGGGAGATATTTATGAGTATAACATTAATAAAAGGCTCAGAAGTTGAAATTCGTTCAACTTTGTCAATAATAGTATGACCTTCGAATTTCATATTTTCTCCAATAAAATCATCTTTGACATGTTTCTTGATTTGATTCGATCTGGTGACTGCGTTTTGTAAATTGAATACAAACCCCTTCTGACATGAGCGTAGGTCTGTTTACCCAATTTGTTTCCTATCTCGTTTCGTTACTGGTAGCATACATACTACTATGCTTCTTTATGCTATTTGAAGTTTTCTAATGAATGCAGTTTTCCGTACCCATACGTCATAACTGGTAGTATACGTTGATTGAAAGGCTTTGCCTTCAGATGGCTTGACATATTTGACCTACATAATGCTGTAATTACGCCCAAAACCAAGCCAAGCTAGTTTATCTCTTCTATTTTCTTCTGAAAAAAGTGGACTAGGCTTATTTATCAGCTGATCTTGGTACGCGGGCGGTCCCAAAAGCACACGACCCGACAAAGAAAACAGTAAAAAATTGCGAAAATGTTTTTTATTTTTCAACGTATTCTTCTTTCAGCTCAATACGCTTTTTCCAACGATGTTCAATAGCTTCAATACCCACTTTATAGCAGGAACCGTCAAGCTCCTCAAAATACTTATTAACCGCGGACTCTACCTTTTCATTGTTGGCAAATCTTTTGCCACCGATCCATTTTTCAAATTCAGAAAAAGAAAATATTCCGAGGGAGCCAGATCTGGTAAATAGGGTGCGTGAGGAAGCATTTCGAACTTCAACTCATTGATTTAGCCATCGCAATGACCTACGTGTGGACTGGTGCGTTAGTGAGATGAAACAACACTTTCTTTTTCGTTAGATGGGGCCGTTTTTTCTTGATTTCATCACTCAAACGCTGGAATAAGGCTGCATAATATGCGCCGGCGATTGTTTTTCGTTTTTCAAGATAATCAATAAATATTTTTCCACGTGCATCCCAGAAAACGGATGCCATGACTTTGCCAGCTGACTGAACTGTCTTTGCTTTGTTTGGAGGCGGTTCTCCCTTTTCAGTCCACCTCTTTGACTGCTCCTAGGTTTCAGGTGTAAAATGATGGACTCATGTTTCATCCATGGTTATGAATCGACACAAAAACTCGGCTTTATTGCTGCGAAACATTGTCAAACACTCGATGGAAACATCCTTACGTTGCTGTTTGTGCTCCATTGTGAGCAAACTTGACACCCATCTTGCGGACAGCTTTCTCATGTCAAAATTTTCAGTCAAAATGCGGTACACAGCACTTTTTGAAATGCCTGCCAAGTCTGCTATCTCGCGCACTTTTAATTGACGGACATCTAATACCATTTTGTGGATTTTCTTCACATTTCCTGACGTAGTGACCTCACTTTGTCGACCGCTACGGTGTTCATCTTGACAGCTCGTGTGACCTCGCTTAAGCTCAGCTACCCAATATTTGACCATTGTAAACGAAGGAGCAGACTTCCCTAGAGTAGAACCCAACTCGGCTTTGATATTGGTTGGACTTAGACCTTTCAAATGAAAGTATTGTACCACATAACGCTGCCCAATTTTTTCATATTTACAAATTCACTGAAAGCAGTCGTAAGTCAGGTCGGGTACTTTTGGGACTACCCTCGTATATTTAATTGTGGCTCTATTTTGTTATAATCAACTGTTATATGTTGCCGCACTGTCATAACATTAAGCATTACTTTAATTTTGCTCAAGTTTATTTTTAGTCCCACATCTCAAGCAGCTTTATTTAAATATTTTTTATATGATTTTGTGGTTCATCTGTGCTCTTGGTAATAAGCCCTATTTTGTCAGGAATCGGAGGCGGCAAATTTAGCTCTTTTCGATCGCAGCTCAGCTTTTAAAAATGCCTTCAAGTATTGCAATTGTATCGGAGATTTTCTCAGGGGGCAAATCAAGTGTTATATTATACAGCATTCACCTTTGGTTGTCCGTCTCATATACGAACATATTGGCTATTGTTTCTACGTACGGTTCGTCTACTTTTTATTTATAGTAAGTGCTCCTATGACCGCCCATGAAGGTCTATTTACTCGCTTTATTTATAATTTCTCATAAGTAATGAAGTCAATCAAATTATACCCACTTTTAAATCCAGGTACCTTGTATTTGACTAACAATTATACATGTCAAGAGCTTGTATATGACCGGTTAGAAGCCTATTTGCCTTGAGTTCTTAATATGCTTGATGTACTTTTCTTGTAGGTAAGGATGTTATTGGCATCATTCTAGTGATCGAATATTTGTATATTTTAATATTCAAGATCTTTAATGGGTGATTTTTTTTTCTAATTTTTACATATATACAATTCCTAATTAACTTAACCTTACAATATTCGTACGGGTTGTGCTTTAGGGCACAATGTTTCAATAACCATTTGCATTATTTCCATAAGACTACCTTAAAACTACTTGTCCGCTGCATCCATTGAGTGGGTATCCGTCCTAACTACTTCCGCATTGTGCTCCTTGACTCCCCTGATTCCCGATTCCACCAGCTTTTCCGTATACGATTTGATTGGCTCCATTGCTGCTTTCTGGTACAGCACCTTTTTGGGGTAAGACCGCCCGTCCTCCCATCTGTATAGGCCTGTGCAAGCCCAAAGGATTTGTCGCTCTACTACTCCTACCTTGCCCCATTTCGTTTTTGGAGCTCCTTTCCATATCATCACCGCATACGTGACGATCGGACGAATCAAGTTTTTATAGGCCAAAACCTTGACTCACTTACTTGATGTTGACTGTTTCCTAAAAAGGGGTATAAGAAGATAATACGCATAAGTAACTTTTTTCAAAATACGTAGACTTCCTATCGTAAACTACCCAAAAGTACTTTGTTTGTCTAGATCAGTGCACTATCTGCCCACTCAACTTAATCCTGGAGTCAGAGATATCTCTTGCACAATGATCAAAGTTGTTGCAGGGTTGAACACAATCCATTCACTTTTCTTTGCATTTACCTTGATTTCTCATTTCTGGTAACATGCAGTAAGAGATTTAAAGTATTTTTGGAGTTTCATTTTAGCAAAGCGCAAATTGTGCGCAGATGTTCATACTAATAAGTTGTTAGCGAAGAAATTTACCTGAATTCCAGGTTTATATTCATCTCTTACGCCGGGACGTCAAAGGTGAAAATTTCGAAAAGAAATAAGGACAATATGAACCCATGTGGGACCCCCGAGTCAATACAAAATGCGTCTGACCTAGCTCCACCAGCCACCACGAAGGCAGCTCGTCCCCTTATGAAGCTGTCAATAATTTTGACAATATGGGCCAGAAAGCCAATTTTTATCATTTTGTTGATAAGTTCATTGATCCATACACAGTCAAAAGCTTTTTCCATATCGATCAGGTAAGCTACAACAAGCTTATTGTTGCATCAACTTTTCGTTATATTGGCTTGGATTGGAGCCATAGCGTCTACCATGTAGTGGGTTTTTAAGAAGTCAAATTGTCTTTCCGGCACAATTCTTGCCACCGCAGAGAATTGTATGATACCTTCAAGTGTTACCCTTTCAATCGTCCTACCAATATCATATAAAGCAGAGAAATCGGGCGAGTATCGACTACGTCAGTACTATCTGACTTCTTGGGTATTGCAAATATTTTTGAGCATTTCCATTGCTGAAGATAGTTTCAAATGTTAATGCAATTATTCAGAAGGGTTACGGGGGGAACGAAAAAATATGGGGAACCTTTTAAGCATATGATTGGAGATTCCATTAGCCCATGCTAATTGTTTGGAATTTCGCTCCTGTGCCAAGAAAAATGAGTCTCTCAAGACTCACAAATAGACCATGGCCAATATGTGCCTCAGAGGGATTTGAATCAGAGAACCTGGTCAAGCACAGCAATCATGCTGTCGAAATTTGTTGTGGTGCGCTGCTTACTAATGAAAATAAATATGCTCATACTCCCAGTTGACCATATTTAAATTGCGAGTAGCATTCTAAGCTGACTATGTCTACGATGAAGTTAAAAGATGTCTTCTAGTAAAGCTCGATAAAGGTAATTTGTCGAGGATTTCTTAATGGAGACCTTTGAGGGGACCGTAGCCATGGTTGGATTTATACATGCGACCCCCTCATTGACTTCAGGAATAGAAATATTTTGCGATCTTTGGATTGAAATTCCCTTTATTTTTCCATCAAGATCGACATGAACTGCTATCCAATCGATTCGCTTGTATGTAAAAAAAATTGTGGAACTGCAACCTTACGTTTCTCACCCTATTTCACTCTTAAAACCAGCTCAACCAAAAGATTGTCAGACTTGGCGTCCAAAATTTCACACTCGAAATTCCTCCAACTGCGGGAGAGATTTACCAGATTGACAGACACGATAAAGAAGCCAATAATAGACAAGCTTCGGTGGAAGGTAGGCTCTTTCAGGGCAATCAATATGAGATCCGTACTTATTTATTTATTCCATGGATCCATGAATCCAATGACAAAATAGTTAATGAAATATAATACACGAGTATGCAACAAAAACAAAGTGAGCAACTAAAATAGAATTAAAACAAGATTAGAAAATACCAATTAATTATTAAGAGCTAAGAGGAATGTTATGTAATATGCTCTTAAAAGCGTTTGAGGAATGTGGCAGGGGACCCAGCTGGAGTTCATTATAGCGACGTGATAAACGTACTAAAAACAAATAAAAATTAATATCGGTTCATGTAAAGGGCGCAATGCATAAGTCAGCCAAACGCGCTCTTGAGGTGGGACGTATATAAAGCCTTTCGCGAAGGTTGGATGAAAGAATACCATGATATATTTTAAATTAGCAATACAGGTCTAAGAATTCGCTCCTTTGTTTGAGTGAGTGATGTTGAAGATCTGTTAGCACTCATCGTAGGGAGATTATGTTTGTAGAATAGAGAACGTGCGGATACACGCTGTACAGTCTCAACAGCATCCGATAGATTGGTATAGTGAGGAGACCATACTTGCCAGGCATACTCAAGGATTGGTCAGGCTAAGATTATAAATAGATGGACGCTGGTTAAGATGCTAAAGGACTTGCAGGAGTATCGTAAAATAAAACCAGCAACATTTGAAGCTCTAGTGGTTAAGCATGAAGTATGGATATCAAATTTCAAACCTGGGTCTAATACTACTCTTAAATCTTTAAACTTGTTCACAAGTGCGAGCAACGATATACATACTTGTTTTAATCCAGTTAGAGATAGCTATTTCATTGTGATTGGATGCAATTTTTTCCCATAAGGGATGCTTTGCATTGAAATCATCTCCCATGGCATAGAAATGGAATTGTTTGCACAGAGTAAGACTGTTTCCAAGTCGTCAATAAGTTTACTTACAGGATATCTATGTTGAACATAAATCCCCACAAACGCAAAGGTGTACCCTTTTAGCAAGGAGCTTATTTTATCTGCTTCAATACATTTCAGACTTGGAAGGCAGTGCCTCTGAACTTTTTTTAGTGTGATCTTTGTGAGCCATAGCAACTCCGATAATTCCCTCTGGATCATCACGCCTCTCTTTTTTCCAGATGCACTCTGTGTCTTTGACTGATATACTATAAATGGGCAAACAAATATTCTTCAAGAAAATTCATTTTATAGCGTGGAGTTATTGAGCATATGTTGAAGATGGAAAGTTTAATGGAACTCATCACGGCAACTTACTTTGAAGGCCAGTTCTAAATACGCAGCTTTTTTGACGCTAGAGTTAGTGAGTTTTTTTATAATGAGGAATAAATGAGTCCACTTTTAGAATATGAGTTATTGGCAGTCAATGCTCGAACCCATACTTCAGTCATTGTGCAATTTTCTCTCTCTTGTAAGAGCGTTCGTGTAGCTAGCACTTTCACACACTTTAGAATATTGAATACGCTGGTATGATCCTTAGCCATTTTAGGGTGAACTAAGTTCATGAGGAGCTGTTCACCGTCACGTTGAGTTTGAACTCCTTTGAGGTGTTTCGTGTGTACGCTCTTTAACGCTATCCCTGAAAGTCTTCAGGTCAAGCCTAAAGCATACTACGGGAGGCACTCCCTTTTTTTGGTAGCAGCCACGCTTGGCTGCCGAGGCTTAGATTTCCCTTTCCTACCCTCAAGGTTTGGCCTTCCACCTATTTTGGGTAAGTTCCCCGGAAAATTGGGAGAAGCTACTACTGCCTACTTTTTGAGCTAGAGAAAATCCTTCTCACTCATTTCAAGCATCTTAGATACCTTTGAAGTAGTATCGTGAGTTGCAGGCCCTATTGGCATCTTTCTTGATTTCTTTTCTGGCTTTACGATAGCCACCTCCTCAGTACCACTTCCCGTTCAACTCCCTTCGGCGTCCATCTCCATGTCACTGAAAACTTGTAGTTGCATCTTGCAACTAGCAAGCAAGTCCAAAATGGAGTCTTGATTTATGCCCCTACCAACTTCTCGCAGAAAACACTAAAAGAAATTGCAACCCTTATTGGCTTCTGACTAAAAGATCAAGAAGCATAATAATTATATTGTAACAAAGATTAATAATAATAATTTTTTTTCCAAACATTCCAATTCAAATTTACCTCCTTATCTCCAGTCCTGTCATTCCACTCGTCATCCTCCTTGTGCTCGCTCTACGTGCCTTACCTCCTTTCCTTTCCACAAATTTCAAAAATTCCGTAACTCCTCCATAATTTCAATTTCCACAAAATTGCAATTTCCACAAAATTCCAATTTTCAAAAAATTCCTTAGAAAATCCTAAGCTGCTCGACGGCTCCTTGACTCGCACTTTTTCAAGACATGCTGTGATCGTAGCTACATGTGTGAACCATACAGATTTAGAGATCTCTAACTGTCTTGATTGCGCCCGTTTATTCATGCATAAGGTTCGCCGTGAATTGGAAGCATCAAAAGACGATACAAAATCGGTTGCAAAACGCAAAAAGCACGTACAAAGTTCTGACACAGTCTGATCTGCAGAATTTTTAAAGCAAGTACAAGCGATCATTGACGAGGACCCTTCAAAATCAATGAAGGTCCTTACGAGTGAGCGTCATGTTTCTGAGCGCCTTATTTGTAGAGTTGTCCACGAAGACCTTCGTTATAAGTCTTACGTGATGCGCAGAGGACAGTTCATGTTGGCACGGACACGGGAAGAGAGAGTTCTCCGATCAAGACGTCTTTTAAACAAAATCAAACACCCTGAGGTGCCCTAAATGTTATGGTTTTTTTTCCAACGAAAAAAATGTTGACCAAGATCAAAAGACCAATCGCAGAAACGACAAATGGCTATGTTCAAATCCTACCGAGGTTCCTGTTGCTATGCACACAAAGTTTCCAGCCACTGTTATGGTTTTAGGTGTTGTCAGCAACAAAGGACATGCTATGCCACCACACTTTTTACTCAAGGACTCCGAGTGAACTCTGCTGCATACATCGAGGTTTTGGAGACGGTAGTGAAACCCTGGATATACAATGTAAGCGGAGGCAGACCAAACATTTTTCAACAAGATTCTGCTCCTTCACATAAAGCGATGGCGACACAAGATTGGACGGCCGAAAATTATCATGAACACATAGCGCCGAACCTATGGCCACCTAGCTCCCCAGACCTTAATCCATTGGATCATTACGTTTGAAGCGTAGTTGAGCGTGAGACCAATAAGCGTCTTCATAATACCACTTCTTGGCTGAAGACTGCTATTAATGCCGTTATGGTCAATATGAACAAGGAGCATTTGATTCGGCATGTCACCGTTTCCGGACCCGGATCGAAGAGGTTATTGCTGATAATGGCGATTTTATTGAATAACTTTATAGCCATATATTAATTTAACGTTGCATAAGAAATTTCTGAAATTTCATTAAATTTTGTTTAAAAATACAAGCTGATTAATTTTACTCTCAAGTTGTCCTTAAATACCGTATGCACCCTGTATATATTAGATATTCTAAAAAGTATTGAGCCTCTTTTTGTCATTTTTCGATTGAATATTTCTTTTATTTAAAATAGATTTTACTTGAGAACATATTGTTCATTATTATCTATGACCTTTTGCCGTTTTCTGGGTAGAGCCATTATTCCATCTATGTAGAACTTCTGTGGTTTATCGGCGAAAAACTTGGCAAAGTAATTTTCACAGTTCCGTTTTGAAGTGAGTTTCTTTTTATTAAGGAATTTTTGAAGAAACCGAAACAAATGATAGTCTGATGGTGTAAGATCTGGACTATACGGTGGATACATCAAAACTTCCCAGCCAAGCTCTGTCAATTTTTGCGGGGTCATCAAAGATGTGTGTGGTCTGGTGGTGGTGATGTATATTTAGTTCCTTAGCAATGTCATGGCTGCTTAAGTGACGGGCTTCTTCAATTTTTTGTAAGATTTCATCGGCTTTTTCTGTGATTGATCGATCTGAGTGAGCTCTTGGCTGTGGTTTTTGATATAGTATCTTGACCGTAGTCACCACAAATTTTTTCACGAACCTGCGATGCATTCTCACCTTAATGTTAATGATATTGTAAAATATAATGAATTTTTTCAGAAATTTCACTCATTTTTTAATGAATACAGCTTTTGACACGAATGACGAAATACAAAACTGTCCGCATGAAAATAGTAGACTGGAATGTCACCTTTCAAACGCATGTCAGTTTGACTCAATCTGGTTAGTATTGCCTGATATATGTATGACAACAAACATTATCTAGTGACCAAAAAAAACTAATATATACCAGAGGTTTCGACCCTAAGTTTTCTTTTTATTTATCTAACATATACTATACTTTGTCTGGTGTCATTTTTCTTGTGAGATAAATTGTTATCTTGATTGAGAACTATCTGGAATAACCCTTTTCATAGGTCTCCTATTATCCTCTTCCCCAGTTCGTTTTTTATTGATTTACCCTTAATAATTTGGGGGATGTTTTTCGGCTTAAAAGATGCCTAATCGCCTGGAGAGGGGACACAAATATTGTTCGAACATCTTGCCTCCTCTTTCATACCCTGATGCAAAAAAAATACTTTTTCAAATTCTAAAAGGGAAGCAAAAAATTACTTTTTCAGATTCTGAAAGTGCTAAGACTTTTAATTTAGTACCCTACTCGATTACATTTTATGAAAAAAATTGCTAAGAGTCACTTCGTTGTGAGGGGGAAGTCCTCTTAAAACATTTTGAAATAATTGATAAAACCTAAACTTTTGAGATACTCCTGACTTTAAGAAACGTCCTGTAACGCACGACAGATAGGCAGAATATGCAACTAGTAGGTTTTGTGAAATTTATTTTACAAAGCCAAAAGTACGTCTAATAGCAAATAACATAGAGGTTAAAATAGTAGGATTTCGCATTTTCTTCAGCAAACTGTATTAGTATCATTTAATTGGATAAAATTAGCCATTTAAGTAGTTTTTAAAGGGTCGTTATATTTCCTGAGTTTCTGTAAAATTTACAAAAGCTATAGCCGTTTGAATTTTCTCCGATTAGAACAACCATATACTATTTTTCTACTACGTGGGCTTTCCTTCGAACCAAACACTACACTTTTGACTGGATCCTCTCAAAATTTTCAGAAAAGATGAATAACAAAAATAATAATAATAAAGCAAGAATATATTTTTGTGCATGCCATGAATGTTTTTCGCGAATTAAGTCATTCTACATGTCTGCATATTGTGAGTTAAGTACAAAACCCTTCTGACATGAGCCAACTTGTTTTGTATTACCTCATTTCAGCTGACATTTTTGCAACAGATCTTCTTCATATCTTGCCATAGCACTTGTAACCTTGATAGTAAGGTAAATTAATGAATTTTGAAAATAGGGTTCACTTTTCGAGAAGGAATGGGGAGGAGATTGAAAAAGTGTTGCAGTATATTTATGCATAATTTTTGCATCGTTTTCAAGATAGTTATTCTCTAGATTTCTCAGGAAATTTTTGAATATTGTCCATCCCCCCTAATCTTCAAAAATACTGAGCCAAATACTTTGGAAAAATAAAAAAATAGGTCTTTGATTGTGAATTACAAAAAATTGATAAGAAGTTAATAATTTTAGCATAACCGGAAGAAGTTTTAAAAAATATTAGTAAAAATTTGCAATTCTAAACTTTTGGTTCTTCCTGCTCGGCCAATTTTTAATCTTTCAAATGTCTTCCAAATTTTCCACTTGAATGTATTTGAAGGAATATTTGCACTTCAATACAAATATGACGAACATATGAAAAAATATAAAATTAGTATATTTCCTAGCAATCAGCTTTGTCAAACATATTCATAACTAAACGACAAGATAAAATCAAACAATATATAATATTTTTAGCAATTTTCCTCTTAAATCCAGTTACATCATATACTTTTTTTTAGTTACTTCAAACAAATTTGGGTCCATTAATAAAGTACTTGGTAGATAAATAATTCATTGCACCGAACCCCTTCTTCACGCGAGTTAAACTCACGCTTGTCCAGGTATTTAGGGCTTTGTAAAAGAAATTTTATAATAATCGTCTAGTTTCGCGTCCGTCTGTTGCTGTTTTCCAGTGCCTCGTAGAAAGCATAAATTCTGTTTTCAGGGTTTTGTACTATAATACGAAAGCCTATGGAAATCGCGACCTCCTGTGTCCGTCTGTATGTAGCAGCAGTTTTTCTCGGAGATTTGTTCAACGGGTGGCATCAGTAATCAAAAAACAAAAGGGTGGCGATTTTATATAATAATGTTGAATAAATTTGTACTATTTTTTCCATACTTTAACACTTAAGGTACATGGTAATAACTATATGTCAGTTTAAAGGTAAAAAGATCGTAACTTGGAGGTTGAAATTTGTTGAACTTTATTCATAATAGTAGGATTAGTAAATTTTACATTTTTTTTCTATCATCTATGGCGCAACAGCCCAAGCCGGGCCTTGGCTTCCAGGATTAGTCCCCTCCAATCATGACGGTTCCACCACCTTGTCCGCCGGCTGGTTACTCCCAACAAGGATCTGTTGTCAGCTTCTATCATATCCTCCCATCGAGTCTTTGGCCTTCCCGCTGGGCATCTACCTTTTGATCTACCCGTTAGTGTTCTTTTGGATAGCCGGTTTTCTTCCATTCTTTCTATATGGCAAGTCCATTGCAATGTACACAAGAGGATAATGATGGATCATCAAATAATTCATGCAAATTTTCATTGTAACGTATTCTCCTCTCTACTCCTTATTTCACTGGGCCGAAGATTTTCCAGAGCATTTTGGGTTGAAATACGTCCACTGCCTTTTTGGATTCACTCATCAGGATCCATGCTTCATTTCAATATAACCGCACAGATTGACTAGTCTATTCTAAATAAACAGCTTATTATGCTTGTGCACCACCCTTGACCTAAGAATGGGAAGTAAATAGAAATAGGTTTTAATTGCAGCTGTATTTATATCATTAGTTTTGATGCAATGAAATATTTAAGTGATCATTTGAAAGGTCTTTACATTCATTAGGTTTTGATAAAATTTATAGGATTTAAGGCCAGCTGTTTGAATTTTCTTCGATTAAAAAACAATCATACTATACATGTTTTTCTACATGAGAGTTCCATCGAATCAAATATTAAACTTTTGATTAGATCTTCTCCAATATACTCGTACATTTCTGTTTAGTCAATGATTTTTGCAATATTCCAACTAAATGTTGACTGGTTTAAATAGAGTAATATTGCCTGTTCTTCTGAAGAAAGAATATATTTAGTGTACATGTCATTAAAGTTTTTCTTGAATAAGATCGTTCTATATGTCTGAATATCGTAGGTTGAGTACAATACCCTTCAGACATGGGCTTAGTTCTGTCTACCTAGCCTGTTTGGTGTTAAAATTAACTCCCTTTACCTTCACCCCTGTGACAAACATTGGAACCAGCCTTCGAATTCTGTGTATTGCCTTCTGTTTCTCTACTTTTTGTATGTATGGGCATCATACTACCACAGCTTATGTTACAGTAGAGTACGTTTTCCGGTATAAATATATACCAAACAAGTTGGGTAGACAGACCTATGCTCATGTCAGAAGGGTTTTGTACTCAACTTGCAAAATGCAGTAACCAGCAACGAATGAAATCAAGAAACATGTCAAAGACGATTTTATTGGAGAAAATGTGAAATTATTAACAAAATTAAACGAATTTTGACTTTTGAGGTATTTGTTAGAGTTATACCCATAAATATCTCCTTTGATAATTTGTTCAGATTTTTTAGATCACGGGTGTCCATTTGCGAGGGAGGAAACACACTTTTCATGTATTTCCCCCCCCCCCTGTGCCCCAACTGAAGCAAAAACTGTCAGTTTAAGAACTGTTTTGAAAAGCTCTCATAGAGAACTTTCAGCTGATACTCATATCGACTACCTTTCATGAAATTTTTTTTCAGGGGCCACTCCTCTGAACTGTAATCATCGATTCATGGCCTATTTTTTCGAATCCTAGAATGGTTACAAAGCCCTTTTGCTAGGAGCTCTCTCCTACCTCTTCGACTTGTTTCAATTGTATGTACTCATCTTCATGATACCTATCACTCCTGAAATTTTCATGCAAATTCTAGCAAAGCTGTAGTGTCTAAGTCGGTAAAAGCGCATATGGCTCCATAGCCATATGCTTCCATAGTAATACAGGGCATATTGCTCCATAGTAATACAGGAAAATTCAAATCGCTATAACTTCGGTAAATACTATTCGATCTTTATGAAACCTTCAGAAAAGATTAAACTTATAAATAGCCATCTGTTTGCTAAATTTTATAGAGTTTTAAGGTACCGTTTAGATTTTATTCAAGAAAACACAAAATTGATAAATCATACTATTACTAACAAAATTGAGTGAATTTCGACTTCTCATGTATTTGTTATTGCTGTACTCATGAAGGCCTACATTCCTGATTTTTTCAGATTTTTCGGATGAAAGGTGTCCAATCGCGAAAAGTTCGTACATTTCCCCTTCCCCTGCCCCCCTCGGTACTCATAAGGCAATTTTAAGACTTGTTTTGAAAAGATCTCATTGAGACCTTTCCAATCACATCCTATTCGACTACCAATGGCGAAAACTTTTTTTTAGGGGTCACCTCCCTATAGGGGGGGACCGCCCTTAAACGCCTTTGAAAAATTTTCCACCCTTGAAATTTTAAAAAGTCACCACTTCTGACCTTTCTACAAAGTTTCATGGCTGTAGCCCTTATAGTTTCGGAGAAAAAGTGCTGTGACATACAGACGGACGGACAGACGGACACAGGTCGTGATTGCAATAGGGTTTTGTATTTTAGTACAAAACCCTAAAAAGATTGCGAAGCTGCAGTTTCCGTGTCTCTACTATGAAGTTCATAGAGGTGTACAAAGCGCCTGATTTACTATATGTTTTCCGTTTCATAGAAGCTTCGAAGGTAGAATAGTTCCTTGCATCCTTGATACTATATGGGTGCCGTCAAGTCTGGCAGTCCAAAGCTTGGAGCTTTATATTTTGTAGTAAAGAGCAAAAGTTTCATTTTATTTGAAGCTGTCCCTGGGTACTATTACGATAAAAAGAATAAAGAATGATATAGGCATTCAGAGAGAATACAGTAAATTTACCTGATATAGCGAAAGAAATATTATATGCATATGCTACCAGCTTACATTCAGTTTGTTTAAGTTTCTTTGACACTTGTAAACTTTAAGAGGCACCAATTTCGACCGCTCATTTTATAGTAGCACTACTAACTGACAAGTTAAACATCCGATTTTCAGGATTTTATACTACTTACAAAACCCTGAACCCGTATCGTGGCCAGTTTTGTTTGTCCATCTATCTATCCATCTGTGGGTCAAAGCAGTTTTCCTACAAAAACATTGCACGTAAAAAAATCAATTTTAGTTGGTACTTCAGAAGTGGCAACCTGTCACAAGCATGGCTATCAAAAATGTTTACTGGGTTCTTTATATAGCCAGGGCATCCCTAAATAATTTTTTATTGAAAATAGTCTTGTAGGATGTCATGTAAAAGAACTTGATGAGTACTTTCCATTAAAAGTTTTATACTTGCAGTATTTATACGAGTGCTGAAAGGTGACGGGAAGGAAACATGTACTCAAAATGTATTCCCTGTTTCACGATTGAACATATATCATTTGAAAAATATGACAAAATCATAAAGAAAATCAATTATGGTTACAACAACAAGAACCTTAGAAGCTCATTAAACTTTGTCAACTTACCAAAACACGTTTTCAATCAAAACGATACAAGGTCTGACGGGGATAAAATCTTTGAGGAATGAAACAAATGGAGAGGCTATGCTCATATAAACTCCATAGGAAATGATATGACCACGCTCTGAGCCTGATTGTCATTTTATTTCCAATAATTTCCAATTTCTCCTCTCGCAAGTCCAATTGTCAATTTGACGACTAAACATGGACGCGGAATTTACCTTGCGCGTGAGAAACGATTCAGAATTTAGTCGTTTTTTTCGGTTCGAGAACGCATCCGAAGGTACATATTGACTGTAGTGAAAGTAATATTACACCTGGTTTAGGGATAACAACATTTTAAGGAGTGACATTGTAAATCGGAGTGAGGAATTCAATTAAAAGTGTTATGTGCGTTATTGCTAGAAAACGATGGGTTATCGATACGAAAGTGTTTTCTATCCTAAGTAACCGCAATGTTTTATTTGTATTCAAAGCTATTTTTTGGTTTTCTGAAGTGTTATTTGCAATAAAATCATATTTACGAGTACATAAGCGTTTGTTTACTGTCTTGTGACAACCCATTGGGTTCCCCTTAACCAGCTTTAGAATCACGGTCACAGGGGTAGGTGCAAAAAGACACGTAGTTCGACAGGCGGTTGCAGGGGTGGTTGCGACAACGTGTACATATGGATGTTCACTCCGGTTTTATCTTGTTCCTCAAAGGATAAAATACACATTTAAAAAAGTTTGATACATTTTATCTGTCGATAATCAAACTTTCGAATGTGTAACACGTGGTGCGGATGTGCCAATACCCTCTCGAATCACCTGCTATGAACGGCTTGGTGAGCCCTAAATGGACCCCATGTCGAAGATTGTCTACGTGATATTATCATACAACGCTTCTGTCTACCCAACTTGTTTAGTAGCTAGATAAGTGGAAGCAGCTGTAATTCCACAACTATGTTTTGAAAAGCGGTCAATTTTGTGTGGATGCCATCATTTTTAAATGCTCCTTCGATTCCAAAGAACGCTGCAAGTGTGTACTCATTGTATACAGATGTCCGTTCAATATACTTTACTAGGCCTTGACAGGTCTGTTCTCTATAAGGCATGCTAGTTCTATATTAGATTGGTATCTAGGGTACTAGTAACCTAGTTCACCCAAGAATTTTTTTTAAAAATAAGTCTAAAGATAATTTTGATCGCAGAAAGCTTATATTGTCGAAGCAATCGACCCAAGAAATTTATGTCGAACATTATTTTACATCGATACATCAAGAAAACTGAAGAATTCAAATACAACTTCGTGTCTGCTGGTATGGAGGAGCCCGACGGCTTCCCACCATTGGGGGAGCCGAGATAGGTATTGAATACGAAACTGGTGGCAATCCTCCACAAAAAAAGACATGAGAAAGAAGGCTCCACAGATAGTGGACCTAAAATGCAAATATCCGAAGACAAGAAAGAAGTGATCGCACTACGAAAAGAAAATTATGTACTAGGGCTACGGCTACAGTCCCTTGAAGATTTAGTTAAGAACGGGATAAGAGCTCAAAGGCTTTAACCAAAAATGTCAATCCAAAAGGAAATAAAGGTGAAGAAAACTACAAATTAACGATTTCAGAAGAAATTCTAAGTGCTAGCAATTTTAATGATAGCCAAAACTATCTTGCTGTGCTGGAAAGATTAACAGAAGAAATGAATATCGAAAAATGTGTCGAAGGTAATTCTGATAAAGATAATGATATCAATTTTATTCAATATTTAAGAAATAAAAATTAAAAGAAAAAACCAACTCAGTTCTACTGGTTCTTCTGAAAAAGCCACCAGCAAGGCAAAGAAAGTTCCACCGATAAATGTATTCATACAAAGCAGAAAAGAAATGGTTTGGCTATTGGCAGCCGAAAATAAATTAAGTAATTTCAAAATCGAAAGAGTTAATGCAGAAAAAATAACTATCTAAATGAAATCACTGATTGATTTTAAGTCAACCAAAGACACGCTAAATTAACGGAAGGTTCCACATTTCATGTATACCCCAAAAAGTTAAAAAATCAGACCTTTTTGTTGAAGGGTCTGGACTGCAGAGAGAATACGGTCGATTTTTTCCAGGCCTTCAAGGAAGCTCAATGAAATTGAGTTTATTTCTGTCATAAGTTTTGCAATGAGAAGATTAACAATCTAAAAGCAAAATTTACCACTTCATCTGGTACAAATTTCAAACAAAAGCAGTTCAAGTGCCCTTCAACAAATAAGGTACTTGAATTTCAAAGTAGTTGGGTGTGAATGCCTAAAAAAAAAGATAAGTCAACCAGTGTAAAGTGTTACGGGTGTCAACGATTTGGCCATTCAACAGCCAAATGCACGTAAAATGCAAAGATGATCATGCCCGGATGCGTGCAAATCGGCTCAGACGAAGCATATAGAAAAATTATACTTCGTTAACTGTGGTGTATTTAGTCACCGAGCATCATATTGAGGATCCCTTCAATATCAAGATTCAAAAGTCAAATTTATTCCAAAGCAAACGCAAGTGCAGCACAGCATGACACTTTCCAACTTTGTCAAGCCTGGAGTATCATTTGCACTCGCCGCTAGAGGACCAGTAGATAATGCTGTGAATAATGTAAATAATGTTGGTAGCAACAATGAACTGCTTCTTAAGATTAACCTGGAACTTAATTCTTTATCAAAAAGAATCGAAAGAAAAGATTAAAAAATTAACTTTGTTTTACAGTGCTTAGATCTTTCAAATGCCTCAAAATAGTTACTCATCCATCCTTTTTTCCACGACTTTCGTGAGTGAATTTTAGTGGGACACTCATGTTGCATCCTCCAACACTACTCACCCATTATGTGCTGATCCCATTTGTCTTTGCATCTTTCTTCCATAATTTTTAAATTCATTTGAAGTTCTTCTTTTGTTTTTCCTAGTAGGATTTCTTTGGGAATCAGCCAAGATGACTATGAACACAGTGAACTTTAATAGATATGTTACAGCCTAAGTTTTAAACTTTTCTAGCATGTAGTCCACAAATGTAGAATAGTTAGTTGACTTATGATTTTCCAGAAAGTTTTAAGTCATTTCAATAAAAGAAGTCAATGCGAGACATTCAAAATCGTTAATAGAAGTTGTGAAATCAAGATATTTTGTTAATTTCGTTATTTGTGAGCTGTCATGAACTCCCGGTTTTGTCTTCTCTGTACTCAGATCAAATATTGCCTCAATAAATAAATTATTATTTCATAAGACATTGCTAAAGGTGAATTTATACGAGTAATATTCCGCTAACTCATCTTCATCGTCTCACGTACTGGTCAATCTTATTCATCCGGTGTTCATGTTTGGCACGCATATTCTAAAAATGTAAGAAACATGGGTGTATGCATGTATCCACTAATAAAATGTTAACCTTTTAAGGACAAAACCAGCGGTCCATTGGTGTTAATTATCTTATTTTTTAATACGAGTGAGATATTTTGACAATCTCTTAATATATTTAAAGAGTGAGCTATGTCAATCGAACCATATTTGTTATCATCATGCAAAAAGGCGTTGAGAGATGAATGCTATTTAGGCACTGAGTTTACAGCTTCCGTGCTTGTGAGTGATTGAGATAACCATTAAAATCCTCCCCTGTCAACCTGAGTATTAGCCTTGAATCTTTTGACATATCAATTTGGGCCAGGTCTCATTTTGTTGCACCATAAGGTAACTCAAAGCTGGGAGACCCCTCTACCAGCGGGAGGAGGATAAAGAAAATAAATTACCAGACAAATGATCCTCCTGCCCAATGTCCCCGGTTGCTGCGAGTCCCTTGTATCTTTTAGGATTGGCCAAACATAATGGCCACATGGTTTCATTTGTCAACTGATGCAAGCATCACTACAACTGCACAATTTAGGATGAGCTTTCCTATATTCTTGTAGAGGTTCTGTCGTAACGTATCCCATATTTTGAACACACAAAATATGAAGCAGGCATCGTCTACCTCTCCTAAGTAAAATTGACGGTTGAAGGACCGTGAATTAGCAATCTTGTGCAGGTAGAGAAAACATTTGCCCACTCAAAAGCTGGGTCAAAAAGAAGTTATCCTCACAATACCTTCGATTGTGCCACGGTTTTGGATCCGGCATGAGGTGCGCAGTCCACTTTTTTTTCGTGCAGTTCAACCAAGACTGCTACTGATCGTTTAGCTGAGGATTGTCTTTTCTCACGGGCAATCACTTCCTTCGTGCACCCAACTTCAATGCAGGTATAAAGCATGGCGCGTTCTAGCAATAACTCTCAACGCCAAATCAAAGACTGTCAGATATGAAGATGCAGTCCTCAGTGCTACTTTTCTCTGTACCTATGCCAAGCGTTTTCGGTATATCACCTTACTGAGAGTTTCGTCTAATATTTCTGCTTTGTGTAGTAGCACTGACCCGACGGTGCTCATCAAGAGGTATCTTCTTGATGAGTTGGGTGCCTCAATATTCTCAAGGCAGCCTTCTCAGCTGTTACCTTGATTCGCTCAAAGAAGCTCATCTTTGAGTCCATTAGCAGTTTCAAGTATTTCACCGCTGGTTTTTGATTCGATTATCATATCTTAACTACTAATCATTCTTGCTCTAGTTATTCTTTAGTGTGCGTAAGGCTTCATTTGAACTATCTTTAAAAGTATGCCTCTCATGTTTTTGGTAACCTGGAAAAACTATCTTCGGAATAATGCCTTGCATATCCGAACAAAAAACATTACCATTTTTTGGATACTTGTAAAAAAAAGTTGTAGCCACACTTGCTCTTTTGAACAATGGAATTCCAGTTTTTCCTGATAAAAGCAAGTTTTTTTTTCACTTAACTTATAACTCAAAACCTCTGAAAACTCTTTGAATAAATCAAAATCTCTGTTCGAGTCATTTAATTCCTCTTGATTAAAAGTTTTTGGTTCTGCAGACGCTATTCCTTTGGAATCAATGTCACCGCTTACTTTATCGGAGATCTCTTGAGATAATTATTTTGTATGAGGACAAAATATTGGAGTAGGTACGTATACTGAATGTGGCAAAAGTCTTCTAGCCAACTCTAAGTCAGGATAAATTAATATCACGCAAATTGACCCAGCAGAAGTAGCACTCATTAAAGTGAATTTTTTATTCATTCCATTGCTTAGATATCTCAAACCTTATATGAGCTCTTTGAACACTGATCCACTTTCTCAAGTCTCAAGGAGGAGGTTTACATGTAGATACTATAAATTCTCTTCAGGACATCAGACTTTAGATGCACCCTACTGATGGAAACTTCCACGCTCAGAGGTGAGAGCATCAAACAACTTTCAGTTTATGTAAAAAGGGTAGAGTGTTCAAAAAAAAGGTTTAGTGTGTAGTAGACAATTGACTTGCAGGAGAAAATTAACCTGAATTCGTTATTTCAAAAACATAATGAGCTTGCATACGTAGAATAAATTGGAATGTTTCTCTTGCCACTTAAATGAAATCAATTCGAATTTGCTTTATTGATTCAATCGTTATGAGTTTTATAAAACATTAAAGCGCTCCCTCATAAATCATTAAAGTTCTCAAAAACTTAGTGTCTCATATGCAACTGCAAATTTTAAAAAATTTCTCTGACCTCTAAGACTGGTGATCACCATCATCCGTGTATGTCTTTAGTGTGATGATCTGAAGAGGATTTACAGTACACATGTTGAAATCGCATTCTTCTAACATTTTCCTTCTTTGATAATTTTTTAAAATAACAACTAATGCAACTCAATTAAGCAGCTATGTAAAATAAAATTAATAAGTTATTTAAGGGCCATTTGAATAGTTTCCAAGCGATGAAAGCAATTATTTTTATTTTTAATGAATTGATAAAATAACCAACGCTTTATGGGATTGCATTGATAACAGTCGATACAGAAACTGAGGGTCAAACAAAAGCTGTATATAGGATAAATACATAAAAATTATTTTAGCGTTGTCAATGGATATATAAACCAAAGCCACTAATATATCACGACACCAAAAATGTTTTTTTCTTATTTGTTGAGCTTTGTTATTATTTTATACTCTAAGTTGGTTAAAAGGACCTTGAATAAATTTTGCCCAATTATCTAAGCGATTACTCCATGGATACATATTTGAGTAGAGCAAACTAAACAGTTTTCAATCTGAATTCATTTTCATAGTCTCAAGCATTTTAGGACGACTACATGTACTCTAAATTTATGTAAGTGTAGGTGTTTAATCATTTTTATATTCAATATTTATTTTATTAATTTGAATTATTATCAGCACCTATTAAAGCTCCAACATCTGAAAAGATTGCTAGAAAATAATAAATGATATCAATTTTTAATTTCAGCGAGGACTACTATGGCGATGTCAATATTAAGGAATTGAAGAAATTGGGACTGAGGAAGAAATAGATTAAAGCTCAATTATGTGTGAAGTTTGACAAATCTAGCTGATATGCATTTAAAAAAGATTTAGGTTTAAGTATATAAATAAACTTACTAAAAAATCAAAGATTGAGTTTTACTGAGAACACAAATGAATGAATTTTTTGCTTTAGCACTACAGCCCCTTTCAGGCCTTTGCATAGAAATAGTTAGAGTATCTCATTATCTTCATCGAATGTATCGGCACTTGAGAAGGTGATATAGTCAGTACCACGCTTCGGCCGCTAATCCATCCACCCAGTTGTGATACGTTCTGTACGTATCATAACTGAATGGGCTTATAGTCTGTCCGAAGAATTTCTCAACGCAAATTTCGTTACCAACAACGGGGCTTGAACCAGCAACGCAGCAAGCAATTCAACTACTGCCCCACGTGGGCTATGAATCGTTTATGCAACTTAAAATTTGTATTCTAAGTTAATAAATAAATAAAATTGTAGGAGTGAATCGGTACACCCATGAATTAGGTGGCCGTTGTGTTGCGAGATAAAATTAAAAACACTGTTTTTTCTTAACACTCTTTAACTTTATTAGTTTATTATAATCTGTAACTCTTATAACATATTTTAGTTTTGTTTATCTTCCGCACTGCCACTACGATGCGCTCGGACCGCCTCTTACTAAAAGACTAACTCCACACCCGCGTTTTTGTTCAATCGCGGTGGCGAGACCAAACGTTTGCAGCGCCGCTCATACACATACATCCATGTATCATCGACAAAGCTATTTCTTCCACTCCCTCCCTTTGTCGAATATATAAACAATGTTTAAATCATTAAATAAGCTATATGAAAAGAAACAAACATTAAAATTAAATATAAAAGTTATTAAAGAATGATATGACTAATTTCACTAGACTTGAATTTTGGTATACATTCCCTAAAGGGATTACGCAATCATTCTTTGCCTGTAGAAAATTCAAACATGAATTTATACATCTTAATATTTTCTCTAAAGATTTATCTGAATTCCAATTTAATTTCTGCTTCTCACCTGAATTTATTTAATGTTTCTCTGAAGATTCATCTGACTACTGTATTGGTAATTATGTCTCTTAAATAAACATGCCTATTTTGAGATAAGGGTTTTGTCATTATATCGGCTAAGTTTTCGTCAGTAGATACTCAACGGACTCTAATTTTATTTTCCTCTACACACTGTTTTACAAAGTCTCCATGAGTGGTTGCCATATTTTTCTTATTTCCAGTTTTTTCTCTAAATGCCAACTCAATTTTAATTTCTTCTACACTCTGATCAAAAGTTTTGAGCTTGTGGCTTCCATCTTTCTCTGTACAATCTCTGGCAGATTTGTTATCACACCATAAGGTAATAGGATAAAACGTACGTCCAATTATATACCAAATTGATTTATCAAGTGATATCAGTTCTTGGCACGCGTCACTCATTGCTAAGTACTCTGCTTGACACGTAGAAGTCGTAACAATAGATTGTTTATGACTTCTCTAAGTTATTACATCTCCAAACAACTTAATTATGTATCCCCCTGTTGATTTAGAGTCTTCACAGTCTCTGAAACTTGCATCTGAAATAGCTTCCAGACTCTCTGAATTAGACAGGAACTTAATTCCTAGACTGGTTGTACCTCTTAAATATCTGAACACTCTTTTAACCTCTACCCAATCATGTTCAGTTGGATTCATCTGTTTTCTTGCCAGATAGTTCACTGCATAAGCTATGTCTGGTTGAGTTGCATTTGCCAGGTACATTAAACTACCAATGGCTTCTCTAAATGGCACTCTTTTGGTTTCGTTTTGTTTCTCTGAATTTTCGGAGTCGCTTTTAAACTTTTTATTCCTATGATCTACCTGACGGGTTACCATAGGTGTACTCTGTGGTTTCGACTCAAGCATATTAAATCTCTGTAAAACTTTCTCTGCATATGCTGTTTGATGTATGAATATACTTTTCTCTTTCCTGTCTCTCTGAATAGTCATACCCAAGAAATTTTGAGGTTCACCTAAATCTTTCATCTGAAATGCTTTACCTAAATGTGTTTTTATTTGGATAAGTTTCTCAGGATCATTGCTGGCTATCAACATATCATCTACATATAAAATCACTATAGCCATTTTTCCGTTCCACCTCCAAGTGAACAGACAAGGATCATGAAGATCGTTTTCTAGCCCAAGTTTTCGAGCTTTATCTGAGAATTTCTTGTTCCACAACTTAGGACTTACTCTGAGGCCATATAGAGACTTCCTCAATTTACACACTTTTTCAAGTTTGAAGTTCTCTGATAACTCTAGACCATCTGGAATTTCCATGAAGACTTCTTCTTCAAGTTTTCCATTTAGGAATGCTGTTTTAACGTCCATTTGACTTACTTCTAAGTCCTCTTTATTAATTATAGACAGATTTGCTCGAATCAAGGACAACCTTGACACTGGAGCATATGTTTCTTTGAGCCCATATACATTTTTATCTTTAAAACCTCTTGAGACTAGTCGTGCCTTGTATTTGATTGACCCATTGCTCTCAATTTTCTTTTTAAACACCCATTTGGAGTCAATAATATTAGGCCTCTTACCATGATTGTCTTCTTTCGGTCGATCTACTAAGATCCAAACTGTATTTTCTTTCATAGAGTCTAACTCTTCTCTAATGGCTTGTTTCCATAACTCTTTATTCTCTGAATTCATTGCTTCTTCAAAAGTAGTTGGGTCTTTATGAGTTGACGCTAATAGAACATAGCTCAATTCATCTTCGTCTAACTCTGTGGTCTCTGAGCCTCTCGTGTAACGAGCAAAGCTTATGTCTTCGATTTTTTTAGCTTTACTTCTGGTAACTGGACCATCAGCTTTATTTATTGGTATCTCTGACATTTTCGCTTTATTTTCTTTCTCTGAATGTTTATCATTTTCTTCTGAATGTATTTTCTTTGGCCTGCCTTTATTTCTAGGCTGAATTTTATTTGCCTCTGAATGATCGTTTTCTGTTGTTTCTTCACCTACAGTAAATTCTGTCATGTCGTCTGATTTACTTTTCTCATCTAATACTTGACTCTGATTTTTCAGGTATACATCTTTATAAACTAATCTTTCTACAAATCTTACATGTCTAGATTCTAAGAGTTTTCTTGTGCTAGGATGCCACAAAATATACCCTGTGGGTGTGTGTCCTACTAATACAGTTTTTATAGCTACATTACTAAACTTTGTTTCAACAGCAGGTAATTTAGCGTAAGCCATACAACCAAATCTTCTTATTTTCTCTAAATGACAGTTTGATTTTGGTGAGAATTTTAACAAAGGAACTTCATAATCAATTGACTTATGTGGAGTTCTATTATACGTATGTACAGCTGTTTCTGCAGCTAACTCCCACATACTTGCTGGTAAGCCCGAATCACACATATACGCTCTTATCGTTCTCTGTATAGATTTGTTGAATCTTTCAGCTGTGCCATTAAGTTCTGGAGTATATGGTGGACCACTATCTGACTCAATCTTTTCCTGTTTCATTATCTCTGCAAATTTTCCACCTGTAAACTCAGTTCCTTTATCTGACCTAACATAGCAAACTTTTACGTCTGAACCCAGCAGGTTTCGGGTAGAACTCAAATACCTCTCAAACGCTTGACCCGATTCATCTTTAGATTTTAAACAATATACTCTAGCATATCGAGAATAATCATCTACAAATACAATTATATACCTCTTTTGACCAGGCCATGAGGAAGGTTTGATTGGCCCCATTACATCTGAATGAATTATTTGAAGTGGCCTCTCTGCTCTACTTCTGTTTTGTTTAAATGGAAGTTTTTCCATTTTCGACAATATGCATACTTCACAGTCTTTTATTGAATCATCAAATTTAACACGCTCTAATCTCTTTTCTTTCTTTTGTAACATTTTCAGATAATTTAAAGAAGCATGTCCTAATCTACGATGCCATAACATGGCTTCACTCTGATTGGCCTCTGAATTCATATTTCCTGCCGGATTTTCATCTAGTAAGCCTTGTAGACTCTCTCCAGTCTTCAACTCATCTATGTTTACTGTTTTATATGGTATCAAGTCGCTTGCACACTCTGAATTTGATTCCTCTGAATTTATCTGAATATCTGAGACAATGAGTTCTTCCAAACTCTCCCTCCCAATCGCAGACCCTACATTTGTCACAAGCATATTAACATACTCTGAATTAACTCCCTCCGAATGTGAAATTTCACCAAGTTTATCAGTTTGCGATTGCTCGGAAAACTCATTGTCGACTGCTAAGGATGCAGTGCAACAATAATCATCATACTTATTTATCACATTATTGTTATCATATTTAAGCTTCTGGACTTCAAATTTAACTGTCCAATTAGGTTTTTCATAAACTCCTTCAAAAATCGTCTTATTATTTTCTTTAGCATAGACTCGGAAAATTTTATCATCTAAGTATATACAAAACCCTGCATCTACTAGTTTACGTAATGATAATAAATTCTCTGATATGTCTTTTGCTGCAATTACATTCGTTAATTTAATATGACTCTTATCTATTTTATTATTTTTAAGCAAAAGATTACCTCTGCCATTTATAACAATATCAGCAAAATCATTTTTATTTGCACTTTTTATAACTCCATTTTCAGATTTTTTAAAATTACTTAAAATAAAACTTTTATTAACAATATGATTAGTAGCTCCTGAATCGGCAATAAACTCTATTTGATTGTCATCATTTAAATCTTTATTAAAAGTTTTCTTACCTTCTGACTCTGAATACTCATCATGCTCTGCAGTATTGTTCTCGTAGTTCTCCTGTTCATTATAAACTTCAGCTCTTCTAGCCGCTGAATTATTATTGGATCCTCTATTGGCCTTTTTACCTTTGAAATTACCTCTGAAGTTGCCTCTGGTGTTAGCTCTAAGGTTGCTACCTGTTCCTCTGGAACTGCTCGAGCCTCTACCTCTTATTTGTTGATTTGGAGTAGATCTGCTTCTCTTGGCAGGAGGTTCATAGCCGTTACTATTGTTGAACGGCCTCTTGTATCGCTGGGTTGAGTTCCCAGAGCAATCATCTCCTTTATGATCTGTTGTATAATTGCAAACATAACAAAACCATTTATTTGTGTCTCTTAATGGGCAACGATTTTGCCAGTGACCGTCTCTGTTGCATCTATAGCACTTGTTTTTGTTACTCTTAAATTTCGGCATCATTGCTCTTGAGGCTGTAACAATTTGCCCATCTGAATTTTCTCTAACTGCATCATTATCTTCTTGTATACGATACATAGTCTTTCTCAATGCTGTCATATTCATTTCATTGCCTGTTGTTGATATCACAGCCGAATCTGTGCGTCGTACTTCTGGCATAGCTCCGATGATGGCTTGATAGAACGTTGAGCGCTTCTCTTGTTCAGTGAGCTTATGAGGATCATCACTTAATTCATGCTCTCTTATTATCTGGTCAAATCTTTCACAGAATTTGTGAACTCTTTCATCTTTCAACATTCTCAGATTATACAGTCGAGTTCTGATGGATGTTGGAGTTGAGCTAACTTCTCCTTTTCTGCTATCTCTTAAACTCTTCAGGATTTCAATAGGCTCCGTTAGACCTAAAATTCTCTTATGATAGTCTTCGTCTATGTGACTGATAATGATGTCTTTCACCGAGTTCTTTCTTAGCATAATCTTAGACTCTGAAATTCCAGTTGGTGATAGATGATTTGTTTCAATCATGTCAAGTAAACTCCAACTTGTAAGTTCGGTTTTTAAGCAGTCTAACCATACTTCAAAACTTGCCTTGGATGTCAACTTGTATTGCCTCTGAATTTTTGGTCTCATGTTGTTTACGCTGTTGCCTCCTGGAAACTCTTGAGATTGCATTTTTACTCTTTGCTCGGCTTCTTTGCTGTTTAATTTAGCCCTCTCTGATTCAAGTACGCGGTTGTGAATTTTGTACAAATTGTCCACCACTTCCTTCAATAGATTTCCGATTGTTTTATTAGTTGAAATGTCACTTGCATCAATTGTCGCTACTAATTTATTAACATTAGCAATTGTCGTCTGCAACGCCTCTAAATTTGCTTGATTGTTGTGTGTTCTCTCAGTCGTAGCTCTCGTCTCTGACTTTTGACTATCGGTCCCACTCATACCCTCTGAAGCTCTTATTGTTGTGGCTGTTTGAATAGCACGATCAGAACCTGTAACTTCTTCTCCAAGCCTGATTCTCATATACTCAGCATATTCTTGACTCATATCGTCGTTGACTTTAATAAGATTACTAGCCATCTGTTCCAGGATTATGAAACATTCTCAATTAGTTTTTATTCATTTATATATTTTTAAACTTATTTTATTACTTATTTATTTTGTCAACTTTTCTGATAAATTTCTCTGGAATCTTTAACTCTTACGCATTTCTCTTTTTAACCTCTTATTTTACCCTCCAATACCAGGTAATCTCTGTATTTTAATTAACTGAGTAATGTCTCTTGCTTCTGAACCAAAACACCGAACACAAGTAATTTTAATTCGAAACGAGAAATCAGATTCTCCCACCGAGCACCACCACGCATGTACACCACTCGCCGAGGTTCAGCTCCGCGTGTTACCACGAAATCTGGTCGGTTTTAGGTTGCGCAAGCACACACGTGGGTCTCAAATGAGATCCTACCAATGTCCCTAGTCAACGAGCAGCCTACACCGAACACAAGTTTCAGCCGAACATTGACCCTGGAATTTATAGAATTTGCTCGTATTTTTATTTATGAACCGAACTCTAATTTATGCAGTGAACAAAAATCCACAGAAGCCAGTAGTCCGGTATCTGACCGCAAGGCAAGCCGGAACAGGACACCAAACTCAAATGAACAAATGCAAACCACCTTTAGCACTTAATTCGATAGTTATTTGAGCTAAATTCTGAATTTGACTAAATTTCTCTTCGTCTTATAACCTCTTATACCATCTTCTTTCTACTCTGATTCCCTGATAAAGTTAAAAAAAACTTTATTTCACTCGTCAAATTCTCTCTGAATGATTGTAATAAAAATAAATTTTTATTATTTATTTTCTTTCAATAAAATACTGACGAAATTTATTCCTCAGCATTTGTACCAAATTATTATTATTTTTTTTTTTTTAAAACTTCTTAATAATAAGATGAGAGAAAACTTCTTATCAACCACAACTTACTACCTTCTGCAGTATAACCTCCCTGTTATGTATCCTCTATATTGGATATCATCGCTACATCTTAAATACATTCATTAAATTTTAGCTTGATTGCAGATGAGAGCCCCTTTATTTTGCATCAGCCCAGGATCGTGAGTGCCGTCTAAACTCCCTCCGTTCAGATAAATACGAATCGTATTTCTCTGAAGCACATCTATCTCGGAAAATGGCGGCGTACGTCGCGCGACATGTCGAGACAAGCGCGGAAACACACACAGAGACACGCTGCTCACGGAATTCCCGTATAACGCTACACATGTAAGTTTAACACTAGCAAACACTCAACTTACTCTTTTTCTTGTGAGACGCTTGGTATAACAAAATGGTGACCCTCTGGAATGCAGCGTCTATGCTTCTTCCCGCCTTTCCAGCACGTTGGTCAGCCGGCTTCTATATGTCTCTTTAAGTAAATTTTAGAACACTTCTCCTTTATGATTCACTGAACTCAATTAAAATCACTGAACATACCACCCTGGTGCAATGTAGACCTTTATAGCTCTGCTACCATGTAGGAGTGAATCGGTACACCCATGAATTAGGTGGCTGTTGTGTTGCGAGATAAAATTAAAAACACTGTTTTTTCTTAACACTCTTTAACTTTATTAGTTTATTATAATCTGTAACTCTTATAACATATTTTAGTTTTGTTTATCTTCCGCACTGCCACTACGATGCGCTCGGACCGCCACTTACTAAAAGACTAACTCCACACCCGCGTTCTTGTTCAATCGCGGTGGCGAGACCAAACGTTTGCAGCGCCGCTCACACACATACATCCATGTATCATCGACAAAGCTATTTCTTCCAAAAATAAATGTACTTTTTTTCAGCTTGGCCCATGAGCAGTTTTTGTTTGTTTTGTATGTATGCTTAAAAAATTCTACTTTGCCCGATCTCATTCGCACTTAACTAACAAAGAAAATTATCTTAACTCAACGTTTGGCGGCCTGACTTACAACTATTCTATTCATACTAGTTTGAATAATAATTAATATGCTGAATACTGAGCGTCACGTGAAAATTCTTTTAGAACCCTAACATAATAATTCATATGAAATCAACGCGATCGAATATGTGGTCCACAATATACATGTTAAAATTTAGGTAACGATTTATTTAAATTATTACTATTCATAGCGTATGATGACCACACTGATCTTAGGTTAAGGTCGTTCGCATCTTAACCTGTAGGTAAATTTGCCAAAAACAAAAACCTACATAATCTCAAGTATCTTAAGAATATTGGAACAGGTTAATGAATTCATTCCAACCTTACATTGAGCAAAAATTGTTTCTGTAAATAAATAAAAGTGGCTAGCAACATTACTTTTTAGGGTTTTGTAAAATAATTTTAAAAACCCTACTAAAATCGCATCCTGTTTGTCCATCTGTCGGTCCGTCCATCCGTATGTCACAGTAATTTTTTTCGCAAACCATATTAGCTAGAAACATCAAATTTTGTATGAAGGTGTAATGTAGTGCCCTCTTATAATTTCACGACAAAAAATTTTATAATGTATTTAAGAGAGGTCTGCCCATACAGGGGAATGTCCCTTGAAAAAAACTGCATTAAAGGTAGCCGATATTGGTATCAAATGAAAGGTCTTGATGAGAACTTTTCGAAATAGATCTTAAATTGACTTTGTTTCAAGGGGTGCACAGGAAGAGAAAACACACGAAAAATTTATATCCCTCTCCCTCGCGATTGGACACCTGTGATCCGAAAAATCTGAAAAACAATCATGGGAGCAGTTGCTTATGAGCATAACAATAACAACAACAAGTACCTTAGAGGTCAAAATTCGCTCAACTTTGTTAATAATAGTATGATATTCGAATTTCACATTTTCCCGAATAAAATTGTATACATAACCTTGACCTCAAAAAAATATTTATATTTAAGTAGCCTTGTAAAAAGTCCTAATGCTCTGCAAGTTTGATGAAAATTGAATCATATTCGCGGAAGTTATAGCAATTTGAAATTTGAATCAGACAACGCAGTTTTGATTTGATCTTTTTGAAATTTCCAGGAAGATGGATAACATATGTACATATTTTTGGTAATTCATGATTTGAGTGATTTTTGTTTGCATGCAACAAAATGGCGACCATTGAAAACGGAGAAATAATCGATTTTCTTTCAACCGCGCACATCTCTTTGACATGTTTCTAATCTCGCAGTTTCATACGAGGTGACCGAAATACTCCTCAGGAGCTGCCACATCAGTCACCTCGGGGCAGCTCGACTGCGGGGTTCCAGATGACTACGAACCCATATATATATATGTTGCAGCATGGCAGTGCTGCAAGCTCTATCGAGCAGTAATTTCCACATTTACGCAGTGGTGGCGAACTTTTAAGAAAATTTTGTTTGAGGATTGCTGGTTGTCCTAAGTGAAAGAACTACATTGTTCTTTCACCCGAGCATTTTAGCTATCAACATAATAGCATTATTCGCTCGATGGACTTCAGCTGGTTCCAGCATATATGCTGGAACCAGCTGAAGTCCATCGAGCGAATAATGCTATTATGTTGATAGCTAAAATGCTCGGGTGAAAGAACAATGTAGTTCTTTCACTTAGGACAACCAGCAATCCTCAAACAAAATTTTCTTAAAATGTTTCTAATCTTCATTCGTTGCTGGTGACTGCATATCGTAAGTTGAGTACAAAATCCTTCTGATCTGAGTGTAGGTCTGTCTATCCAACTTGTTTTTAGGGTTTTGTACTAAAATACAAAACCCTATTGCAATCACGACCTGTGTCCGTCTGTCCGTCCGTCCGTCTGTATGTCACAGCACTTTTTCTCCGAAACTATAGAAGCTACAGCCATGAATCTTTGTGGAAAGGTCAGAAGTGGTGACTTCTTGAAAGTTCAATGGTGGAAAAATTTTTCAAAGGGGTTTAAGGGGGGTCTCCCCATATAGGGAGGTGACCCCTCAAAAAAAAAATTTCACCATTGGTAGTCGAGTAGGGTGTCATTGGAAAGGTCTCAGCGAGATCTTTACAAAACAAGTCTTAAAATTGCCTTATGAGTACCGAGGGGGGCAGGGGAGGGGGAAATATACGAACTTTTCGCGTACCCCCCTCGCGATTGGACACCTTCAATCCGAAAAATCTGAATAAAATCATGGATGTAGGCCTTTGTGAGTACAACAATAATAAATACATGAGAAGTCGAAATTCACTCAACTTTGTTAGTAATAGTATGATTTATCGATTTTATGTTTTCTTAAATAAAATCTAGACGGTACCCTTAAACTCAATTTAGCACACAGATGACTATTTATAAGATTGATCTTTCCTGAAAGTTTCATAAAGATCGAATGGTATTTAACGAAGTTATAGCGATTTGAATTTTCCTGCATTACTATGGAATAATATGCCCTGTATTACTATGGAAACATATGGCTATGGAGCCATATGTGCTTTTGCTCGACTTAGACACTACAGCTTTGCTATGATTTGCATGAAAATTTCAGGAATGATAGGTATCATGAAGATGTGTACATACAATTGAAACAAGTCGAAGAGGCAGGAGAGAGCTTCTAGCAAAAGGGCTTTGTAACCATTCGAAGATTCGTAAAAACAGGCCATGAATCGATGATTACAGTACAGAGGAGTGGCCCCTGAAAAAAATTTCATGAAAGGTAGCCGATATGAGTATCAACTGAAGGTTCTGTATGAGAGCTTTTCAAAACAGTTCTTAAACTGACAAATTTTGCTTCAGTGGGGGCACAGGGGGGGGGGGATATACATGAAATATGTGTTTCCTCCCTTGCGAATGGAAACCCGTGATCTTAAAAAATCTGAAATAATTATCAAGAGAGATATTTGTGGGTATAACTATAACAAATACCTCAGAAGTCAAAATTCTTTCAACTTTGCTAATAATAGTGTGATCCTCGAACATGACATGTTTCTTGATTTTATTCGTTACTGGTTACTGCATTTTGTATGTTGAGTACAAAACCCTTCTGACATGAGCATAGGTCTGTCTACCCAACTTGTTTATTGTTATTTGATTTGTGGGTTAAGGCGAATGCTAAGTGACAAGTAAAATTAAGATGTGTGGGTGAATTTGGGTAACCTCTTATTCGAGAATAAATTCGCCAGGCGTACTGCAACTGTCAGAGTCTCTCTCTCTCTCTCTCTCTTTCTTTTATGGCGAGAATACTTCTATAGGGTGATTCATGACAAGTGTACACATTTTTGTCGAAAAAAAACAAAGTTTTTGTAAAGATTGGGCTATAATGTTTATTTATTATGAAAATTTGATCCCTTACAATTAAATATAAAATATTACTTTGGGCATATGTGCACTTCGTGCTGCTTCACAGACTATTGACTTATTGAAGACCTAGTTTGGAAATCGAATAATTTCACGAAATGGACCCGTAAATTGGCCAGCGAGATCGTGTGATTTGATTCCTTGTAACTTCTTCCTATGGAAATTTCTGAAGCATCGTATTCACGCTGATGCTTCGCAGACTACTGAAGCATTAAAAAACAATATTCGAGCCAACATACGCCTAATAACGCCGGAAATGTGCGAAAATGTTATCGAAAATTACAATCATTGTTTTAGTTTGTAAAGCAGCACGGGGTGCATATATACCCAAAGTAATGTTTTATGTTTAATTGTAAGGTACCAAGTTTTCATAATAAATAAACATTACAGCTCAATCTTTACAAAAACTGTGTTTTTTTCCGACAAAAATGTGTACACTTGTTATGAATCACCCTATATTTATCCAATTGTAGAATTGTGGATGTAGCGTTGTGGATTTTCCGGGAATTCAAATGAGGTTGAATTTAAAATTTTCTTCTTTAGTGTAGTGAACGCTACAATAACTCCTTACCAGTGATGAAACCACGATATAATTATGACGTGGGCGTGTTAATTTTTGCTTTTTTTGTTTTGTTTAGCAATTATCAAAGGATTATAACAACAAAAATTCATGTGGTAGTCTTTAACATTATAAGTGATGCAAGTATTAAGAATTGAATAAAATCCGAAAATGCATGGCTGCGTATCGCTGTCAATTGGAGGTGGTAGCGGTCCACGAAGCAGACTTGTCGCACTGATGTATATGCAAGCTCTTGCTGCCACTGCCCTTACATCTGCTGTTGATCCCCCACGTTCTGTAGGCCGTGTTATTCTTGTTGCTGTTGTACGTCGGCCGGTCATTGGTTGTTCAAAAATGGTGCTGTCCATTCGTGCTTGGTTATCTTTTGGTTGTCTGGTGAAGATTTGGCTAGCATAAATACAGCTTTCCGCCTATCTATCGAGACGATGACCTCTTTACCATGCACTCTTATAGAAAATATCATGTCGGTGCGTGTTACCACTGCATACAGACCATCATATAATATAAGCAGTGCATTTTTTACGGCGTCATGTCGCACGAAAACGTGTGTGCCCATCACTCGCCATGACGAGTCGTAGACTTTGGGTGAATAAGGTCGAAGCGTCGCCACAAGTCCTTGATAAAATCGCTTGGTTATCTTATGGTGCCGAGGTGAAAAGTTTTCCTAGCAAATGTATCGGCTGGCCTAGTTCAGCTAGCGAGTACCCCAAGTCCTCAAGGTGGCTTGACGTCTGGTATAATTTTCGTCCATTGGTCGTTCTGATTTCATCGAACCGCTAGCGTTTCCTTGTTGGTGGTTAACAAACGTGTATAGGTGTATTGTGCTTGCTAGGTGATTTACAACCTGAAGAGGTGCGATTATAAATGTCGTACGTTGTTGATGGTGATTCAATGTAGTGAGCCACAACGTGCAATCTAATTCAATCAGAATGCTTGTGCGACTGTCTCTGCCTCTGGGTTTTCCATAGGGATCGCTTCGGGCCATTGTGAGTATCGGCTAACGCATGTGAGGCAATAGCGTTTTCCTTCTGAGTGCAGCACGGTGATGATGTCTACGTGCACATACTCGAGTCTTGCAGACGGCGCCATGAAATTTCTGCTTTCGAGAAATTTTTGATTGCTGGCATTGTAGACATGCTCGTGCCCAAACTCAACAATTTTCGTAAAGAAGGCCAGATGCATCATTCGCCACCAGTTTTGATGTTGCTCTCGAGCCTGGATGATCGAAGTGGTGGACTGAAGTAAAAGCGGCTCTTCTGAAGACTGGTGTGATGTATGGTCGAGCTTTCTCCATCGAAGTGTTGCACAAAACTTGTGCGTATGTGCTTGAAATATGCACTCATTTGAGCTGCTTTCAACTCTTCGTCGCATTCTTGCGGTGCAATAAATTTTTTGTAGTCAATTTTTGGCTGAATTTCCTTCGTAAACCGGCTGATGAACTTGAGGTGTTGACCTTGACGTGGAGAAGCCCTTCCAGGTTTTCGATGGGAAGTGAATGTAAATGACTTGTGATCGGTGTATACCGTGAATACTCGTGCTTCCAGCAAGTGTAGAAAGTGCCTGATTGCAGGTTAGATCGCCAGTAGTACTGGATCGAAGGAGTTGTAGCGCATTTCAGCTGGAATGAGCTTCTTAAAGAAGAACGCTGGCGGCTCCCTGATGTTGTTCATTTATTGCTGTGACGCTGTTGTAACCGAAAAGTTGGATGCGTTACACACGAGCTGTGCATCGATTAGAGGCTACGCCAGCATTGTAGCTTGCACGAGGCAATTTTTCAATTTGTCCAATGCTTCTATGCTACAGTTGTCCATATTAGCGGTGCATTACCCTTGATGTTTCCCTGTGATGTGTGTCATGCAGCGGAGCTTGTGTGCGGGCTATATCAGGCATGCCAATTCTATAAAAATTGCTCATACCGATGAAATGTTGTAGCTGCTTGGCTATCTCTGGCTTCAGGTAAGCGACAATGTATAAAACCTTTCGACTGGTGGTTTGACACCTTTGCTGGTGATGTGTAGCCAAGAAATGTCACCTCCTTGACTTTTTGGCTGTTGATAACGAAGCCGTACTCATTGAGTCGTTAGAATCTGCCAGAAATGCTCACAATGTCACTCTTTGTTTACGGAAGCTATGAGGATATCGTCAATATAAGCCTAGGCGTAATCCAATCCTTGTCGATGAAACGTTAGAAGATTCGCGCTGCCTTTTGGAGCCCGAAACTCATGAACAAAAACTCGGAAACCCCAAATAGCGTTATTATTGCCATTTTCTCAATATCCTCCTTGGCAGCCGAAATCTGTTGTACGTATGCACTAAATTGATTTTTGATAAAAATATTCTTACCACACAGCAATTGAGCGAAGTCTTGAATGCGGCCTTCGGGATAGCGATTTGGAATAGTGCTCGATAGTCATGCCTTAGGCACCAATTTCTGCCCTTCTTCAAGGCCATGTGAAATGGCGATGGCCGGCCAAGCTGGACCATTGTGTCGCATGCCTTACGGGCAACGTTGCACTTGTCGATTGGGAGGTGCCGTGGTTTGGCCGCCACGGGAGCTCCTGCTGTTGCTAGAATGTGGTGGGAACCAACGCGCAATCATGTACAACACTTTTGGCTGCTATTGTTGGCCGTTATTTGTGACGACCGTTTGTGTTTCCCGAGAACGAGAATGGTACTTTGCAACTTCGAGCGTGGGCGACTGTGACTGCGTGAACGATGTGAGGCTTGCAAGGCATGAACCTCTTCTCACGAAAACTGAGCATCATTTGCGCCATTTTTAAAGCAATTGTGGTTTCAAACGAAGTTGCGCGGCGTGAGATTTCGTGGATTTGCACGTAGCTCCTCAGCATTGACGCGACTATATTCGCAAGATCAATTACTTGATTGAGCGTTTGAAACTGTTGTGTATAGCTTGGATGTTTGCTATTAACCAGCGAGTCTAATTTCTCACTGAATGCTATTCCGCTGAGGCCACGTAACTTGCGTAAAAATTGTGTCCGTGCATTTTATCTGCTCCCAAGGCGCTGAGTTATTTCAATAATGTGTTCTTTAGGGATGCATCAGACTACAACTATTTAGCCGCACTTCTGTCGCAAGTTACACATGGTTAAATGGAAGCCCGCACACTGCGATTTTCGACAATTTTGTCCAGGTCGGCAGTCGCAGGAATTTGCGATTTTTCCCAAAACCAGTTTAGCAGGTAGTTTCTATGATACTCGCGCAGGCGCACATCATTCGGAAGTATCTTGCATAGCGCAGAAATGAGTTAGCGCATGTGTTCCTGGCAAAGACATACCTTCAAATGAGCATTTTAGTTCTGCGCATGCCTGAAGTTCCTTCGGAGATCTTGTCGCAGTGTGTTCGTATTTGCGTCTAAAAATCGCTGGTTACGGCAGAAAAATCGCTATGTGGCCGAACCCTTAGAGTTGCAAATGGATTCGTCGGCTGAGGGTTAAGTATTATGTCTTCCACTTCTATTGTATAATGCGTATCGAGAGATAACACTGCGTGACTGAATTTTGCCTTCTCGGTCGTATTTCCCGCCATTTCGAAATAATTTTCGATGAGCGAGATTCCAGGCATGAACTACAATAATTTCACAGTCACTGATCTCTGTTGGGCACTGACCACGGCTGCATTTCCGAGCACACTAGCACTCTAAGCTTCGTTTTTGACCGCCATTGTTAGTGGTAACAGCTATGTTTTTCACCTTCTATGTTATTTAATGTTTGTTGTTCTCGCGCATTGCGTGTTCAGAACATGTCCTTGTCTCCAATTTGTGGGTTAAGGCGAGTGCTAAGTCGTGAGTTAAATTAATAAGTGCGAGTAAATTTGTATAATCTTTTATTCGATGGTAAATCCGAACGAGAGTACTGGAGCGTGTCGTGTTCAATCGAGAACTGTCAGAATATCCCTCTCCTTCTCTCTCTCTCTTATATGGCGGGTATTATTCTACTTCTCCATTGTAGGGTTATTGATTCTGGATTTTCCGGTTATTCAAATGAAGATGTATTTAAAATTTTCTTGTTTAATGTAGTGAACCTTACAGATTTGTATGCCCTTCAGGTGGGTTCTAATAGAATGAAAATTCAAAACTTCAGTGAAAAGAGAATCTATATGAAAACCCCAAATATTTCAAATAAAATGAAAAACTTCTTCCCTATAGAATTAGTTAATATAATAATAATATGCAATAAAGCATGCATTCATCTTTGAGATTTCATTAATTATTTTGGCTAAAAAACCACAATGAATGACGACAGCATTAATTTATTCATTAAATTGTAATCAAACGCATTTTTACTCAAAAATATTACTTGAATTTTTCTTATTTCTTCCGTTTTTCTATTTATTTATGGACTTAATTAAAAGATTTCTTTGTACTAGTAATTTCTAATATGTGTCAGAAGCTATCAATGCTTATAGCTTTTCAAATGCAAAATGAAAAAATGCATGAATAATAATACTTATTTAACCAACTTACATATTTAACAAAGTTTATTTAGCAAATACGTTCTTAATGTGAAGAAAATAATTGCTTCCTCAAAGTCTTTTAACTCACAAATTTTAATTAGTCTGTTATATCATAATTCAATACGGTGCATATTATAATATGATACTCTGATATTTATTCACTTGATAACAGCAAATTGTTGAAGCTTATTTCAATTTATCCCAACTTAAAGCATGGACGGGCTGTGTTATCTCCATTTGCATATATTAAACCGCAATTCACCATTGCTCCTACATTCATTGGAGCTTATATAATCAATTGTTGCGGTCAGTAGATATTTGTTAATCTAGGATTATGGTATTTTGTTGGTAATGATTAAATCGCATTGTTTTTATATTCAATTTAATTACTCTGCTAGATTCGCCTGAATGGGCAAAAAATATTAAAGACACATCAATTGCAATGTTCATAAACTAAATTTTAATTTTCATATCAGTTTAACTTTTTAATTTAATAACGTCAGTAATGATGTGTCAATTCAAAATAAAATTACAAATGGCAGATTTAATTGTTAGCTTCTGTGCATGTTAATGGGACCATTAGCCATGAGATTACTTTTTTTAACCACCCTGCTGCTTGATCTTTAGTCATTTTAATTTTTCTGAACAAGTAAAAATCGAATATGATTGTAGTTTTTACATTTCATTGCATTTTATTTAATAAGATTTTCAAACCACAAAAATATGGTTGCTCAGAAAAGCAAATAAAAAACGCTTTAGAAAAACGAGTCGATCCTAGGAGTAGGCACAAGCTTTCTGAAGGCATAAATCGATGACTTGAATCATTCATTCAATATGTAGTGAATAACAATTTTCAAAAAATCCGTAAAGGACTGCAGCGATGTTCTGCTGCCTCGGCAGAAGAAGATGACAGTACCTGCCGAGAATGCCCTCGTCTGGAGACGCGTGAATGCGCTGGCAGGCTAGCATTGTGGTGTCATGGAGCGGGTTCATTTCCCCAGCACGAGGACCCACTACAAAAAATTTCGCACTCACGAATTTGGTTGTAGATCAAGAGGCGACCGAAGTCGCAAAAAGTGTAGCTTACTACACCGAGGGAGATGGTACTTGTTACGAAAACAAGAGGAATCTGAGAAGAAAGGCGGACTTGGGGTAACCTCGTCATTACCCGACGAATTTCATGGCCCACAAATGAAAGAGGGGCAACTGGGTGGTGATGGAGCCCCTTCGCACCCACCCAACCGGAATAAATCCATATATATTTTGTTGCAGTGGCCAGGTATTCCTCTTCTGAGTGGAAAACTCATACAACTTGAATTGCATGAACTTTCCCATCAGAAGGGGAGTACCCCGGTGACCAATTTATGCCATAGAATTATACAATTTGACTGCATAACGCTATGCCATAAAGAGGCACTCTGCTTGGGCCACTCAACCCGCGATATCACCTGAAACAAAGAAGAATTAACTATGTACCCGGCGGCTGGCTCATGTTTTGAGGTGGAAGCCTGCCACCGTACCGGGTCCTATACCCGGTTAGAGTCGGAAGAAAGGAAAGACCGAAGGGTATGGTATTAATTCATTTTTTAATTTTTTCCTCTTTCCGAACAACACAATTATGTTTTCAAATTAATTGTTTAAAAGCAATATAGGAACAATATGACAATACTGGATATTTCTTATATGACTAAAGCTTCATGGATAAAAAATTTGTTGTCAATTAATGGTTATTGTGTTCGATTCAAGTGATCTACTAAATACATCAGTCCGTAACATAAGCATTATCCATCGAAGTTTAGAATATGATAGCAGACTTCTAATACAATGTTTCCATTTCTTCTCTTTGACCGTTTTTTTTTTGAACAAAATAATTATGTATTTGTTTTGCCTTTGTTTTATTAGTTTTTGCGACTCTTTTTTTGTGTCTTAAATTTTTTGTTCTATTTCAGCGCAATTGGTTTGCGATATTTTTAAATAAATTCCTTTTTTTTTAATATGAAAAAAAAACATGCAAAAAAAAAAAAAAATATATATATATATATATATATATATATATATATATATATATATATATATATATATATATATATATGACACAATAAAAGGGTACTCACCCGCATGGTCCTACGAGCGCTCGACGACGATGCAGATGGTCCTGTAATTCCGACTCTGTAACATCTATTTCACCTCTATATACAAAATCAATTATAGTCTTCAGATCTCTGTAGATTATATCTGCGGGTAGTATAATTGTTGGATGTTTGCATGGATTCTCTAATAACAGTTTTTGAAAGTATGTTGAGCAAGCTCAACAAATGATTGATCTTCTCGCAATTGTTGAAAAACGGTGGTCATAGTACTTTGATAGTTGTTCCATTTTCAACTAAAATACTGACGACTTCTTACAGCCATTTTAATTGATTTTATTTCCTTAGATGAAACAATGCAGCGTATATTTTATAAGGACGATTAACTTGGTGAAGCATACATTAAAACTTTGCACTGTTCCCCGTTCTGTTCAGTTTTCACTTGTTCTGTCGGCACCCAAGCATTCACCTTTAGTCAGTTGTTTCGTCTCCTCGTTCACTTTCTTCGTTCTCTCGTAACAAGTTTGGTTCCCCGCCGCTGCGCCCGATACGATAATGCTTGCGCGACCAAAACAAAAATAAAAATTTCGCTACCAATACAACCACGTTCAATCGCGAGGGAAGCAGGGGTCGACAAACAATCGACAATCGTTAAGCGGCTAATTATCCCTGCCCGATAAATATTTAAATTAATCGCTCGTTCGTTTTACGACAACTTCCATTTTTATGTTATCGATTTTCCCGTCCACGTTTTATCGGTCTTTTCCGTCCAAAATATGCGCTCACACACACTCGCCCACTATCACGCGCGCTCTGAACGCACACACAAACACGATCGCAATTGTTTCCAATTTGCGAACGAGGACGACGAACGGCAGCGATCACACACCAGACGACGAAAAAAGAAAAACTCCTTTTCGGTGCATCGAGCACTTTTTCATTTCAACATTTCAACTGCGCTCGCCTTCGCCTTCCACCAAATACGTGCGCCAATGCATCAAGTTCAATGTTCAGACGCGGACCTTTTGCACTCGCGTTTTCCATTTGCCCCAGCGGCAGCAAATTTGATTTTTGACACTTTACACGCCTTTTCTTGCATCTCCCTGGGCGTGGGCAAATAAACACTTGTCGCAGCACTTACTGAGAGGAATTTATGCAGTGGTCCGCCACTCGCATTTCTAATTCGCAATTCAAGAAATTCCTCGGCTCCAAAGTACACGTCCGGACCCCAGGTCGCGCATATAAACATGGAACATCCACGGAGCCGGCACACAGAAGTCGCAAGCCTGTTCCTGGACCTAAAATACACTTTTGGACTCTGCCTTTTGCGAAAACGTTCGTGTTTTAAGAGCAATTGTTCCTTACACCGCCGTTTATTCGGAATTTCGCTTTGCACGACAGACGAGCCTGTTAAAATATTTTACTGTACTTGCTTCTACTGATACTACTACTGCGTGCATCTTTCGAATCACTCTTCACACGTGGCCGACAGGCGGGATATGTTTTAACGTTACCGTTCGCTAGCAAGGACTTGGACTCGGCGGTTTTCTCGTCCAACAAGAGACTCAAGTACTTGTCACTTGGCTGCAAGGAGTTGTCCGAGACCGTGTTGGATTTCCCTATGATCTGGCGCTTGGGGTGTCGCTTGTCTGTGCCGCTGCGCGCCTTGAGAGAGAAATTGCGTAACTTCTGCGAATGTTCTTTGCTTTTGTTAGCATTCAGGAACGATGGGCTTTTGGCAATATTTCTACAAGTATTGTTTAATTTTTGCACCAAATGCTGGGACTTGCTGCCAGTACCGTACAGGCTATGTTTCAAGTAGATATTGCAGTTCCTGTAATGGGTCTTCAGAAGGAGACTGTTGGGGTCAGCTTCATCGAGATGACTGTAGCATGTTATCGGGTCCGAACTGCTCAGATTATGGGCAACTATGTTCCTGTACTGAACTATCACCAGCACCGGCACTAATTCCCAAACGTGGGTTATCTGTCAAGTCTCCTTCCTCACTCAATGACAACTGCCGCTGTCAAAAGTATTCCATCGTACCAGATCAATCTCAAATCGTACCAGTTTGATCGCAAATTGTTCTAGTTCAATCTGAAATTGTTTCAGTTCAATCTGCAATCGTACCAGTTCGATCGTTTCAATTGACCTGGGACATTTTATGCTTGAGTTTTTCTTTAACCCTTTAACTGCTTGATGACTACAAATATATTACTTGTGGTATAAGAAATCGTTCAAATTTATCCAAAAGATGCAGAGTTTCTTTCATAACCACGCAACAGTCGGCATTTGTCCATCTTAAATAATTTTTCTGAATGCTCAGCAAAGTGAACTCATTCAAATTAAATACTTTTTCTCATATTTTCAATAAAATCCGAAGAAAATAAGAGTGCCTAGGTTGATTTGAAATATGTATCAACCATTAACAAGTGACATCGTTGTTGTGATTTCATGCAATTGAAATTGAAGTATACTACAATTAGTATAATATATCTTCTATTTCTAATGTACTAGAATACACTCATCACTACTTTAATGTAATAAATCTAGAATAAACAGTAGTAAGTAGGAAGTCATGTAATAAACTTGATAGTCAAGATCCAAGCCAGATATTATATGGCGCAGCCGTAGACTGACACTCCAGAAAGTATTGTACATCGCGAAAGTTCTCCCAAAATACAAGTACTCCAGCAAAATGAATTATACGGCAGATCATAAAACGTGATGAAGATTTAGTGTACATAATTATTTTAAAATTTGTGAAGAAAAAGCTGAAAATAGTACATGCAACACGTGACTAAGGTGAATCGATTTGTTAAGTGCAATTAAAAAATTAATAAAATAAAAGTGCAAACTTAAATGCAATTGTGAAACTGCGAACGCAAGCGCATGGGAATTGCTAGGAAAGTTGAAGATAAACTTTCAAAAACCAAAGGTAGGCCGCCGAAAAATGTGAGATACATAACCAAAATTGTCGCCATGGATTATGTGAGGAAAGTAGACCCACTTAACTTGAACACAAGCAATTCGCCGGGAAGCTGGAGAATATTTTGGCAATATTTTAAAATATTCGCGACGGCAGCTGAAATCGGCAAGAAGGGGAAAATGTTAAAATTGATATATTTTAAATGCAATAGGGCCAGAAGCTGTAGAAATTTTTAATTCTTTTGATTTAGATGAAGATCAAAAACAAAAATTTGACTTGGTTACCAGTTCATTCGGAAATTTCTGCAAACCAAAGAAGAACGAAATATATGAGTGCGGTTTGTTCCATACTCGAAAACAAAGAGTAGGCGAACCATTTGATAATTTTCTAATGCATTTGAAGAAATTAGTACGCACTTGCGGATTTGGGGAACAGGAACATAGGATGATTAGAGATCGGATAGTGTTGGGAACGTCATGTAGTCGATTACAAAAGAAACTTTTTTTTTCTTTAAAAGCCGTCGGGCCTTGCTTAGTTGTGTGAGCAGACGCGTTTCGACTACTTTGAGTCATCTTCAGTGTCTACTACTTTGAGTCATCTTCAGAGACACTGAAGATGACTCAAAGTAGTCGAAACGCGTCTGCTCACACAACTAAGCAAGGCCCGACGGCTTTTAAAGAAAAAAAAAGAGGATTGGCCTGCGGATATCAAATAAACAAAGTTATTGACTACAAAAGAAACTCTTTGAGATTGAAAACTTGGATCTGAGTAAAGCAGTGGATATGGCCAGAGCAGCGGAGGCAGCATCAGCGCAAATTACAACTCTTCAACGGGAAATGTCATCGGCGCTGGCAGTAAGAAAAATTCAAAACAAAAAATCATTCCAACAAAGTACTAATAAAGGTTATAATTGTAATTTTAGGAACAAAAACAAAATAAATAATAAAACTCCAAATAACACACAATGTGAATATTGTATACAGCAACATCAATATATGAAATGACCGGCTTTTGGTATAACTTGTAGGTCTTGTGGAAGGAAAAATCATATTGCTATTGCATGTAAAACTAAAACTAAACAGGTACGTTAATTAAAAAATATGAATGGCCCAAAATTTATTTTAAATAATTATGACAACAATTTTACTATAAACGTTGTCCAAAATAATAACATAGTTGAACATCAATCCTGGAGTGAAAATGTTCGAATTGAAAACAGAATTGTGGAATTAAAATTAGATACGGGAGCTGATATGAACCTCATACCCTTCAAAATATATGAGCAGTTTCAATATGTAAAATAAGAAAAGTTTAATTATAAAATACAGGCATATGGTGGGAAGAACTTAGAGTGTATTGGGAAAACAGAGTTTAGGTACATAATTCGAAATGAAATAAGAAAACTTGAATTTGTTATTACCAAAGATGGGAATATCCCAATTTTAGGACTCAACTCTTGCATTGAGCTGAACTTGGTGAAAAGAATATGTACTTTATCAGAATTTATTAAGCAAAATGAGGATGTATTTGAGGGTTTAGGAACATTTGCCACAAATTTTGCGTTGAAATTGAAGGATGATGTACAACCTGTTGCAAAACCTGCTAGGAGAATTCCTCTTGCGATCAAAGAAACAGTCAAAAGTGAACTGACTAGATTAGTAACTGAGGGGATTATAGAGACAAATGATTGTCCATCGGAGTGGATTTCAACCGTTATTGTTAAAAAACCGGGGAAAAAAATTCATATCTGCTTGGATCCTAACGAGCTGAATGAGGCGTTAAAATCAATTAAACATCCCGTTCCATCATTCAATGAAATATCAGCAAAGCTTGCTAATAAATCATACTTTTCAGTATTAGATTTGAAAGATGGATATTTTCAGGTAAAATTGGATAAAGCTTCTAGTGAGTTATGTGCTTTTAGTACACCATTTGGCTTATATAAGTATAGAAGGTTGCCCTTTGGAATTAGAATTGCACCAGAAGATTTCCAAAAATATAATGAAAGGAATTTTAGTGACATAGAAGGTGTTTTAGTTTATATAGATGATATCTTAATTGCGGCAGAAAATGAAAAACATCACAATGAAGTTTTGGAAAAAGTGATTGAAAGAGCTAGAAAATTGAACATTAAATTCCACAAAGATAAAGTTTAATATAAAGTAAATAAAGTCAAGTTTTGAGGGCATATATTGTCAAAGGACGGTATATCGTGTGACCCAGATAGAGTAAAGGCAATACAAAATATTAAAGACCCTCAGAATATAAGGGAGCTGCAGCAATTATTAGTCATGATAAATTATGTTAGAAATTTTATTCCGCATTTGTCTGAATTGTCAACTCCCTTACGAGAATTCTTACGAAAAGATTCATGCTTTAAATGGGAACAAGTTCATATATCTTGTTTAGATAAGATAAAAAACCTCATTGTAAATGCACCAATTCTCAGCACATTTGATGAAAATAAACAAATCACTATACAGGCAGATGCATCCAAGTTTGGATTGGGAGGATGTATGATTCAAGAGAAAAAGCCAGTATATTTTGTTTCAAGAAGCCTCTCAGTAACTGAAACGTGCTATTCGCAGATAGTAAAGGAACTTTTGGCTGTAGTATTTGCGTGCCAAAAGTTTCACTATTTCGTATATGGTAGGTCATTTAATGTGACAACTGACATGTAAAATTATGTAAAATTCCTAATACTCGTTTGCAAAGAATGTTACTCAGATTGAGTAAATCCAATTTGCAATTAGAATTCTGTCCAGGTAAATACATGTTTATTGCGGATTTATTTTCTAGAAATTTTGCCCAAGAAGAGAGCGTACCCGAAATTCCTGATTTGGATCAAATGATACCTTCAATAAATGAAGGTGATACTAAAAAACAAAATTTTATTGATGAAACCGCAAAAGATGAAACATTGAGACTCCCCAAAGACATTCTAGAAAATGGATGGCCAACCCATAAGTCTAAAGTAAATGATAGAATTAAATATTACTGGAAAGTTCGAGATGCCCTTACGCTTGATAATGGGTTGATATTCCCAAACGAAAGAGTAATTGTTCTTCATGAAATGCGGCAGGAAATTTTAGAAACATTGCATAAGTCACATCAGGGTATAGAAAAAACGAAAAATAGAGCTCGCACCTTAGTATGTTGGCCAGGAATTGATCAAGCTACCGAAAATATGATTGCCACATGTGATATTTGTCAATATATCGCAACAATAATATTAAGGAGCCTTATGTATCACACGAGTTTTCAGAACTTCCATTTGACAAAATTGGACTGGATATTTGTGAAATTGGAAAGGATTATTACTTAATTATCAATGATTATTGGTCTAAGTATTTAGAAATTCTCCCAATCAGAAGCAAATCTGCTTCTGAATTAATAGATAAATTGAAAACTTTACTCATGGACTACCAAAAACTTTTATTGCAGATAATAACCCTTGCAATTCATATACATTTAGGCAATTCTGTGCCACATATGATATTAAAATTACAACAACTAGTCCCAATCATTCTCAATCCAACGTACTAGCTGAAAGATCGGCACGAACCACAAAAAACTTAATTAAAAAGGCAAAAAATTCTAAAGAAGAGCTTTGGTTAGCTTTACTAGAATTTCGCAATACGCCAATAAAGGGAGGTGATAAGTTTCCAGCAGAAATATTAATGGGTAGGAAACAACGAACACTTTCACCAATGAAAACTGAAACTTTGAAAAAGGAAAAATATAAAACTCTTCATAAAAGACTACTAAGCATTAATATGTACAATGAAAATCACTATAACAAAAATACTAGGTCAAGGAATACTTTCCAAAATGGGGAGAAAATATGGGTACGATGTGGGAAAGTCTGGGAGAAGGGTTTGGTCAAGGGCATAAATTCAACTCCAAGATCGTATGTTGTAGAACAAGAAGACGGAACCATTTTAAGAAAAAATTCATATTTTTACGTTCATAAAATAAAAGGCAGTTGTAAACTGTTAGTGACGTACTATTCACTTGAACTAAAAACTTAGTAAATTATGGTTATATTATGTTTTAAAAATAATCAGTAGTGTTGTTGCTACAATATAAGACATTAGGGAAATCATTTGCTTTAAGGAATTAAAACTGAACAAAGAGCATCAAAAATACAAGTTATGGAAAAAATGTATATAGTAAAATGAAGGATTTTAATGTTGTTCATCATAAATAATAACAGAAGATATTCATATAGCATATTTGAAAATCAATCCAGTATAATATAGCGTCTATTTCTAATGTACTAGAATATACTCATCACTACTTTATTGTAATAAATCTAGCATAAGCAGTAGTAAGTAGGAAGTCATGGAATAGACTTGATAGTAAGCTAAACCGGTTGTATTTAATTTTTTACTCAAGATCCAAGTTAGATATTACTGCTGTCACCATATTTATTGAGCCCCACTGGAATTTTATCCCTGCCCGGTACTTTATTATTCTTTTGGGCTTTGATGGTGGACCAAAATTCATCCAGTGTTGGTGGAGCCAATGGAAGCTACCCCGGAAAATCTATAAGCTCTAATATTCTGGAGCTTTGCAAAGGATTAAAGAGGTTCTTGAAATATGTTACCCATTTTTAATTATCCAGCTATCATCAGTAATTATGTTGCCGATATCATCACAGCCGAGCATGGTCTTAGGCTATTAGCTTCGTTCCAGGCTTTTCACTACTTTGTATGCTTTGTATGTTGCTTGCTAGACTTACATCTATACTTCTCAATTAGTCGTCATAGTATTTTCTTTTCTTAATTCTAATTATCTTATTTGTTACTCTTCAGAGATTTTCATAATGTTCTCTCTTCGTCCTGCTTTTTCTATCTGAGTATTACTTGTACGCCTGATTCATTTTTAGGGTTTTGTAAAATAATTTTACAAAACCCTTCTAAAATCGCGTCCTGTCTGTCCGTCTGTCCGTCTGTCCGTCTGTCTGTCTGTCCGTCCGTCCGTCCGTCCGTCCGTCCGTGTGTCACAGCTGTTTTTCTCGGAAACTACTTAAGCTAGAAGCATCAAATTTTGTATGTAGGTGGAAAGTGGTGCTCTCTTCAAAGTTCAAATGCAAAAAAATTTTATAAGGTATTTTAGGGCGGTCTCCCCATGTAGGGGAGTGACCCCCCGAAAAAAAATTTGATTTAGCGATTTTATGTTTTCTTGAATAAAATCTTAACGGTACCCTTAAATTCAATGAAATTCAGTACGCAGATGACTTTTTATAAGGTTGATTAACCCTGCAAGTTTCATAAAGATTGAATCATATTTAGCGAAGTTATAGCGGTTGGAATTTTCCTGTATTACTATGGAACAATATGCGCTGCATTAATTACTATGGCAACATATGGCTATGGAACAACATGCGCGTTTTACCGACTCAGACACTACAGTTTTGCTAGGATTTGCATGAAAATTTCAGGAATGATAGGTGTCATGAATATATTTGAGAATCGGTTCAGCTAGTGGCATCAGTAATTTTAAAACAAAATAGTGGCTGTTTTAAATGCGAAGATTGAATAATTTTGAGTTATTTTGCCCCAACGTTTAAGGTGCATGCTTTGTACACTTGATTCAATTTAATGAATGGCTGAAGATGAGTACCTACAATTAATACTCATAAGTGAAACAAGTCAAGCAGGCAGGAGAGAGCTCCTAGCAAAAGGGTTTTGTAACAACTCTAGGATTCGAAAAAGTTGGCTTTTAATCGATGATAACAGTACAGCAGAGTGGCCCCTGAAAAAAAATTCATCAAACGTAGCCGATATGAGTATGAAATGAAAGTTTTCATGGGAGCTTTTCAAAACAGTTGTTAAACTGTAAGTTTTTGCTTCAGTGGGGCACAGGGGGGAAATACATGAAAAATGTGTTTCCTCCGTCGCAAATGGTCATCTGAAATAATTATCAAGGGAGATATTTATGGGTATAACAATAACAAAAATCTCAGAAGTAGAAATTCATTCAACTTTGTTAATAATAGTATGATCTTCGAATTTCATAGTTTCTCCAATAAAATCGTCATTGACATGCTTCTTGACTTTATTGAATCTGGTGACTGCATTTTGAAAATTGAATACAAAACCCTTCTGACATGAGCGTAGGTCTGTTTACCCAACTTGTTTTGAATGCATTTTGACATTTGTCATCGGTGCAATTATTAATTCTGCGCTGAGCTTGATATCCGATTGTATGCTCTGCTACGGCCTTAATTGCCACTTTCACTTCCACACATAACTCGTGGCTTGTGTTCAGCGATGAGTCTGATAGGTTGGGAGTTAGCTGGTTATCAAAAGTTCTTCTGAAACGTTTTGTTGCAGACGCCCTTTGGAGTTGTTCGATATTGAATTTCTATTGAGAGCTGATCTTGGCTGAATACGCTTTGAACAGACAACTTTGATAAGTTAATTTGAGCAAGCAATGATCTGAGTTACAATTGGCTCCTCAGTATTTACGGGCGCCAAGTACAATCAAGGCCCGACGTTGTTGGATCGGAACATGGTCGACGTGGTTTTGTGTGCTGCCATCTGGTGGTACCCAGGTAATTTTCTGCATGCGTCGATATGTGAAACAAGCTAAACTTAAAGTCAATCAGATGCTGGCCGTTGTCATTTGTTTCATAGTGGAGGCTATATCCTACTGTCATTCCCCTATGAGATAGCTCATTACCGACTTTAGCGATGAAATCACCAAGATTAATTTTTGCGTCTTTTGAAAGCAATGAGTCAATTAGTCTTTCCAGGTGATTGTAGAATGTGTTTTCCATTTCTTTGTCTTTTTTTGGTCAGAATGTGTACGTATATCAGCAAAATTTTGGAAAATTTCGCTTTAATGCAAATCACACAAAACTATTCAATGAGTAATTTAAAATGAATAACGTGCGATTTGAACTCCATATCTACAGTAAAGGCCACTCTGGATTCTAATTTTTTAGCAAGCTTCCCACTTTTGGATACTGTGTGCGATCTCATACCATTAATATCATTCCCAGTTCTATTCATTTTCCGGATTGTTAGTATGTTTAAATTATATTGACTTGCTAGTTGCAAAAGGTCTTTAACAGCGGCAGCGTTGTTCAGTGATCAGTCATTCCAGGATTCAATACCATCGTCCTTTTTTCAACTGTGGGGCCGTTACCGTCGGTTCAATTTATTCCGAGGCACTGTTGCATGTTTTGAAACAATGTAGGGTGTTGCAGAGTTAGAGAGCCAGCCCCTTGCTAACCTTTATTTTGGTGGCGTGTTTATTTCTTTTGATTTCGTTATCTGGTGCAGAAGACTCAACTTCGCCCTCTTGCATTACAACTAAGGAGGTATAAGTATGTTAGAATTTAGTAGCAGAGCTGAAGATTTCTTTGAATTTATTGGCATTTTACGGCATTAATGTCGCAATTTTCGGGGAACCAGTAAACCAATGTGCGACCTCGAGACTATTTTCTACCAGGCAAATAGTCTCGGGGCTTGGGATGAGAAGTCATAGAAGCTGTGGGTTGAGAAAGCAAGTAGAGCCGTCCTCCTTTCGCTTTCAGGCTTGGGTCCATCTACTGGAGCACATATTTGAATTGAAATAATAAACCTTGTTTTGGCCTTTTTCTACTCAATACTTGAATAGTTGAAAGTATCAAGGCAGGTCCGATGCTAATGTAAACAAAAATCATACTTAACGACTAGAAGTAGTATGCATTTTCCTTCTTTTATTATTGTTTAGGTGAAAAATTGGACGTCGATTTAACCTCTGTGGATGACTTAAATCCCATTTGATATACATTTCAAAAATAAACTAGTAAATAAGATTATAATTCATGTTACACTCAAAAAAGGGTGTTTGGATGGGGCTTTCCGACCCAGTTAAGCTTGTCTGGAGACGGGTAGGGGGACATCACTTGCTTGCCCGATGAGACCCAAATAAGCCACTAACTGAGAATTTGGCTTGCTGCTTTCAACTTTTCCTTGTCGAGGAGGCGAACACTCACTACTCTGTCTGTTATGCAAATCGATAAATAGTTGTAAAATCGATGACTTTACCTCTGCTCCACAAAAACGCAAATAATGACCTTTTTATTGACTTCAGCTAGGCAGTCAATCTATAAAATCTTCAAACTACACCAAGTAAATTTTTCTAGCATTGATTTAGTTATGTTACTCTACACGTGAATGTTAAGACTTGGTAGCAACAATATTATAACATATAGGAGGGTAGCCTATTAACCCACCCCCGAACATGACCGCTTCACTACCATTACTTACCGTTTGAATTTAACTCACCTCTTTGATGCAAAAGCCCATGCAAAAGCAAAAACTACACATAAGCAAAAACCAATGAGATTCATATTCGGATCCGCGGATCCAAGGACTTTTGGTCCATATCCGTATCTGTATCCGCGGATACTTATTTTTTGCGATCCGGCACATCTCTAGTTTAAATGATTGAAAAATTTATTTTGCTGACAGTAGGAATTAGAAAAGCTAGTGAAGTAGGGTAGTTTGTATTCATCCAAGCATCATCAAATTTAAGATCCAATTCGGAGGGTAAAGGCTTTGGTGATGGGTAAACAGAAGCATCAATTTATTGAAGAGGAATTAAAGGTACAAATAACTTTAGCATGGAAAATTATCATAATAAGTTCAAATCTGAGTAAATATCAGGAAAATAAGTTCAAAATTTTGATTTGGCGAGGAGTTAGAGGCTCAAATAAGAAGCTGTAGTATTGAAAAGTACCATAATAGATTCAAAATAGAAGTAAATACAATGAAATCCAGTTCAATAGTTTAACTTGGATAGTGGTAAATAGAATCTATCAGATTGAGCATTGCTGCACTTTTTTGTCATTAACAACGCTATTTCTTATGAATACTAGTTTGACAACGTTCAAACCCTAAACTTTACATATAAACCTCTTCTTCTTCTTCTTTGTAGCACTATAGCTCTTCTCGAGCTTTCGCTTCTTGCAAACAGCGCCTCCAACTATTGAAACTACACCAAGTAAATTTTTCTAGCATTGATTCAGTTATGTTACTCTACGCGTCAATGTTAAGACTTGGTAGCAATAATATTTCAAAATCCAAGCAGCGATGAACTGTCTTCGTCGACCTAGTCAGACCAGCGTTTCGTCGGTTTCTGCACTGATTTCTGGCCTTCAGTTCTCCCAACAAATACCTATTTGGGTATCCATTGTTCATCCTATTGCAACCTCCGCAGTCTAACAATCATTGAGAGCTCCGGCTTATCAAAAATTTCATAAAGCTCATGGTTGTATCGAATTCACCATTGGTCTCCGTCTAGCTCCATTCCGATATTCGCCTCAGGACCTTTGGCTCAAAAGCGTTCAATATATTTGCGGATGCTTGGGTTTGGGTCCATGTTTCATACCCATAGCATAACAAAGGTCTTACCACAGATCTGTACACTTGAATTTTTGTTTTTCTGTATATGCAGCTGATCTCCAAGATCGGAATGTTTTGTTTGAGAGCTGTATTTTTCGACGTATTTCGTCTCTTTTATTACCGGTTCTCGTCATTTTGGCACCTAGATAAACAAATTATTTCACATTTTTGATACTGTGCTCGCCAGGGGTCATGATTTGTGTGCTTGAGGTATTTTTTCTTGACTGGGTCATAAACTTTGTTTTATTTTCATTAATCTGAAGCCTTACTAGTTTAACTTCGATCTCGAGTTTCAGGAAGGGTTCTTTGGCAGTTGTTAATGACCATGACAAAACGTTAATGTCGTCTGTATAGGTTTCTACTTGGCTGGACTTGTTTAGTAATGTACCTCATGTATCAACAGAAAGCTTCCTTATGGCGTACTGCAGAGCCAAATTGAAAAGTAATAGGCCGGCCCATCTCCCTGTTTTAGTCCGATATTTGTGTCAAAGTCATCGGTGAGTTACTCCACTCTTTCGGCATATGTTTTTGTTGCCAAATATGCTGAGTGACTTTGTGAATAGCTTTTTGAACACATATTTGATAAGCTCCACTGGAATCTCATCGATGTCGGGTTTTTTTTCTTTTGGGCTTTGATGATGGAACAAACTTCTTCCAGAGATGGTGGGGCTAATGAAAGCTCTCCGCAGACATCTATAAGCTCCGATGTTCTGAAGCTGTGCGGAGATTAAGGAGGTAGTTGAAGTACGAGTATGATGCCCATTTTTCCTTGATCTTGGTTTCATCAGCGATGATATTGCCGATATCATCGCGACAGAGCGTGGTTTTGGGCTGATAACCACGTTTCAGGCTTTTCATTACTTTGTATGCTTATCTTGTGTTGTTGCTAACTTATAAACAGTTAGAATTAAAGAACAGATACTTTCAATTATTTCTGTGATTTCAAATGTGGATAAACTATTCAAACAGAAAGCTAAATCATTGCATGGATTTAAAATTTTTCCATAAAAAACACCAAGCACGATTACTTCCAATAGCTTATTTAACAAAATTTTTTATAGATTAACTTGAAATTTATTCAGTTTCAATATTAATCCCCAGGATTTGGTTCTAAAGCTACTTGAAAGGCTATGATTTAAATATTTTTCAGGCTATCAGAAACGATTTCAAAGAAAAATTTATTAGAATTTGTATTATTTGTTTTTTGTTTATAATTAGGAGAAGAAAAAAAAAACAGTTATGTTGTGATTGAATTATAAATCTTAAGTAATAATTCGATTTGTAATTCTACACCAACTTCATTGTGAAGTTACAATCAATAATAGTTTGGAATCAATTCAATTTTCTAACATAGAGAATAATTTTTTCATATACGAGTACCTAATTTTTCTTTATTAGAATATATGCGGTACCGTAAAACTGTACTTAAAATGTTCAATAATTTATTCATAGCAAACAAAACGCTTGATAAAGAATTTTGGCAATATGTTTTTGTCATACGCTTGTTTGCGCATGTTCAGTTTTTAAATAATAAACTAATTCCGTTCGCCCTATTAATAGAAAATAGTATTTTCCAGAAGTTTTTTAATAATGTACTTGTTGAATGTGCAATGTTAGTGACACAGATGATAAAAATCAAATACTTAAAGCCCGACAAACCGAGAGTGAAAGCTGAAATTATGTAATTTTGCCAACAGTTTTTCATATCAATAATTAACTGAAGAATTAGGTTAGATTTTTAGGTCTTTGTAAAAAAAAAATTTAAAAGACATACTAGTTTTGCGACCTGTTTCTTCATCTGTCCCTGCATCACAGCAAGTTCCCACAGAAACTGTAGGAGCAAAAATGCTCAAACTTTGTGAAAAGATCAGAAGTGATGGTCTCTCAAAAGTTTAAGTCCATAGATATAGAGAGTACTGGATCCGCAACCGGTCGAGAGAGCTGAAGCAATTAGCAACCTTCGCTAAAGTTGTGTGAAGTTGAGGTTTGAAGTGATATGCTTTTGTTTTTGCACTTTATTCACTCCGAAGCACGTTCACGTTTAAAAAGTTTTTAATTTTGAAGATCGCGTGTACGAAATCGGCACTTTAGTTCACTGTTTTTATTAAAAATTACGAATTTTCCATCCGCTTTGACACATGAGTTTTCTCGCCGCTTCGCGCCTCTTTCTTTTTCTTTTGCTTTGACGTTCAAGTTTTCTGTGAGAGTCGTTTGTTGTGTTGTACTCAAACTGTTTTACGAATGGTAACGAAGGCGCGATCGTGTGCACGTGAAATTAAATTTTGTCGGTGTGCGCGGGTGTCAGTGGGGGAAGTGATTCTTCTGAAGAGAGGAAAAAAATCCTGACTGGGAAAAAGGGGAAGGAGAAGCAGAGGGAATCATATAGTTTCGAGAGCATAAGTTATTTATAACTTATTTATGTGGCAAATTTGCTTCTCACATAGACGAGTACACAGATTTTCGTTGCTCGTCCATTTATTTATATAGCTTTGTTTAGGTCTTATCAAAAATTTAACATTTTTAAGGGGATCCTCCCAAAACCCGGGCGCCACCGGCGAGCCTAAATCGTATGCCACCTCCATCGGATATGAACCGGTGCGCCAACCTTTTGAACTGTTCTTGAATTTCATACTTTTCCGTGCAGACCGTTAGCAAAGCATCGCGATCCGCGTGTGTTTACATTGTTGGTCTTTGTAATTTTCCCCTTCGATTTCTCGTGTCGTTACGTTACCTAATAATGAACGAATGCATTAAAGATAAGTCGGTCAACTTTTTTAACATTTTACCTATATTTAGTGCAACAAATAAACCAAGTGTTGTGTAGAAATTTTTTCGGTCTCGTACATATGTATACGAGTAGAAAACGAGTTGAGTAAGCTGGAGAGTGCTCCTACCAAAAGGTCTTTGTAAACTTCCTAGAGTTAGAAACAAGTTTTCTAATAGCGTGAACCGACAACTTGAATTATTTATCCAATACTTGGATATGAAATCGTTCAAATTTATGCAAAAGACGCACACTTTCTTTCATAACCCATTTTGATCTAGCTTAAATGATTGCTCTAAATGTTCGGCCGATTGAACATATTCAAGTTAAACATTATTTCTTAAATTTTTATAAAAATTGAAAGAAAATAAAACTGCCTAGGTCAATTTGAAATATGTATCAACCATAAATACGTGTTATTGTTGTTATAATTCCATACAAATGAAATCGCTATAACTCACTTGATTATGAATCGATCTCAATTAAATTTTGTAAACATACATAACCTTACATCAATCTATATAATTGCAAAATTTCAAGAAGTTTAAAGGTACCGATTTGATTTTATGGGCGAAAATGTGAAATCTACATATCATAATATTATTAACAAAGGTGAGTGACTTTAGATTTCTGAGGTATTTGTGGCCCTTGTGCTCACAAAGGTCCACACTCGTGACAATTTTCAGGTTTTTCGGCTCAAAGGTGTCGCGAAACTAGTATGTCTTTGGACAAATTTTTTTTACAATGACCTAAAAATGGAAAACGACGCATCGTTCTGCCAGAGAAGGTGTTTTGTTTGAAGTGAATGGATGGAGCAAAGAGGAGAAGTGATGAGGACGCGCCGAAATAGTTTTCGGGGTAAGTACTCATGACCGCATTTAACTTCCAAATTCACAATTGACATTATTCAAGGAAAGTTATTTTGATAAGACCTTTCTGAACTCATGAGGTTCGGCAATGAAGATTAAATAAGATCGAGCGTTTTTATGTTTGAAAATTGTTTTCTGGATTTTGATCTTGAAGCTTATCCTGCACATACAAGCGAACTGATAAGTCATTTCCTGGACAAACTGAAATGCCTCTGAACTCGAACGCATTTAAATTTCATTTCTGAATCAATTTTTCTGCGCCTTTACCATTTTGCGTTTAAATATCGAGCCAAAGTATCAGAATGTAATTAAAGACAACGTAAACCTTTATTATCAAAATTAATTGCACTTGTGCCATTCACTCTTATGCAAAGAGTGTTTCAACTACTCATCTCGTACGGCACCTTGCGGATCAGCATGACGTGCACGTTAGTGTGACACTGCAGCCGCAGCAAGCAGTAAAAACAAATGAGCGAAGCAGATATATTTAGTCCCCTATACAAGAGCAGTGTTTGGTCTAAATAAAAATCCAAGAGACACTGTCTTGCAAGAAATTTGGCCCTGATCTCGGTGCGCGACCTTACTCTCTTCACATTTGGAGAAGGATTAAGACGCTTTCTTAGGATGAGTGCTATTCTATGATATATTGTTCTTTTGCCCTCACCCCTGCCCTGCCTTTTATGATGCACTTCAGCTATATGATCTCTTATACTGGTAGGGTTTATAGTTTCTTAAGAAATATAAACGAAAATGACTTTCTGCGGATCCGCACCAGACTAGAACTCCCGTACTACCAACTACGACGGAATTATATTTATGTTTTAGAAATACAAGATTATTGGTCCAGATAAGAAGTTCCGAATCGTAGCACTATAGCTCACGGTGCGCTCGCTCATATGTACCAAATTATGTTGGCGCACATAAAGAGTATCATCCAAGAAGGCCCACGCTGTAGAGCACTTACCTTTGACCTGTAGACAGACAGTTACCACCATTGCAGCTATATAGACTTCACATACCATCAGATTTCCCATAAATGGGAGCTTCAGAATTTACTTCTCTCACTTCATGCAATGGAGGCCAGCCATATAACATAGGTGAGAGAAACTCATGAATGCTCGGACGTAAATATTTTTAATTATCGGATACTTGATTTCAGGGGAGGCTATATCGGAGGAGATACATAAACAGGGGAAAAGATTTGAACTTCTGCATACAATTTTATTCACTGTTACCGACCGAGCCAGTAATGTCAGAAAAGCTGCACGTCTTGTAGGCCTAGATAACATGAGTTGCTCAAATCACGGGCTCCATAATCTCATAACAACTGATGGCCTGAACAATGTCTTGATCTTAAAGGAACTTCTCGGAAAGATATGTAAAGTCATTCAGGACGTGAGGTACAGATCTTCTAAGGAATCTCAGGCAGTGAACGTCTTCGATGATGTGGTGGAAGATGTGAGAGGGGACTTATTCATCAGAGATCTTGATGAATCTGATACTGCTGCAAAGGAATGCTAATTTGCTCCTAAATCTGACTCAGATGATGAAGACCTCTTACTCTTCAACCTTGTTCCAGGCCCGCAAGCTCTGAACATATATTAACCTCAACTAGAAAAAAAAAGACAAACACTAAAACAATTTTCCAAAACGCGATGATATGAACTATTGAGAATAATGGCACATATTTTTGATAATGAAGCATAAGCATTCTCCGAAAATTGGGAAGGGTGGAACAAGTCCTTTCTCCACAAGAAATGTTGTTGCTTGGTAAGATGGTTTGTGTGCTCAGAAAATTTGAAAACTGCACCCAATATTCAAGCAGCAATGTCATTAAGGGCATGAATTTCATCGATTCTGAAAGTGGAAATCGCAGACATTATTGAAATTGAAGAGATAAAACGAGCTATATAAAACAAAATTGATCATCGATTTCCAATTTATCCTACAATGATCTCTGATGCTTTACTGGATCCACAGTATCACCAACAAGTGGCTATAAATGCCTACCTTTAGGATGTTGGGAAGTCAACGGCACCTTTCAGCTGAACGGATTCTTAAATTGATTGCCATAAAAGACATAGTTTCACATACTGTTTCCGAATCTCGTTCAAATGCTAAGGCTGAGGACATGAAGTCCATGAACTCGGTGAACAAACTCATAGAGAAACATTCATGATTATCATCTCTGTCCGATAGAGTTTCTGAATAAAATGCAAGTACAGATATGGCTTCTTCAACTAGAACAAAAGAAACACAGGATATGCTGATAGATTGCAGCCGGTTCATTACAAATAGTACTCCACTGGTCGTTCAAGGAAGAGTCTTACTTGGGTTTTAGAAGAAAAGTGAGCAGCAGTATCCAAACATCGCCATGTTTGCCCGCGCATTGCTGAGTTCCAATAAAACCTGTAATAAGTAATTTTCTGTCAGCATTTTTGCACTCATGTCAAAGATATATTCATTATTTTCTAAAGGACATTCAAAAGACGGAAATAAGGTCAGTATTCCGACTTGCACCGCTGCCGCCGAGACAATTTAGTCGGCACACTACCGCTGACGAAACTTCATCGATGCCCAAGCCTAGTCTCCCCTTATAACAAAGTAGCCCTTAAAAAAATTTTTTTAGTCTAAGATAGTCGAGTTAGATAACAAATGAAAATTTTTAATTAAACCTTAAGAATCTGATAGAAAAAAGTCATTTTATGCACCAGGGGGTGCAGGGGAAGGCAAACGTACCAAAATGTTGTGCCTCCTCTCCTCGCGATTGGCGACTTTGAGCTGTAAGAAACTGAAAATAATCAAAAAGATGGGTCTTTATGCTTTAAGGGGCAACAAATACCTCAAAAATCGAAATTTACTGGACTTTATTAAGATCAGTATGATTGTATAATTACATAGATTAATAGAAGGTCTTAATGTTCATAAAATTTCACGGATATCGAATCATAATTAAGTGAGTTCTAGCCATTTCAATTGTATGGAATTACAACAGCAATAACACGTGTTTATGGTTGATAAATATTTCAAATTGACCAAGGCACTTTTATTTATTTCCAATTTTCCTGAAAATTTGAGGAATAGTGTCTAATTTGAATATGTTCAATCGGCTGAGCATTCAGAAAAATTATTTAAGCTCGATCAAAATGGCCGCTGCAATGTGTTTATGAATGAAACTCTGCATCTTTTGTATACATTTGAACGATTTCTTACCCAAGTATTGGATGAATAATTCAAGATATCGATTCACGCCATTAGAAAACTTGTTTCGAACCCTAGGATGGTTACAAAGGTCTTCTGGTAGAAGAGCTCTACTGCTTACGTAACTTGTTTTTCTTTGAAGAATTGAAATGAACATGTGTTTCTATGAATTATAGTTACCGAACTGAAAATAATTTAAATCTAAATATAAATAAAATATACGTAGTAACTTTTGTTATATTGAGCTATTCAGTCTTCCAAATAAAAAAACGCCTTCGAAAAGTGAAAATCTAATATTCTCACAAAACCATTGTAATTTACTCAAACTGGAATTGCTTCCGTCTATTGTTCCCATTCTTTTAATTATCGCACGAGGGCAATTAGCCCGAATAAATTTTACAGTCACTTTATGCTCCTGGCTTTCCGCTGCCATCGTCTATACCATCCGCAGCCATTTTCAAAGAACCGTTTGAGAGGTGATGGTGCTATTAAAACCACATTTCCCAGCCAATATGATTATTGTTTGCAGCCATCAAAAGCTCCTGAAATAATTTGAAGAGCGCTTAGCTAGACGCTTAGGCTAACATCGGCTGCATTCAGACTTCGTCATACATTATTCACCCACCATAACTGCTCGAGGAACTTTGATTCGCTCCTTGGGCTTTAGATGTCTATGTCCTTCGTCCTTGAAGCGCTTTCACGACTGCCTGGAATGAAATAATCAAACTCGCAAATAGCATTGCTGGCAGCGTAATGAATTTAATTAAGTGAATAAGGCGGAAACGAGTATCTCGTTGGTTGGAAACGTTTAAAATGCTGGAAAGGCGATGGATAGTACCTTTTCTGGTTGCATTCACAGGTAAGGTATAAATGAGCTCATTACCGATGCTACTGCTGCAGCAGAAATTGTTAAGTCGTGGCTTCCAGGCATCCACGGTATTGATTATGTCTGTGCAGTTTGTTTACCCTAGTTTTAATTGCAAACCAGTCATTTATACATTTCTCTTTTGAAAAGATTCTGATTGAAGGGAATCGTAATGTACTCGTGCAATAAAACGTAGTGACATACTTTGAATTTTCAACACTAGTGGGAATTTTCATTTTAGTTATAACCGATATAGATGTGGGAAATACCTCAACAAATTTTTTTCTTCGTGGTGAAATACACTAAAAACGATATGTTTAAAAGAAAACTTGTTTAAATTCCAATTAAAATGACCACCACTTTATTGAAATGCAGTACGAGTATATTTAAGCTAGTCATATTTCCTGAAATTTTTAAACAGATCCGAGCGAAAATATAGCATTCGGTGTGATCCAAAGCCAATATACTAGAAACACAGTGCATTGTCCTAGCATTTTCTAAAACTTACATGGTTATTTCAAATTTAAAGGCACTTTATTGATTCAATCTTTATAAATTTTATGAAAACATAAAGCAAATTTTAAAACATTAAATTAATCAAAAACTTAATGGTGCACATAACATTCTAAATTTAAACCACATTCCATCAAAAACTTTAGTCAAATAATATCAAATGTTATCACATTAAAATGATTGAATATTATCAATCAAAACAGAAAAAAACGAGAAAACCTCAACTAACCCTATTGAAAGTAACATGTAACTAAAACCAAAATAAAAGAATGTACTTTAAGCTGACTACTAATATGTAACAACTTAATGCTAATCAATTATTTCAAAAAATGTTAACTAATCGTAACAGAACGATTTTACAATACTCTTAACCTCCATGTTAAACTTATCCAATTACAATAAAAATAAAGTAATTAAACGAAAAACCAAAAATGACAACGAATAATTTAGTAGTTAATTATTTTCTTTATTTGACATCTGCAGGTAAGTGAGTGAGCAGACGTGTTTCGACTTCTTTGAGTCATCTTCAGTGTCTAAAGAATGTGTGGAAGGAAATGACTTTATAAATCAGGTCAGCTAGAAGGATATTAGGTTTTTGGATTGCTGGATGCCCGTTTGTTCTGGATCGTCTGCTTTCCGTTGGAGAGTATAGTCTAGTACTGAGAAAATTGCATCGGAATAAGTGGTCCATTCATAATGCTACCGTCTATTTTTCGATCTTCATATATTTCAAACCTTTCTAGGCTGTTAAGTCTTAGTCCTTTGTCTTGTTTGTGTAACAATGTCATAGAGTTTTTCATAGCGTCAGACTCGTGTGCTTGGTTTTGTAGATGCATGGCATAATTGGAGTCAGCCTAATTGTGTAAGTAAGTTAGACATTAGTTTCCGTGTTGTGCTTCCTATGTATACTATATTCCAATCCTTGCAGTGCAGTTTGTATTTCCAAAGAAGTTTGACAGTTTGTATCAATGTCTTTACTGCGTATGTTAGCGAAATCCCCTGTGGGTCGTTCTTGTATATTTCAATTGGTTGACCCTCCTGTTTTTATTTTTGCCAATGTCACGTTGTTTATATCCGTTATTACTAGTTATTCTGTAAATGTTAACTTTTTTGGACTGGTTAGTGGGAGCCATGAGGTGGAGTAAAGTCTCGGCACCATTGATCTGTACCCTGCTAGTTTATATTGTGTGGGGTGTCTGGATGTTCGTGTATAGTATGATGAGTTTTGTTTGGTTTTCTGTATATTTTGTAGTCTAATCGTATTTTTTTGCGTGCCACGGTTGGGTCCAAATGGTTGAGTTTTCCGTTTGTTCCTTTTCCTAAAGTGAAATTTATGTTCGGGCGTATTTCATTCACGTCGGTAAGTAGTTCGTCTTGTTTGTTTTCTTGTGAGTCAATAAAAATGAAACCGTCATCCACATATTGTCTGTTAAAATGAAAATTTTGGATATAAAGGCTTCTTTCAAAGATGGTAAGAATATTTTTGATATTATTGTGGACCAAGACTGTCCTTGGCAATGTTTGTGTTATTATTGAGCTTAAAACAGTTCTGCTTGATTCTGGTACATATGAGAGCGAGTAGTTGATTTATAAATTGTCGGCTGTTATTGAATAAAAGTTTTTCCTTTAGTACAATAAGTGTTTTGTTGACGGCCATGGACATATAGAGGTTCGTGATGTTCAGTGATAAAATTTGACAAGTGTCAGTCAATGCTAGAGAGGTGGTAGGGTTCGCTAGATTGTGGCTATTTTTTAATATGTATTTGTCATCAAGGTCCATACCATCAGCCAATATCGCTGCCAAGTATTGTGCTAATTGGTATGCAGGAGCTGGGTGGACATTGACAACGGGCTGAATAGGGATATTGTGCTTGCGGTACAAAGGTATATAAGTCGGCAAAAAAATGCTTTCACGAATTGATTAACAACTGCGAGGCCCGCTGCTGGCAAGACCTAGTGGACAGTGTGAATAAAGATCCCTAGAGTCTTAGCTACAAGTTGATTATTTGGAAGCTTGGTACCCTACGGACGACTTGCAGATATAAAGTGGAAAAGATTCAAGAGACAGTGCCGACACTCTTTTCCATCCATCCCGTCCGTGTTGACGCTGCCCACGGTGAGACAGCGATTTAGTGCCCACCTTTCACATAGTCGAAACTGGAAGAGCCCGTGTTAGATATGTGGTCTGGGAAACAGAAAAGTGATTCAAACAAGTGTTTTCAGGTAACAAAAATATACTTGGTATACTGTGCAAATATTATATGTTTTACGTACGTACTATTTTCGTGCTTGTTGCAACGATAATGAGCACATAAGCGTCGGTGCTGAATTTATTAAGTTGGAAAGATGCAACGCAGCGCTGATGTTTACAAAAATATAATATGTCGTTGCTTACAATCTTTTACTTGCAAGAATTTACTTGCAACGTAACTTTAATGTAGAATTTAAGTTACAAAAGTGGACAAATGCAGAATTTGCATACTAGACAAAAAGGACATATGAAATTGATTCATTTAGCAAAATATGGAATGTTTTTAATTGAAGAAAATTACAATTTGAAAAAGTAGCAATTCTACATAGCACGACCAGCCTTACTATGAAAATTGCCTTTAATTTTTTTTCTAAATTTAAAAAATATATTTGGTTTGTTTGTTTTTAATATGTCAACCGATTATTTCTGAGACGTATATTATTTTCTTGTCATTTTTCTAAGGCAAGAGATGAGCCATAGTTAATTTATGCTTTGTACTCTTTTTTCTTGTGGTATTTATAATGCAAGCATTTTTGAAATAAACTAAATTATTTCAATTTTGGGTATTTTTCATAATTAATAGTACAATAACAATTAAGATAGTTATACCAGCTATTGAAAGAAGCGAAAGCACTATACTTTTGAACAATGGTTCTACAATTTTTTCCAAGAAATTGATATTTTCAGCTATCTCAGAAGTTAAATCTTTTAACCCATGGAGGTTATTAGATGAGAATTTCGACAATTTGAATGGTCCACCATTCTTTTACTTCAATAAGTTTGTCACGTTTTATCATTACTTCTGTTGTATTTTTCTCAGGAGCATAATCCTGCGGTAATGTGTGAACGGTGCAATCACTAGTTATGGTGAATACATTTGCTCCAATTAATGTCAATTTCTCTGAGCTATTACATTTGCATTCATAAACAGTTTCTAGAGAATTTACCGTTATGATTTGGAGTCTGAGTCTAATCGTCGAAACTGGCAAGATTTATCAATTTGCTTAAAAAATAGGTTTGCAATACAATTTAATTTAATAGCAGTTTTAAGTGGTATTGTGTTACATAGTCTTACGCTAGCAAAAAGCTTACACTGTACATCATTGATATTGTCAAACAATTTTCTATCTTTTGACATAATGAGATGTTTGTTTACATTTTCTAGTCCTACAATGTCATTATTTTTTATGTAAGGAAATATCAAAACTTCATAAATTTCAAATCCTAGCGGTGTTGATGTGTCGATTTTGATGATGATAAAGATTTTCTTTTCTTTAATGTAAGCATTTAATTGCAAATCCTTTATTATATCTTGGTAGTAGCCGATTTGAGGAATAACGGTTAAATTATTCTTTTCTTTTATTTTCCAAAGTTCAGTTATCAATTGTTCTGGCTCTAAAATGAAAGGATGCAGTATTCCTGACTGAAGAAATAGTAAAGCAACACGTATAATTTCAACTTTAAGGTCAAGCATACTAATTTTATTGAAGATTCTGGAGTATAACTCCTCATAATAAACCTCTTAACTAAGAAGTTTTTCCTGCTCATTTGTAAAGTTGTTGATTCTGTTGATTTCGTCAATCATTTCATTTATTTCATGGTTTTTTGTTCAGAATCAATAATCTTGGCCTGACGATTTATATCCCTCATCAATACAGAATTTTTAATTATACCCTCTTTAATTTCGAACTCATTATTTTCTAATGCGTCAACGATTTCTGATATTTTTTGTGCATCATTACTATCCATAGTACCCAATAATATTTTGAGTCCTGATCCTACCCAGTTAATTAAACCTCGCATCGATCTATTTTCACGTCGTAATCTAATGTTGGGTGTAATGCCTGAAAGTCCACAAATTGTATTTACATTATGATTTAGTCGATTAATTTGGATTTCTCCGTTATTTTTCAATATCTTGCATTGTGCCAACTTTTCCATGCATATATCATTGATTCCCTTAACAAGATATCTAAGATTATTAATTTCTAATTTTAATTGAGCTATATCTATGATTTTTACTAAGTTAATTTGCTTATTGATAAATCTAACGTCTGAAAGGTATTTAAAGTAAACTCCTGGAAAAGAAAGTTTCCTCACACTCACTGCTGCTGAGCTTGAGCTGATGTAGACGCAGAAGATCCATCTGAAATGAAAGGTTTAACGTCATTCTTATTGATCCAAGGATTTTTTCTTTTATTTATTTGTACTGCGTGTTTAGAATCTCTGAGAACGGTGTAAGTTAATTAACGAACGTTGCGTATAATGAAAAAAAATATTTATTTGAGGCAAAGCCTGGCAACTTCACAATTTTCACGACTAACTTACAACTAACAATACAATTTCTTATATGATGTAAAATTGCTGACGCTATGTCTAACAGTTTACGTGGGAAGCTGCATTTACTGGATTCCAAAGTTGCATCGCTTTGAGGTGTTGGATTTCGGCTCGTCTGGGAATTTGTCGTTAACTCCTCCCCGCTTAGATGCAATTGTCCACAATTGTTTTTTTGAAGTATGGAAGGTTATTAAACCTCCTTGAACTTCCTTTCAGGCTGGTTGGTATGGACGGTGAAGATTCAGGCAACATGGTTTGAGGTTGTATCCGTTGTTCTTGTTCTGGCTGGGATTCTGGAATAGATGAATTGATAATTATTGTCGAATTTCCTTTTCTGGGGTGAAATCTCCAGAAAAGAACTGCTGTGGTCAGGACTGCTAGCATTGCGATTAACCCATAAGAGGTAAGTTGAAGGACCATACTATTGCTCTGAAGGAACTCGATTCTTTCGGTGTTGTTGATGTGAAGTTCGTTCATCATTTCTAGTTGATATGCTTCACCTTCAGGCGTTGGTTGGAGTATTGCTGGGAGAGCTTGTATGTTTGATACTTCTCGCGAAACGTAAGGTCGTCCATTTATTCCAATGATGGTGTTGCGGAATTTGATAAGGCAAGTCCCAGTCAGCTCGTGCCTAGTATTTTCAGCTTCAATGATTCCAGAAAAGTCATTAATGAGTATAATGCCGGTAGAAATTTCATCGATCATAGGTATGTGGTGTCCGGAAGTTTTATTGCAAGTAGCGTTAGAGCTTTTGAGTAACCTTGGTAAGCAACCTGAACTACTTATATCTATGATATCTGTTTCTTTAGAAATTGAAAAATGATTAAATTCCTTGCATTTTTTTGTTATTGCGTAAATTTCATTTTTTCTTTTCAAAATTTTATCATATGAAATGTCGTTTACAAGGTTCCTTCTTTTGATTGGTTTTATTAGAAGCGTATTAAATATTTCTTCTCTAGTCATTGGGACATTTATAATATAAAGAATTGTCATTTGGTTTGAGATAATTTTCAGTTTCCGCATAATCTAACGCTTCCTCGACAGAGGAGAATGGTAATCTTTCTTTATGCAATGCGTCTATGGCGAGTTTAATTTCTGTTTTTGACAAAATTAATGAAGTAACAATTCCAGCTTTGGCCTAATGTAAAGCAAAATTTACGTTTTTCAACTCTTCTTTCATAAGTTTAATTTTAGCTTGGATTTCTAACACAATGTTATTGCTACTATGCTGTTTTCTTTTAGCAGTTTTTGAATTTCATTCGTGATTTTAGTAATATTATTAATTTGATCATTATACAATTGATTGATTGCCTATTGTGACTTCCCAAAACGTTGTTAATTTTTTCTTTAATGGTAATAAAGTCCTCATGATCCAAATTCCCGGCAAGCCACTTTCAGGCTGTCCCTATGAAGTTCAGTGATCTTTTTGTCCTACGAGGAGCTAAATTTTCAACTAGCATTTCTATTTGTTCTATTTTGTGAGCCAAGTATCAAGACAGTGGATGCTGCTGGACTATAGATAAATTAAGGATTTCGTGGGTTCTGGTTATAATTTTTTCGTATTGGTTCAATTCTATTGTATGGATAATTTTAAAATTTCCGTCTCTTATTTTGGTTAGTCCTACATTGAAAGATACTATTTGGGAATTTGTGTAATCCAGGATTGGAACCGTACCGCTAGTCGAGTAGGCGATGCATCTAGAAAGAAATTAGTTTCTTATTTTATCTTTGTGTACACGTTTTCCAGATTCTGTAATGATGATAGTTCTTTTATTTTCTTTTACTATTTCTTGAACGTATCGAGGTGTCAATTTGGACCCTTTCCTTTTGTTTTGTTTATCGTATATAACCTGCCCAATTTAATAGTCTTTTGTCGGTTGTCGTTTCTTGTTGTGATTCTGTAAGTCTTTTTCCTGTTTGAGTCGGAGTCTGTCGATATTTGACTGTCTTGTCCTCTCAAAGTCTTCTGGGTTCACTCTGGGTGCTCGTCCCAAATAAAGTTCCACGGGTTTTTTTCCAGTGGTGGAGTGAATCGTAAAATTGTACTCGTTTACCGCGCGCTCTAGGAGTTCTTCAAAAGATCGGGGTATTAGTTCCTGTTTCAAGCAGCGCATGATGCCCGTAAGGGTAGAATGGAGCATTCAACCTATCCATTCACTTCACTTTTGTAGGGAGGTGTTTTGTAAACCTTAATTTGTAGTTCATCTTCCATCATAGATGTGATGGAAATGGACCTGAGGGCACCTTCATTGTCCACAACAACGTGTACTGGAATGCAAAAGAAAAAGAGGATGTCTTGAACTGGTCTCCTAATATCTTCGAGTGAGCGAGATTGGATGATCTTTGCCATGGCGAATTTATTAAATTTATCTACTGCTGTGAGGACAAGATGTTTCTCGGTTGAGAAAATATCTATGTGGATAATGTGACCGGAATAATTAGGGATTGCAGTCGTTTCCAAGAAGGGCTTGTTAGGGTGACGATCATATTTGTTCTCTTTACATAGAGTACAAAGTTTGACCAATTTCCTTATTTTGGCACTCATCTTCGGAAAGTAAAAGTTTTCTATTATTTGGAGTCTATTTTCCTCATCGTTTCGGTGGGCTTTTTTATGGACTTGAACTATTTTTTCCCCCTGCTCAGCCTCGGAAGGAACATCTTCGACTATTTTTTGGGTAGACCGAATTTTGTAATCCCTGAAATGGTTGGGATATATTTGTTGTATGAGCCCCTTGGTTGATTCATCGGTCAGTAATCCGTTAATTATATTGGAGTTGAGGTAACGTTTGAAGATATTAATAATGTCTTGTTCTGAATAGCATCTTTGAATAATTGTATGTCTTGTGTAGTTGTCGAAAGGGTGTGTGATTTGATAACTATTTTCTTCTCCAATTTTAAGAATAATTTGATTTCTGAATACGTTGATGGAGACCCTACGCAGGGTTTTAAATTTTGAGATGAGCTCTCGTCGCTATGCTGCGTTGGAGTCATGGAATTTATTTCGGGTTCTCTCTGTGGTCTTGAAAGGGAATCAGCTACTATATTTGCCTTACCCGGTTTGTATTTAAGCTCATAGTTATACTCCTCTAGTATCGCTTTCCAGCGTTTCATCTTGCTGTTTGTGTTTTTGCGCTAAGGGCGTATGTTAGAGGTTGGTGATCTGTGAAAATCTTTACTTTGCTAGATCCATATAAGTAATTTCGAAGATTATTCAAGGCCCATATTATCGCCAACATCTCTTTTTCGTTCGTCGCGTAATTCTCTCCAAATTTTCCTAGAGTCCTCGACAAATACGAAATTGGTTCGTTGTCTACCGCTTCGATGACATAGTCGGATGCGTCGGTGGTAAGTTCAAATGGCTTTTTGAAGTCTGGATGTATTAGCAAGACATCTTGTGAAATGAGAACGCTTTTAACCTTCTTGAAGGCGTCTAATGCGTCTTTGTTGAGTGAAATTGTTTTATTTTTTGAATTGTGTTTGGATGTCGTCCATCCTCCCCTCTTCAGAGGGCTGTCGGGGGCTTGGCGATTTTCGCGTAATCTTGTATGAATCACCTGTAGTATCCTGGCAGTCCAAGGAATGATCTAAGATCCTTGAGTATTTTGGGAGGTGGAAAGTTGGCGATTGCTTCAACTTTCTTAGGGTTTTTTCGTATTCCCTCTATGCAAACAATAAACCCAAGAAATTCTACTTCCCTCTTTAAGAATTCACACTTGTCTGGGTTAATCTTCATATTAGCTTTTTGAAGTGTCTTGAATATAATCTCGAGGTTTTCAAAGTGATCCTTTTCGTCTTTACCGAAAACAATGTTGTCGTCGATGTAGATACGACAGCGTTTCCCCATCTGTTCCTTGAGTATATCGTCTAGTGTCCTTTGGAAGATGGCTGAGCCATTCTTCAGACCGAACGGGAGACGAAGGAACTCGTATTTCTGTTGTTTATGGCGAATGTGGTTTTTTCTGTGTCACATTCTCTTAAGAGAATTTGATAAAATCCACTTTTCAAATCAATAATTGATTAGAAAGTACTTCATTGATGTCTGGTATAGGATATGCATCTGTAACCATAACTGAATTTAATTTCCGATTGTCAAAGACCATTCAAAATTTTCTTTCACCAGATGCATCATTTTTTTTCGGTACGATCCAGACGGGAGCGTTATAAGGGGATTTTGATGTTCTTATAATGTTGTCTCTTAATAGTTTCTGAATTTCTTTCTCTACCTCGTTTTTAAGGGCCATAGGATAAGGATAAGATTTAGCATAAACGGGATCGTTTGAGGTAGTACGGATTTCTCCTCTTATATCAATGAAAATATGATGGGTTATATTGATTGGTCCACCCGCTGAGTTCGTGGTGAATGGTTTTTCATTTGGGATAGGGTTACCAACGAAGAATGGTTGGATATAGTTATTATTCGAGCCGGTATCGATTAAAAATTTAAACATTTCCCCGCTATTCGCTGCATATTCTATATATGGCAGTGAAGAGCCCTTTAATCTAAAAAATGGATGCCATCTTGTGGATGAGTGTTTTCTGAGTCACAGTTAGTCGTCTCGATAGGAATGTCCTCGTCAGGTTCATGGTACTCGTATGTAGCGTGATTGTCAAGGTATGCGTTTTCATGCGTTTCTTCTGAGTTTGGGGGAAATGGAACAGTTTCTTCCAGGGATAGATACTCGAGTAGATCAGCTTGATCTAATTCCTGTTTTTCCTGCGCTAATGGGTCTGGTTCTATGTTAAAGTTGTGAGTATAGTAGGTGCACTGTTGCTTGTTTTCCAAATGCGCCTGTTGAGATGCTACTTGTTTAATGGGAAAAGATCGATGTTGAGGCCTATTTTGGTAATTTACTGCATGGGTCCTCAAGTATTGATCTACCTCCATGGGTTCGTACCTCCGCGGTTTAGAAGGCAGTGGAGGATACTGTATCTGCCTATGAAATTGTGGGGCTGGCGGAACGCGAGGATTATGGAAGAGTACAGGTCTGAAGTCTCTCCTTGGGATATGCGGATGCGGCAACTGTTGTCTGTAATTATTTTTGAGTGGAATTGGCGGAGGTGTGCTATGTAGTGGCTTCCTATTCGTGGCATGCAAGTTGTTTGCATGCTGTGTCCTATAGTCAACGTTTTGAAGCATAAGACACAAACACAGAGCCTGTGGTAAATCAACAGCTTCACGAATAGTCCTCTCATACCTCGTACAAATGTATCGAGCGCCTTATCCCTATAGCATTTTGTCATGTTTGTTAGTGACTCCGGTCCCATGTCCATTGCTGGTAATTTGTTTAATATCAACGATAGGTGGTGGTAAACGGTCTGATAGAACTCGTGTATGCTTCCATTGCCCTGAACAAGTGTCGTCATCTGATACTCAAGCGTACCGAGATCTCTTTTATCAACATAATGGAGCGTTAGACATTTTGAGATTTTACTCCAATTGAGAGGAGTATTGTAGGACTCCAGAGCTATGTCGGCCTGGCCTCTTATTTTATTGCGAATGACTGATGCCATAATACTTTGGCGTACCCTTCAGATGGTCATAGATCTTTATGATCCGTTCGACACCCTTTCTCCATGAGGAGTACTCGCTTGGATCACCTGAAAACATCCTCAAACTTTTGTCGGCGTCTTCATCTATTGAAACATCACAGTCATCATTAGCATCAAATGCTGGGTTAATGATGGAATTAAAGATCTCCCTACCCCGGACGTTTAAGGCTTCCGAGACTATTCCCGTTATAAGCTGAATAAGCTCATCATTGTTACCCTCCATAACCTGAGTGCCTGGGGGGTGATTTCGAATGTGAGGCGGATCGTTTTGAGCCTCAGGTTCGAAAATGAGTCGCGGTGGGCGAATGAGGTTGCCTTCATTTGCCATCGCAGGATAATAAGATCACTTCAAAATCTAAAGAATTGTGCTCCAATAATATTTTTGGGAAGGCACAAAGTCGCTTGGAATAACTTCTAAGAATGTTTATAAGATAATTTTTCAAAAATACCTTTTACAAAAACTCTCCTTTACAAGGATTTGCCTTTGCGAGATAGGATGTAATTTAAATTCCCTTTGAAACATTAAATAAATATAAATATCCTTTGACAAAACTCTCCTTTATAAGGATTTGCCTTTGCAAGATAGGATGTGATTTGAATTCCCCTTGAAACACTAAATAAATATAAATATACTTTGCCAAAACTCTCCTTTATAAGGATTCATCTTGGCAAATAAGGTTCACTTAGTATTCACATGAAAATTCAAAATCAGCTTTACAATTTAAAATTTCTTTCGGAAAATTTACTTTCTTTCTTTTATAAATTTTCACTTTCTTGTTTATAAAAAATCACTTTATAAAAATGTATTTAAAAATATAATCAATTTAAGTATAAATTTTCACTTTATAAAAAATAACTTTACAAAAATGCATTTAAAAATATAATCAATTTAATTATAAATGAGTCACTTACAACGTTGCTACCAAGTTTCTCATAAATTTCATCCTTGCTTCCATTAATATGTCGTTGGATCGATTGTCGACAGAGAGGGCGGCTGTTAAAATTTTAACTCCTTTTTTTTACTCCTGTAACTACTTTGGGGCCTCGTTCCACCCCACTTGTACCGCGTTTCGCCGCTTGGTTTTTGCGCGCGCACAAATTACTTCCGCGGTTATCACTTTTTTTGTCGGTTGGTACGCACTTCCGTAACCCGCGTACTTTTTGAGCACTATCGTGGTTTTGAGGGTTCTTCTTTGATAAATTCTTTACACCAAACTTTTTATTTTGTTCGTTTTCTTTCTTTGATCTACAATTTCGTTGGAGGTGGCCTATTTTCCCGCAGTTATAGCACTGTCGGTCACTAGACACTTTATGGATTTCAGGCAGTGTTTTTATTTGTAAAATCTCGGCTTTTTGGAGGTTCAAGTGCTTTTAACCGTTGCTTCTCGTCCTGGGTAAGGCAACTAGCTTCCTCAACAGACTTTGGCTGTTGAGAAATCACACAGGAAGATAGTGTGGAGCGTAAACCATTAATAAAAACCATTAACGTTTGCTCCGCCAAATAAGCATTTTCACCTGCCAGGTTTTCCTTTTTCACAACCGATTTACGAGTAAGAATTCTTCGTTGTAAAGTTTAAATTCGCTGAGTGTAAGAAACTACTGTTTCTTTACACTCTTGTTTCACTGACACTAATTCGCGTTGGAATTGGAAAGGTGAATGCGATTCTCTATAAACTTCTTTAATTTTCTTTTTCAGACGTTTCCAGTCTGAGAGATTTTTATTTAAAATTATTATCTGCGCATTCCCTCAAATTTGTGTCTGAATAAACCTAAAAACCACATTTTTCTGGGTGTTCTTTGCTAGATCCATAGCCTGCGAGCATCTATAGACAAAATTTAAGGCCTCTTCGGCTCGACCTTCGAAGATGGGAATGAATGCTTTCAAATCGTTAAACGTGAGGTCCATCAGTATTGGAGATATACAAATCGAATCAAAGCCAGCGGTGAAGTACCTGGGGCTACTGATCGACTCGAAGATGAGTTTCTCTGAGCAAATCAGGGCAACGGCTGAGAAGGCTGCTTCGGAAATATCGGCCCTGAGTCGACTTATGGCCAACGTAGGGGGACCCAGCCCATCAAGAAGACGCCTCTTGATGAGTGCTGTAGGGTCAGTGCTACTGTACGGAGCAGAGGTATGGGGCGAAGCTCTCAGCAAGGAGGTATACCGAAAACGATTGCGAGGGAGATAGTTGTCCGCGAGGAGAAACAACGCTCGCTCAACGATTGGCAGCAGTCTTGGGTGAATTGCACGAAGGGAAGGTGGACTGCGCGCCTCATCCCGGATGTGAGACCGTGGGTAAATCGAAGGCGTGGTGAGACTGACTTCTATCTGACCCAGCTTTTGAGCGGGCATGGGTGTTTTCAGTCTTACCTGCACAAGATCGGTAAGTCACGGTCTCCCGATTGTCGGTTTTGCCCAGGAGAGGAGGACAATGCCTATCACTCATTTTTTACGTGTACAAAATGGGTCAGGCTGCAAAGGGAACTCTACAGGGAGACGGGAGAGCTCACCCCGGATAATATAGTTGCGGTGATGCTCGGATCGGTTGATAAATGGAACCAGGTGGCACATTATGCTCGGGCAGTCCTAAAATATAAAAGGGACTCACAGCAGCCAGGGGCGCTGGGGCTGGAGGGTCACTCTTCTGGCATTTCCTCTTCCCCTCTCCCCTCCCGCTAGGAAAGGGACTCCCCAGATTCAAGGCGCCCCACGGTGTAACGAAACGAGATCTGGCCCGAAGTAATGTGTCAAGTCCAGTCGCGCATGGGAGTCCCACACTCTGTGCATAAATAGCATTAACATCCCTACCACAAGAAAGAAAATGTGAGGTCCATTCTTCAACAGAATCTGCACCCCGTCTTGCTTTAAAAAATTATTTTTTTAATGACTTTATCCGAATATAATTTTCATAAAATTTTCACTCAAATCGACCACACACCAAATAAGATATTTCCGATAAAATTAATTTTTTCTTTTTTATGGATAGCATTTTCATTTGGAAAACACTGATCACACACTATAGTTTCTTAAGAAATATAAATTTTAAACTTCACTTACATGAATAGTAGCCTGAAGTATATGCTTCGCAGTTCTTTTGAGCCAAATTTGCGGAATCCTACACATATTGTAGCAGATCGATATATTTCTCCTTCGCACTGCGACACTGATAAAGTGGATCAGTGTCAAAGAGGTGACATAACGCCTTCTGAAGAGGTGACAAAACGTCAACACTGATTTCTTCAGAAAAGGTCACAAAACGCCGAAAGTGACTGTAGCCGGTTTCTTCCGGATTACTTGTTGCAATCAAAGTAGCCACACAGTTCAATTCCAATGTCGGTAACCTTTTCCTATCTTTCACACGCATTGTTGGTTCCCAAAGCACAATATTTGAAAATGTTTGATTCCTAGAAATTCACTTCATAATCCAATGATGATTTGCGCTGTATCCCACCGCTGCCACCACCGGGAAACCGAAAAGTGATTCAAAGAAGTGAGTTTTAAGGTAAAACAAGTTGAGTAAGCAGGAGAGTGCTCCTACCAGAAGGTCTTTGTAAACATCCTAGGCTTAGAAACAAGTTTTCTAATGGCGTGAATCGATGACTTGAATTATTCATCCAATACTTGGATATGAAATCGTTCAAATTTATACAAAAGATGCACAGTTCCTTTCATAAGCACAGTGCAGCCGCCATTTTAATCTAGCTTCAATGATTTTTCTGAATGCTCGGCCGATTAAATATGTTCAAGTTAAACACTATTTCTTAAATTTTCATGAAAATTGAAAGAAAATGAAAGTGCCTAAGTCAATTTTAAATATGTATGGGGTTTTCCAATAAGAGGTGTTATATTGAATAGATCTTGTGATTTTACACTTTGCGGCTCCTTTCTTTGGAGCCACGTGATAGAGAAGGTCTACGCCAATAGTCCAGCGTCGATTCAAGGCCTCAAAGATGAAATTCGTGAGGCTATCGAGGACATAGGGCAGCACTTTGCGATTTGGTTATGAAAAATTTCATGAAGAGGATATGGTCCTGTAAACGTGTCGTAGTGATTATTTGCCTGATGTTTATTTTTGATATTAACGGCATATCTTTTTCTTTATAATGAAATAAACATCTCGTCATTTATTTTAAGAAATGGCATTTTTCTTTTAATATCAAAATAACACCTCTTATTGGAAAACCCTATATCAACCATAAACACGTGTTATTGTTGTTGTAATTCCATATAATTGAAATGGCTACAACTCACTTGATTACGATTTTTGTGAACATATATATATTATGTTAGTCTATCAAATTGCAAAATTTCAAGAAGTTTAACGGTACCGTTTTGATTTTATGGTCGAAAATGTAAAATCTACAAATCATACTATTATTAACAAAGTTGAGCGAATTCGATTAAAAAAAATTTTTAAGGGCCAATTCGTTTTTAGGGGGGACCCCTCTTAAAATTTTTTTAAATTTTTGTTAAGGCCGTAACTTTTGAGAGACCATCACTTCTGACCTTTCCACAAAGTTTGAGTATTGTAGCTTTTATAGTTTCTGAGGAAATTAGCTGTGACGCACGGACAGACGGACAGACGGATGGACGGACAGATAGGTCGCGAAACTAGTAGGTCTTTGTAAAAAAAATTTTTACAAAGACCTAAAAATAGATATTTGGTATACTGTGCAAATATTATGTTTTACGTGCTTGTTGCAACGATAATGAGTACATCAGCGTCGGTGTTGTGAAAATTTATTAAGTTGAAAAGATGCAATCCAGCGCTGATGTTTACAAAAATATAATATGTCGTTGCTGACAATCTTTTGCTTACAAGAATTTACTTGCAACGTGTCTATTATGTCTGATTTAAGTTACAAATGGGGACAAATGCAGAATTTGCATACTAGACAAAAAGGACACATGAAATTGATTCATTTAGCAAAATATGGAATGTTTTGCAATTGAAGAGAATTACAGTTTGGCAAGGTAGCAAATTGTACATAACACCCGTCCTATTATTGGGAGCAAAAAAGACTCCAGGCCTAGATGGTATTCTAGCTGAGTTGTTCCAAGTTGTCTTTCACAATTATCCTGAGCTGCTGTTCAGCACATTCAACGCTTACCAACGGTAGGGGGTTTCACCGGTATAGTGGAAGATGATGAGGCTCATGCTGAGCAGCAAGGGGAAGGTAAATTCCATGTCGAGAGCATCCTCGATATGATGCTGGATGACCAAAAACACCAAAGTTAATGCAGTATAGGCCCCGCCTGAGCCAATATGCACTCACCGGGGGCATGAGCATCTTTGCATTTTACGCACCAATAGTATATAGTTCTTGACACCAGTAATACTGGTTGTCATCTCTTTACTGGAGGCATTTCCTCCTCATTACTGAGAAATTTAAGTAGCTTATTTTTTGAACGGCGCTTGGACTGCTTTTGTTTGTAATTTGTACCAGGCAAGTGGTAAATTCTTCTTTCCTATGGTCGATCTTCTTGTCACAAAGGTTTTAACAGAAATAAATTCGATTTCCAGTGCAGCTTTCTTGAGTACCTGAAGAAGGTCGACCGTATCCTCTCCGCAGTCCAGACTCTTCAACAAAAAGTCTTATTTTTTTCATTTTGATATATATGTGTAGTGATAAACCACCTCAGAGCTCAGCGCATTATTGGCTGATTCAAAATTAACCAGTAATCCCGTTCTAATAGTCAATTTTTCTGCATTAACTCCTTTGATTTCGAAATGACTAGATTTATTTTTGGCTGTCGATAGCCGAACCAGGTGTTTTGTTCTGTTTTGTTCGTGGCTTTTTCAGGGGAAGCTGAAGATTGTTTGGTTTTTAAATACTGAATAAAATCTATATCATTATCTCTATTAGAACTACCATCACTACTTTCGTCAACTTCCATTTCTTTGGTTGATCTATCTAGCGCTGCATAATAGTTTTGGTTATCGTTAGTGCCTCCATTTATTCTGGAATCACTCATTTTACACTTTTCTCCGCCTTTGTTTCCAGTTGTACTTAATTGCGACTTTTGAGGCTTCATCTCTTTCTAGAATAGATCTATGAGGGACTGTTCCTCTAGCCTGACTTCATAACTTTCTTTTTGTAGTTTGATTATTTGTTGATTGTCTGCTATAATTTTTAGCTTGCATCCGCCATCTACGAAGTTTTCCTGATTATGTTTTCTTATGTTGATTATCGCCCGTTTCGTATTTGTCGTTTTTCCGGGTTGTCCTAATGGTGAGTCTTCTATACTAGCACTTTGCTTTACCAATTGAAGTAAAATAATGTTCTATAGAAACTTTTTGAGTCGATTTCTTCGACATTATAAGCTTTTTTCAATAAAAATTAACTTAGGACTGACGTTTTGAAAAATAAATTTAATTTGTGAAAACGTTTGACAGGAGCAATTTAAAACACGTCCGTACATAATGAGTTCTGGATGTAGAACAAAAGCGCAATACTCAACAACATTCAAAAATGATGACCACTTTATTAATTATTCTTATGTGGTTTAGTATCAAAAAACCGACATACTCTGTCAAACAACTTAGTGAAGGAATTTATGTAGAACATTTGGGAGAAGTTCAACTGCTGCAAAGACTTTTAAAGGTAAATATTGGATTAAGCCATAAAGAAATACCAACTGTTCTGAGAACCATCCAACAAATGCAAACTACGATATCAGAAATATGTTTCGAAGGGAATAATTACAATTTCGATGGACTGAGCCTATTGAGCAACTGAAATACGGAACATTCACGCTGAATTGAAACCACCCCTGTATTGCATCCCGCAAGAAGCGGGGCATTTAGGGGAATACGTTACAAGGAATATTTGTTGTAACATGGCGTACGGCTACACAAACTCGCTGTAAGCAAAATTACGACCACTGCAACAACCGCACGATTGTACGAAGCATAAACTGTTTACCCTTACATTTAACGAGTCAACAGAAAAACTAGTGGTTCTAGGCGATTTAATATACGCAAAACAAACACCTTGATTTAAGTCCAATCTTAATATTTTATTCAAGTTAAATGTCATAACATACTTACTTTCATAAACCTAAGCTCACACATTCGTATTAGATATGCCTATTCATTGTTTATGAAGAAAACAATTTGACGTATTACATTTCATTGTACCAACTTGTGTGCACTCAAATTTCAAAACATAAACGCTTCAAAGTCAAAGTCAAAAGCTCTTTATTTAACACTTATTGTTATAAATTTTAAATGAATATCAAGCAAATTCCAAACAATCATAATACAAAAATGTAATGGCCCAAATGGCTCTCTAAATTTATAAGTCATCAGTTAAACAGATTTTATCAAAAAAACTATAACAAATTCATATTAATTAAGATTATTACATATTTAATGATTTGATTGAAAAAAGGAGAAAAGACTAAGCAACACTTTTTCAAAATTATTTATTATTTTAACACAACAGTGAACTTTTATCCTACACCTAATATGTTATATCCTAATTCTAATGAAATTCAATCAAACACTTTATCTTATACTAAAAAATTCTATCACAATATTCCTAACCTATGCATTTAACCTTATTTCTAAATATAACATATACCTAACCTATCCCTGATGGTAAACAAAAATAAACAACAAGACCAAACGTAGAAATAATGAGTTGAAACTCAAAAACTAAGTAACGAAAAACACAACAATTGACCAGCCTCAACGAATCTAGCAAATGAGTATCCCCATTGGGATTGTTGATCGCGTGAACTCAAATTTGGCGGATATATTGTCTTCTCATTGGTGGCCCGTGTAAATGTGATATATGATTGGGACGCCGTCAGAATCAAGAACATATCGATTCATGTCCAAATACATGAACGGTTCTGGAGGAACGAAGCCAGTCGTGAGGCAAGTCGCAATATACCCGTCTGTAGGGTGGAACGGCTATGAAATCTATGCGTTTTCGCTCATGGTTACAGATCTTGCGGTATGATTTGGAAGAAGTTTCAATATCAAGATATCGACTCTTGTCACTTTAGCAGTTTGACAAATTCTTCTATTTGATATATAATGCTTCCAATCCGTCTCAGGTTAGCTGTACAAAGCAGTACATGCACGAAGTACTAGCACTCTGATTGTCTGACACCCATATGTCAAAACTGGTCCAATCAGGGTCTTGTAACAGATAACTTTGACCTTTTGGTCAATGTATCTGAAACGAAAGAGTCTTCGTAGGGCCATGACTACTGTTTGTGCCTTCCTGAGCATGTTCAGTATAGTACAGATACTGATCGAGACCCTCTACTACCTTTGCCAGCCATGAATTGAAAATGCCTCCAAGTACGTTTCAGGTCTTGATTGATCCCCTGCAGCGTTTTCCGAAACAAGATTGTTTCACATTTCTGCACATTGATTTTCATTCGCCGATTATCAGTGTAGAGCTGCACATCATTGAACATTTTTTGAAGACTGCTCCGAACTATTGTAGCTTTCTGGTCTGTCGTAAAAATGATCAGATCATCAGCAAACGCTACCAATGATCGCGTTAGCAACGTTTAAAATCAAAACCGTGCAATAGCTTGTGAATGAAGATTGAAAAGAGCAGAGGCGCAGTAACTGTTCCCTGCTGTAGACCATTCAAGACCTTGAATTCACGCATTGTTTTAGATTTCCATTTGTTACAACTAAAGATTTCCTATATAACATATTGTACACAATGGCAACAAGGCATCTGGGGAATATGTATTGAAGGAGTTTAAAAACTAGTCCATCTAATCACACCGTATCGAAGGCTTTCTCCATATCAATGAGCCATGCTAAAACGCGTTTTCTATCATTTAGTTTCCAACAGATGTCCGAGGTTACTTTCATTATCGCATGTGTGGTCAAATGCCTGGCACGAAAACCAAATTGGCAATTCAGCATCAACTCATATTTGCCAATATGGGCGCTTAATGTTTTGTTGAGTATCACTTCAAACACGTTGCTGATGTTAGGCTGCAAGCTAATTGGGGAATAGCTTTTAGGGCATGAAGATTCTTTTCCTTTCTCCAAGATCGGAAAAACCTTTGCCTTTTCCACTCATGTGGGAAATATGAATTGGTCAACCTCAGGTAGATGTCGGAGAACTACATTTGGAATACCATCAGTACCACATGGTTTCTTGTTGTTTATCCTGCGAAATATGAAACACAAGCCTTCATAGCCGACAAAATAATCAATAAGATTCAAGCTCGGTATGAGGTCAGATGTTAATGCTTCATTGAAATTGCAATGACTTTTTAAACTTAATCTTAAATATTCGTTTTGCAATCACACTTTATGACTTTTCAGTTTGATTTTTTGGGTTTCGTACTAAAATACAAAACTCTATTGCAATCACGACCTGTGTCCGTCTGTCCGTCAATCTGGGAGTCACAGCACCTTCTCCCAGAAACTTTATAAGCGAAAGCCATAAACCTTTGTAAAAAGATCAGAAGTGGTGACTTCTTGAAGGTTTCGGGGTGAGAAAATTTTTCGAAGGGTTTAAGTGGGGTCTTTCCATATAGAGAGTGACCCTTTGAAAATTTTCCACCGTTAGTAGTCGAGAAGGGTGTCGTTGAAAAGGTCTTAATGAGACCTTTTCAAAACAAGTCTCAAAGTTTCCTTATCAGTACCATGGTGGGCAGGGGAAGGGAAATGTCCGAACTTTTCAGAACCCCCCCCCCCCCCACCGCGATTGAACACCTTTCATCCGAAAAATCTGAAAAAATCATGAATGTAGGCCTTTATTAGTACAACAACAAATACTTGAGAAATTCACTCAACTTTTTTAGTAATAGTATGATTTATCGAGTTTACGTTTTCTTGAATAAAATCTTAATGGTACCTTTACATAAATAAATAAAATTCAGTACACAGATGACTTTTAATAAGATTGACTTGTCCTGAAGGTTTCACAAAGATCGAATGGTATTTAACGAAGTTATAGTGCCTTGAAATTTCCTGTATTACTATCGAACAATATGCGCTGTATGTTTAACTATGGAAACATATGGCTTCGGAATTTGTGAGAATTGGTTCAGCTAGTGGTGTCAGTAATGCAAAGATTGAATAATTTTGAGTTATTTTTTCCCAACTTGAACGTTTAAGGTTCATGCTTTTAACACTTGATTCCATTTAATGAATGACTGAAGATGAGTACCTACAATTGATACTCATAGGTGAAACAAGCTGAGAGAGCTCCTAACAGACGGGCTTAGTAATCATTCTAGGGTTCGAAAAAAATTTTTTGATGCCATGTATCGACGATTTCAGTACAGAGGAGTAGCCCTTAAAAAAAATTCATCAAAGGTAGCCGACATGAGTATCAAATGAAAGTTCTTTATGAGAGCTTTTCAAAACAGTTGACAGTGTTTGCTTTAGTGTTGTTGTACACGAAAAATGTGTTTTCCCCTCGCGATTGGACACCTGTGACCTAAAAAACCTGAAAAAAACTATCAAAGGAGATATTTATGAGTACAACAATAACAATTACTTCAATGATGATCTTCGAATTTCCCATTTTTCCAATAAAATCGTGTAAATGTGTTTAAACCCAACAAAATTCAATATTTAAGTAGTCATAAGTACATAAGATCCTAATACTTTGTATGTTTGATGAAATTCGTATCATATTCACGGAAGTTATATCCATTTGAAATTTCTCCAATTACAACATACAATAACACACTATTTCGGTATTTTATAGACTTTCTATCGAAACAGACACTGCAGTTTTGTGTTGATTTTCTAAAATTTTCAGAGGAGATCGATGACATATATGCTTTTTGGGTTTCAATATTTGAGTGATTTTTGTTAGTTGAAAATGAAGAAACAATGGATTTTCTTTTAATTGAGCAAATCTCTTTGCCATGTTTCTTGATTTTATTCGTTTCTGGTGATTGTATTTTGTAAGTTTGGTGCAAAACCCTTCCGACACGAGCGTAGGTCTATCTTCCCAACTTGTTTTTTTTTGTAATAACAACTTTTTTTTTAAATGCTCATTTATGTTTTATCATTTTTCTCACCTCATAATTTGCTTGATATCTCTCCGAATTTGATGACGACTTGATCATTTTTTTCTTATTTTTAATAACAATTATTTTTCATTTGTTCAAATTCAATTGATAAATAACAACAATATTAAAATGAGATATAGTATATATAATAAAAATATGAATAAAGATCAAATCGTTTGCTGATTATAACTTAAAAACGTTAGCGAGAAAAGGAGTACTCGCGATTTTAGGAATGAGGGCGGGGAAAGGGAGTTTTCATCGGATTCATTACGAAAGAAAGATTTACTAATTTCCAATAAGAACGTAAATATTTTGTTAATTTTCTATAAAAAGCGTTGTGTACTATCGTTGGAGATATAATAACAACTAGGCAAGAATATTTCTGCAAGTATTTATGTTTTGAAGATAAATTTTGGAAGAATTCCTTGAAACTAATATTTGAAGTTTTTAGTTAATTAGATTTTATGGCTTTACAACAAAGTGTAAATATTCATTGCAAGTGAGTATTTATGATTCAAATATTTGCATGATTTAGTTTATAGTTTAACAAGCTGAATACGTTACGACTGGAAAAGATGTCGCTAGGAGTGAAATGTTTCAGGGAAAAGACTAAGTAAATTAATTTGAAATTTAAAATATTTACTGGATATTTCATGGGTCATTTTTGTTTTGCGTGGTTGGATGTTGGAAATAAATAATTCACTTATATTCATGACAGACTATTAAGCAAACTTTTCTTGCTTTGTGCATAAGTTACAACCTTTATAAATGTGAATCAACACTTCCTTAAATTATAAATACATAAAAAATTTGATGAAGAAATTAAATTAATTTTTCTTCTCCTGATTCCATTCGTTTGTTCAACTTCTAACGCTAAATTTTAAATGTTTGTGTTCCTTTTCCATTGTTTTTGTAAAAAGTACACTAATTTCGTATTAATAATCAAATAATTAATTCCTTTCAACAAAGAGTTCAACTCAAACGACAAACGTAATCTAAATTTTCTCTTTAAAGGCACATAGCCCCATTGTACATTTCAGTTTTCATAAATCCATTGCATTAGCAACAAGTTGGGTAGACAGACCTATGCTCATGTCAGAAGGGTTTTGTACTCAACTTACAAAATGCAGTAACCAGCAACGAATAAAATCAAACAAGTTGGGTAAACAGACCTACGCTCATGTCAGAAGGGTTTTGTATTCAATTTACAAAATGCAGTCACCAGTTCGAATCAAATCAAGAAACATGTCAAAGACGATTTTATTGGAGAAAATATGAAATACAAAGATCATACTATTATTGACAAAGTTGAACGAATTTCGACTTCTGAGGTTTTTAGAATTGTTATTCTCAAAAATATCTCCCTTGATACTTATTTTAGATGTCCATCCGCGACGGAGAAAACACATTTTTCATGATTTTCCCCCCCTGTGCCCCCACTGAAGCAAAAACTGACAGTTTAACGACTGTTTTGAAATCGGCTACGTTTGATGTTTTTTTTTTCAGGGGCCACTCTCCTGTACTGTTATCATCGATTCATGGCCAATTTTTTCGAATCCTAGAATGGTTACAAAACCCTTTTGCTAGGAGCTCTCTCCCACCTCCTTGACTTGTTTCACTTATGAGCATTAAATGTAGGTACTCATCTTCAGTCATTCATAAAATTGAATCAAGTGTTCAAAGCATGCACCTTAAACGTTGAAGTTGGGAAAAAATAACTCAAAATTATTCAATTTTCGCATTTAAAACAGCCACTATTTTGTGTTACAATTACTGATACCACTAGCTGAACCGATTCTCAAAGATATTCATGACACCTATCATTCCTGAAATTTTCATGCAAATCCTAGCAAAACTGTAGTGTCTGAGTCGGTAAAAAGCGCATGTTGTTCCATAGCCATATGTTGCCATAGTAATAAATGCAGCGCATATTGTTCCATAGTAATACAGGAAAATTCAAACCGCTATAACATCGCTAAATATGATTCAATCTTTATGAAACTTTCAGGATAGATCAATCTTATAAATATACATCTACGTACTGAACTTCATTGAATTTAAGGGTACCGTTAAGATTTTATTCAAGAAAACATAAAATCGATAAATCATACTATTACTAACAAACTTGGGTGAATTGCGACTTCTCACGTATTTGTTGTTGTTGTACTCACCAAGGCCCACATTCCTGATTTTTTTCAGATTTTTCGGATCACAGGTGTCCAATCGCGAGGGGGGGGGACACAAATTTTTCGTGTATTTCCCCTTCCTGTGCGCCCCTCGAAGCAAATTTTGCCAAAATAAGACCTGTTTTGAAAAGTTCTTATCCAGACCTTTCATTTGATACCCATATCGGCTACTTTCAATGAAATTTTTTTTTCGGGGGGTCACTCCCCTATATGGGGAGACCCCCCTTAAATACCTTATAAGTTTTTTTTGTAGTTGAACTTTGAAGAGATCACCACTTTACACCTACACACAAAATTTGATGCTTCTAGCTTAAGTAGTTTCCGAGAAAAACTGCTGTGACACACGGACGGACGGACGGACGGACGGACGGACGGACGGACGGACGGACGGACAGACGGACAGACGGACAGACTGGTCGCGAAACTAGTAGGGTTTTGTAAAATTATTTTACAAAACCCTAAAAAACATGTCAAAGACGATTTTATTAGAAAAAATGTGCAATTTTAGGATCATACTATTATTAACAAAGTTGAACGAATATTGATTTCTGAGGTATTTGTTATAGTTATGCCCATAAATATCTCCTTTGATAATTTTTTCAGATATTTTAGATCACAGGTGTCAATTCGCGAGGGAGAAAACACTGAAGCAAAAACTGTCAGTTTAAGAACTGTTTGGAAAAGATTTCATAGAGAACTTTCAGTTGATACTCATATCGGCTACCTTTTATGAAATTAATTTTCAGGGGCCACTCCTCTGTACTGTAATCATCGATTCATGGCCTGTTTTTCCGAATCCTAGAATGGATACAAAGCATTTTGCTAGGAGCTGTCTCCTGCCTCTTCGACTAGTTTCAATTGTATATACTCATCTTCATGACACCTATAACTCCTGAAATTTTCGTGCAAATTCTAGAAAAGCTGTAGTGTCTAAGTCGGTAAAAAGCACATATGGCTCCATAGCCATATGTTTCCATAGTAATACAGGGCATATTGCTCCATAGTAATACAGGAAAACTCAAATTGCTATAACTTCGGTAAATACTATTCGATCTTTATGAAACTTTCAGAAAAAATTAATCTTATATATAGTCATTCTCTTGCTAAATTTTATTGAGTTTAAAGGTACCGTTTAGATTTTATTAAAGAAAACATAAAATCGATAAATCATACTATTACTAACAAAGTTGAGTGAATTTTGACTTCTCATGTATTTGTTTTTGTTGTACTCATGAAGGCCTACATTCATGATTTTTTTCAGATTTTTCGGATGGAAGGTGTCCAATCGCGAGAGGGGGGTTACGCGAAAAGTTCGTACATTTCCCCTTCCCCTGCTCCCCTCGGTACTTATAGGGCAGTTTTAAGACTTGTTTTGAAAAAATTCCATTGAGACCTTTCCAATGACACCCTACTCAACTACCAATGGTGAATTTTTTTTTTGAGGGGTCACCTCCCTGTATGGGGTGACCCCCTTAAGCCCCTATGAAAAAATTTTCCACCATTAAACTTTCAAGAGGTCACCACTTCTGACCCTTCTACAAAGTTTCATGGATGTAGCCTCTATAGTTTCAGAGAAAAAGTGCTGTGACATACAGACGGACGGACGGACGGACGGATAGACGGACACAGATCGTGATTGCAATAGGGTTTTGTATTTTAGTACAAAACCCTAAAAATGAGTTTACTCTTAAAAAAGAAAATGATTGTATTTTTGGGTGTGTTTTTTGTTTGTTTGTGTTATTCTTGTATTTAATACTATTGGATATTTTCGATTTTTGTATCGATCCCATTCATAATCTGTTATGAACATTTTTCTATAATCAGAATCATATGTCATTTCGAACAATTTTAGTCCATTAAAAATATTTCGAAAAGTTATAAACTCATAATTAATGCATTTTCATCCTATAATGAAAGCTAGCTATCGCAGAAAACATGAACTATTTTCGTATTTGTTGCGTTTTGCTTCTAAAAACAATCTATAGACTCATCTTTAGTGTCTGCGAGCATGTATTCCACAGAAAATTTAAAACATGCAATACAAATCACAAATTAGTCTTCACGAGTTTATGATAAAAATTATAAAAGAAGTTTCTCCGAAACCCTTCCAATTGAACCCTCTTCAAATGAGTTGAATTATCCTTCGATAATAACTGAGATTCACGTAAAGCAACGAACAAATAAATAATCGATAAAAATGTCAACATTGAACAAATTAAATCCTTTCTGGAAGCTTCGGTAAAGCTAAAATTAATTAAACTTCCTTTAATTACAAGTTTTGCTCGCAGGGAGAATACAATTAAAAAATCCGCTTTCCGTACTATTTAACATCATTCAAACTCTTAATTGCATCTACTTAAGATACAAATTGATGCTCATCTTTCTTTTTATACATTTAATCAAAAAAGTTATTCGGCAAAACAAATTTTTCTTCAATCCGACGGATGAATTTAAGCGATTATCACGAACTATCCTAGATGTTTCTTGAGGCTTATGAGTCCAATATTAGAAGTCAACAGTAGAGATCAAACAGAGCAATATGCGAGACTTCTTACTATTCTCGAGCACCTACACACGAACAAATGTTCTATCCTCGGCCGTTATCCACACCTCAGCGACGCCAATTTCCAGTTCAGTCGGCGAGATCTGTTTTCTGATACTCTTCAGTCGCGCTTTAGTGACAGCGATTAGTTTAGAAGTCGCCCACAAACGATCAACTTCAGTGGAGTAGGGCATATGGATCGGCTGGTTGGCCTCAGTGGTGAAGAATTACAAGTTAAGACGTAAATGCCTTACACTTTTTCCTTAAATAATAAAACAATCGAAAATTAGTTTTTCGATAAAGAATATACTTTCTTCTTGAATTTCAAGTGTTAACTGAGTCGTTACAAATGAGTATTTTCCTATTTATACTTAACTTACTCCTACTTACTATGTCCTTTTTTTCCTATATTTATTGCCGTGTCATAAAACAGTAACGTTGCACAATTATCAAATCTCTTTGGTCTGCCAACAATTTCCTTATCGTCTCTAAACATATAATAATCCTTAAAGTACATCTGGTATCTTGATTACTTACGACTATTTCACACCCGTCCTTTTTAATTATAAAGTAATTAAAAAAGGTTCGGTAATTATGATAGCATACGCAACAGAGTATGTAACTATTGAACATTGCACAATTAATAATCCTTCGACAATTTGTTTATCCTCTATAAACATACAGTAATCCTTAAAATACGTCCTTTGAAATCCTTTCGATTGTTGACAAAGTAATAAAGGAAAAAGAAAAATGCTCTAAAGATAATATCCTATGGTCAAATACATATGATGTACATATGTAACTGAAGGGTGCCAAGAGCGAGGCTATCACAAAATGAAGAATTGATTCTCCGTTCAGGCTTGATTTAAAGTCGGAAACTTTTGCTCCAACGACCTCTGGAACTATTTTATCTCCTCTCTCAGGCTTTGGTGGATGAACCAAAACAAAATGTGTTCCAATCAGGGAAAGTTTATGCAATCCCTCACATGCAAACCTGTTTCCATTTCTATCTGGAGTCGTACTATCAATTTCGATACCAGCCCTATAGAGAAGATTTATCTCATCACTAGTGACTTCACTTCTTCACTCAAGACTTGTTACGGAATATACTATTTACTTTTGCGAAACCACCATCTGGATTTTGTGGGCTCATACCCCTCAATTTTTCCCACACATTGATTGCTGACCTCACTCCTGAAGTATGAATGGATTGAGTTCCGGACATTCTTCAGGTGTAATTTCAACAAAGCCAACGAGGGATGGTTGTAGTCCGAAAACCGTCGATAAATATTGTTGACTCATGTGAGAAGTAGTCTTTTCAACCTTGCAATGGTTGGTGTTTCATATCCTTACATGTTGTTCCGATGTTTAATCTTGGGAAGGATTTTCTCAATCATTTTTAACGTCAGCTTCTCTTACTTCCACAAATAGAGATCTATTTCATCGTTAGTTAGATTTCTGTCTTTAAGAACCATCGAGCAAGCATTACCAGCATCAGAAGGAGGACATTGCTTCTGGTACTCCTGATTAAACTTCTTTTGAAACTTTCCCCAGTCTGTTTTTTTGAAATCCAATCGATAATTTTCATGTTGAACTAGAATGAGGAAGAGATCATCCCTTTGATGATTGATTTCCATTACGACTGCGTTGTGGTCACTATCATAAGGAAACACTGCAGTTTCTGTTGAAGAATAGTAAAGCTGAACTCAAGTCTTGCGTCAGCAATGCAGAGTCCAAATATGAATTTTCCTTAGGGTATGTTGAAAACTCCGACCCATATAGATTGCACCTGTATTCAATTTGGTTCTCTTTTGGCCACGATTTCAGGAGTACACCTCTGGGATTGTTGGTGGCGTTCAGGCATGATGTATGCTTGGCTTTCAGGTCACCAACAAGTATATAATAACTATACGGCCTGTTCAATTTGAGTATTTCAAACAAGGAATTGAGCTCTTTCTTGAACTTGAGAACATTTTGACCAGTTGCATAGGCAGAAATAACGAAGAGGTTATCCCCACCTGGCAGTGAGATTTTGATAATGGACACTCCAAGAGATTCAGAGCTTTTGAATTCGATTTTTTCAATATTTTGGAAACAATACGGTCTTGGAACTAATATCACAGTGCCACCTCTCCCATCATTGTTTGCCCTATCGTTTGTTACAAATTTAAAATCCTTGAATGTCATGGAGTGCCATGAATTGAGGTGGGTTTCACGGAAAAACATGATGTCAAGCATTTGTTTAACAATAAATCCAAGGATCATCACGTCCATGGATAGTAACAATGGAGTTGACGTTGATCAAGATGAGATGAGTTCTATCCATGGGAATGTGACTGGATGACAAGTTATTTTGAAGCTTTTGAAAGCCTTTAACGCTGAAGAACAAAGACAATTTTAGAATCTAGTTTGCCGATTCTCTAGTTGCTGGTTAAATTTTGAGAAGCAGCTCATTATTGTCACTTGCATTATTTGCAGCATTTTCTGCTGGTCCTCTAGAGGTGAGTGCAAGTGATACTCCGGGCTTGACGAAGTTCGAAGCTAAGACACTGGGATGTAGTTGTGTCTGCTTTGGGATAAATTTTACTCTCGCATCTTGATATCGGAAGGATTATCGACATGATGCTGGGTGACCAAAAACACCAAATTACTCTTTTGGCTCTATCCGAGCCAATTTTCACTGACCGGGAGCTTGAACGTCCTTGCCTTTGACGCATCAATAATGCATAGCGCAGTTGGCAGCCAAATGTCCAAATCTTTGACACCGATAACACTGATTCACTTCTCTTTTCTGGAGGCGTTCTCACCTCACAACTTGGAAGTTCAAGTATCTTATTTGTTGAAAAGCACTTGGACAACTCTTATTTGAAATGTGCACCAAATTTAGTAGTAATTTTTTTCTACCGTCGATCTTCTGGTGTCGAAGGTTTCAACAGAAATAAATTCAATTTCATGTACAGCTTCCTTGAGCACCTGAAGCAGATTGACAGTATCTTCTTCGTAGTCCAAGCCCTTCAACAAAAACGTCTGGTTCTTCTCACTTTTTAGGGTAAAGGTGAAGTATGTAGCCTACTCAGAATTCAATGCATTTTCAGCTGTTTTGAAATCAACCAGTGATTTCGTTCTGAATGTTAAGTTTTCGGCATTTGAACTAACACGTTAATTGGCGGAACTTTCTCTGTATTTTTGGAAACTTTTTGAGAAGGACCAGTAGAGCTGTGCGGTGGTTTCTTCTCTTTATTTTTATTTTTTAAGTACGGAATAAAATTATCATCGTCATTTTGATTAACAGTACCTTTAATACTTTTTCAACTTCCATTTCTTGTTGGAGTCCGTCCAGCACTGCATTGTAGTTTTGTCTGCCGTTAGCGACTCCAGCACTTAGCATTTCTTCTAGAATGACTTGTTTGACAGCTTTCTTCGCTTGGTTTCCGTACTTATTTGCTTTAACGGTTCTGCATCTTGAGTTTTTTCCCTCTCTTGTACATATCTTCGAGGGTTATGAGTCGTAGTCTCAATTCCTGATTTTCAACTCGAAGTCGAATCACTTCGTGTTTATTTTCCACTATTTGAGTTTTATGCCCGCCATCTTCGGAGCTTTCCTGGTTACTTGTGTGTTTCCTTTTATTGACGATTACCGCAAATTTCATATTGCTACCATTCTTGGGGTCCCCCAACGAAGGGAAGTCGTCGGACTCCTTCATACAGCAGTCCCGTGTTAGTCTTTGGATTATTTGCTTTTGTTAATTTATCGAAGTAAAAAAATATTCGATATGATTCTGCGGGTTGATTCCTTCGACGATAAATGATTTTTCAATAAAAATAAAAATTTGCTTTTGACTGACTTATAAAAAATTAATTTAATTCTTTGAAAACTGACTTTTGTGAAAAATTAATTAATTTTTGAAATTAATGAAAGACGCGATTAAAAACACGTCTACACGCAACGAGTGCTACAATCAACATAAACGCTTCTTCACACATTATCATTCAATGAATTAACAAAATGATTATTTACGATTCTCACAATTTCCGTGACTGCGCTAACCCCAGATATTTCATTTTTGATTGAAGTTCAACATTGAATGCACGTGATCAATTTATGCAAATTCTTGAATTTTTGTAGAATATCTATACGATTGACATACTTGCATTTTGCTAATTAGTATGTAAGCTAAAATTAAGTATACAAGTACGTAAATCCAAAGGAAAAATGAAATATTTTTTAAGTTACCGAAGCCTCAAGTATTTATGACGAAGTCAAAGCTATCGCTGAAACTCCCACAGAATTTTGGTTTTTAAAGTTTGGTACTTCACCAGAGTTGTGACTAAGATACTAGGCAATAAATACAGCAACAGTTTCAATGTCTGCTTGATGATATAACTTCAATATTTTAGAATAAATGATAACTTTAGAACGGAACCGAGATATCTGGCTGTGTACGTGTTGATATGCCAAACAACAGTATCAAAACCAATCTGCACGTTGAACGCAATGCACATTCAAGTTCGTCGTGGAAGTGGGAAACTTAAATATAACAGAATGTAAAGACAAGTATAACAGACAGGTAAAATAGAACAAAATGAACTATAAAAAATTATCTTCAGTTTCATTGTTCTATAAAACCTTAGGAAGTCCCAATTCCTTAAACCGAAACGAAGACATTATCGTGAGAAGCTCAACGATGTTCTATAAAGATAAGTGGCAAACACTACTTCAGAGACTAATAGCAAACAATTACCTGGAAACGAATACCCAACTCCATTGATTATTAAATGGTATTTTCCTTTTTTTAACCCTGTGAAAACTTTCTGAGTAAATACAGTCTGGCAAAGTCCTTCGCAATGCAAAGAATGTTAAACGTAAGAAGATCGCATCCATAGAAATTGCGAGGACATACTATAATACAAATCTGCATAATGAGAATTTTCATTAAACATTGTGCCGTGTTGTATTTAAGTTTTTTTTTTATCCTGGTGTTTCCTCTCGTCACCATCACAGCTTACTCTAGTGACGTTCATTCAGCTTTTGTTGGGGATGGGCAATTTCTTTTATTTGACTCTTCGCCATTTTACCCATTTCATGCTTCCTCTTATTGCCGGGAACAAAAGCAAAGGTAACACGCCAATCTTGCACTAAAAGAATGAATTTTAGAACAAACATTGTCTTATATACATAGGCGACTTGGTTGGCTTGATGGCAATGCCGTTCCGTTGTCGGTAAAAGATCAGGCAATTAAAAAGGACGATGAATTTTTTTCTTAAGTCAAGTATCAAAGACTTATATTTGCGCAATAAAAGGCATTTCTTTTGTTTTACTTCACTGAAGTCAATTGTTCAACCGAAGGATATAAGAGATCTTTTGTTGGCATTTGCAAACGAACATCTTAAATGGTTTCAAGAACTCAATGCCTTATTTGTACGGTTTTATAATTGTAGACAATAGCCACTTATGGAATATCGATTCAACTTAAAGTTGCATGTTATTGGTGGACGTTAATGGAAATTTTAATTAAAAAGGAGAAATCTTTAAGATGTATCTATGAGAGAAATTACGCTCATTTCACTTGGCAATTACATTGATATTTAGACAAAACAAACTCACGAGCGAAGCCTTGTATCTTACTCGAAATCAATCACTCATTTGCAATGCACCGTACCTGCTATGCTTGCTTAGTTTTCGTCTAGAACTAACTTTGCGATGTTACCACCTCAGCTCTCGTATATCCATCCATCAACACGTGTCATTGTTGTTGTAATTCCATACACTTGAAATGGCTATAACTAATATGGTTATGAACGGATTTCCATAAAATTTTGCAAACACAAAGATCTTATGTCAATCTACATATATGATTGTTAAAGGTTATGGTTAAAAAGTTGAAGGTTATGGTTTTAATTTTATGGACAAAAATGTGAAATCAGCAAATCATACTATAATCAACGAATTTGAGTGAATCTCGATTTCTGACATATTTGTTGGCCTTGTCCTCGTAAAGGCCTACCTCCGTTATTTTTTTTAGATTTTCCGACTCAAAGGTGTCCAATCGCGAGGGGATTCCCAAAATGTGGGTACATTTTGCCTCCCTCTGGACCCCCTGATGCACAAAATAACTTTCTAAATTCAGATTCTAGTTCTACTCAATACCTTTCATATGATATCCCTTTCGACTACTTTTGATTAAAAAAACTTTTTGAAAGCTAGTTCGTTATAAGGGGTGACCCCACTTAACACATTTTGAAATGTTTGATAAGACCTAAACTTTCGAGAAAACATCACTTCTGACCTTTTCACAAAGTTTCAGCTTTCTAGAATCTTTAGTTTCTAAGGAAACTTGCAATTACGCAAATTTTTTTTTTTTGTAAAATAATTTTATAAAACTTTATAAAATCGCGACTCATCTGTTCAGCTTCACAGTAGGTTTTCTCTGAAACTACAACTACTACAAACATAAAATTTCGGTGAGCGAGCAAAAGTGGTGGCCCCCCCGGTTTTCATATAACATAAAAATTTCTAAAGTTTTAATGGTGTTTCCCCATATATGAAAGTGACCCTCAGATTATTTTTTGTGAAATGCGGGCGATATGTGTCTAGTGTCAATAGTTTAGTGACAAAGGTCAGGAGCGCAGTAGAAGACAAAATATGAGAATAATTTGTAACCTTCGCAATTAAATACGATTTCAGTTGACACAGACACTATAATAGAAAGAAAATGACATTTTCAGAAAGGTTGTGTGACATTTATATGTTAGATATCAATACTAACCAAACAATGAGTTTAAAACACTGTTAGAAAATTGAAACAAAATTAAATACATGAAAAATACACATTATTGTTTTAAACTCAATTCAAGGTATCGACGGGTCAGTAAAATTATCGATACTTGGAAGACATTATTTGATTTATGGTGATTTTAATGCTTGAAAAAAACATCGTTGATTAAAGATACAATAAACCAAGTTGATTCAACAGGAAAGTGATCCTACTAATTGAAAGGCCTTGTAACCATCCTAAGGCTCGAAACAAATTTTTTGAAAGTATGAAAAGATGATTTAAGCTATTTATCCAAACTTGTGTAAAAATTTGTTCAAATTAATCCAAAAGATGCTCAGATTCTTTCATAAAAACATAAAAGCTCCCATTTTGTTCCAGCTTAAAAAATTTTTTTCTGAATGCTCGGCCAATTGAACATATTCAAATTTAACATTATTTCTTAAGTTTTTAACAAAAATCCGAAGAAAATAAATATACAAATACTTTTTTTCGTTTCAGATTCAAAAAGCTCTAATCAACACTTTTCATTTGATACCCAATTGATTAGTTTTGATAAAAAATTTTCTAGGGCTACTTTGTTATAAGAGGGAAATTTTTGAAATGTTTGATAAGACCTAAACTTGTAAGAAACTAATACATCGGATCTTTACATAAAGTTCAAGCTTTGTGGCTGCAATCGTTTCTGACGAAACTTGCTGTGACACAAAGACAGACAGGACGCAAAACTAGTTTGTCTTTGTAAACAGATACAATAAATCGATCGGAGATGCGTTGAGCCAACGCTGTCGCATTTTACAATACGGCAAGTATGCTCTCTTATTGGCTCAACTGGTACCTGAGGTTAATGGCTTTAAGTTTTTCAACTTAATGATAAAGTCTATTTAATCTCAAAATGTTTCAAGCCAATATACAATATTTATGGAGACCAAATGCAATATTTAGTAAGGGTGGTATCGAGAATATTCGTACCAAAATATTATTTATTTCAATGAATTTTATAACTGCCCACGCTTAAATGAAATATGAAGCACAAAAGGTATTTCAATATCTGAATTGAAAAGAAAGTAAAGATGACACTGAAAATGACTCAAAGAAGTCAAAACGTGTCTGCTCAAATAACAAGGCAACGCTTGTTGCCTTTTCAAAAAAAAAAACTATAAAATGATGATAGCGATATTATATTCAATTCTTTTGAAAGGGAAATTTTTTCGCAGCAAAATATATATAATAATGGTAAATAAGCTCATTCTTCTTCTCCTTCGTAGCACTACTGCCAAATATGCAGGAAGATTTTATGAATGGCTTCTTAAATACCGCTGTCACCATATTTAATGAACTCCACTAGAATCTCATTGAGCAACCGGCGCTTTATTATTCTTTTGATGGTGAAACTTATTTTATTCCGAGTAGGGATGGGAAAACCCACACCAAATCAACCGAAACCAGTTTTTTTGTTTGAAAAAACTTTTATTTCTGCCCGGCTTAAATTGCTTTTTTTCAATTTCAAGAACCGGATACAAATGAATGAAAACAAGTTGGGTAAACAGACCTACGCTCATGTCAGAAGGGTTTTGTATTCAATTTACAAAATGCAGTCACCAGATCGAATCAAATCAAGAAACATGTCAAAGACGATTTTATTGGAGAAAATATGAAATACGAAGATCATACTATTTTTAACAAAGTTGAACGAATTTCGACTTCTGAGGTTTTTGGTCATAAATATCTCCCTTGATAATTATTTCAGATGTCCATCCGCGACGGAGGAAACACATTTTTCATGTTTTTCTCCCCTGTGCTCCCACTGAAGCAAAAACTGACAGTTTAACAACTGTTTTGAAAAGCTACCATGAAAACTTTCATTTCATACTCATATCGGCTACGTTTGATGAATTTTTTTTCAGGGGCCACTCTCCTGTACTGAAATCATCGATTCATGGCCAATTTTTTCGAATCCTAGAATGGTTACAAAACCCATTTGCTAGGAGCTCTCTCCCACCTCCTTGACTTGTTTCACTTATGAGCATTAATTGTAGGTACTCATCTTCAGTCATTCATTCAATTGAATCAAGTGTTCAAAGCATGCACCTTAAACGTTGAATTTGGGAAAAAATAACTCAAAATTATTCAATATTCGCATTTAAAACAGCCACAATTTGGTTTTACGATTACTGATACCACTACCTAAACCGATTCTCAAAGATATACATAACACTCATCATTCCTGAAAATTTCATGCAAATCCTACCAAAACTGTAGTGGCTGAGTCGGTAAAAAGCGCATGTTGTTCCATAGCCATATGTTGCCATAGTAATAAATGCAGCGCATATTGTTCCATAGTAATACAGGAAAATTCAAATCGCTATAACTTCGCTAAATATGATTCAATCTTTATGAAACTTTCAGCAAAGATCAATCTTATAAATAATCATCTGTGTACTGAATTTCATTGAATTTAGAGGTACCGTTAAGATTTTATTCAAGAAAACATAAAATCGATAAATCATACTATTACTAACAAAGTTGAGTGAATTGCGACTTCTAACATATTTGTTGTTGTTGTACACACCAAGACCTACATATCTGATTTTTTTCAGATTTTTCGGATCACAGGTGTCCAATCGCGAGGGGGGGGGACACCAATTTTTCGTGTATTTCCCCTCCCTCTGCGCCTCTTGCAGCAAATTTTGCCAAACTAAAACCTGTTTTGAAAAGTTCTCATCAAGACCTTTCATTTGATACCCATATCGGCTACCTTCAATGAAATTTTTTTTTCAAGGGGTCACTCTCCTGTATGGGGAGACCCCCCTTAAATATCTTATAAAATGTTTTTGTAGTTGAACTTTGAAGAGATCACCACTTTAGACTTGCATACAAAATTTGATGTTTCTAGCTTAAGTAGTTTCCGAGAAAAACTGCTGTGACACACGGACGGACGGACGGACGGACAGACTGGTCGCGAAACTAGTAGGGTTTTGTAAAATTATTTTACAAAACCCCAAAAACCAAAAAACAGTTTTTTTTCGCCATCCCTACCTAGGCAGCATTAATGATTGCAGCCACCAGAGCAAAGCAAATTTCTATGTTTGATTAGTTTTCGGTATTAGTTGTTTGTTTCTTTTCTATGCGGAGGACTTCACTCGGAGTGCGAAGTGAAACTAGCATACGATATACAATAAGTACAAAATGCTTGGGGACTGAATTGAGGATTTTACATCCTTATTTTGTAAATAAATGACTTACATTAACAGTAAGCTGTCGGCTTGGATTAGATTAGATTCAAATACATTTGTGAATGAAAAATCGAAACACCTATACCCAAAATTAATCGATGGACATAAAAATATACACAAATTTAAATTTGAATTGAGTTTTTTTTTAATGAAAAACATTTTCAAGCATAAAACTGCAAAACCGGTTCTTCCAAAAACCGGCGTTTTTACTGTAATAAACCGGTTGGTTAAACCGAAGATGATAAAAATTGGAAAACCGGAGAACCGGCTTTTTTTTATCGAAAACTGCTCTCTTTTGCCGAGTTGGTGGGGTCAATGGAAGCTCTGTGGGAATATCTTTAGGCTTCAATGTTTTGTAAATGTGTGGAGGGTGAAGAAGGTCTTTGAAATATGATGCCCTCTTTCTTTGATCCTGTTTTTATCAATGATAATTTTGCTGATATCATCACGGGCGTGCATTATCTTGTGCGGATAACCTCATTTCAGGCTTTTCATTACTTTGTGTTGTTGCTTGCAAAACTTACATCAATGCTTCTCAATTAGTCGCTACAGTATTTTCTCTTTTTATTACTAGTTGTCTTAATCGCTATTTTACTGAGATTTTCATATTGTTCTCCCTTTGTTCTGGTTTCTCTACTTAAATAATCTTTGCAGGCCTGATTCTTTCTGTTCCTGGCATTCATCATCAAACCAATAATTTCTTTTGCAGTGGGCTTATCCTGTTATGGTTTTAATAGCCGTTTTCACTACCATCCATAGCTTGTTCTCAGTGGTGTATCTTATAAGATGGGAGCTACATGATTGCCGAGGCACTGCATGAAATTTTTTGCCACAGACGCCGTTTGGAGCATTTCGATGTCGGATTTCTTTAGAGGATACGTCAATTTGATCTAGTAATGATCCAAGTAACAATTGGCTCCTTGGTATGTATGAACGTCAACTACAGTCAAGGCTCATCATTGTTGGATCAAATCGTAGTTGATTTGGGTTTGTGTATTGCCATCCGGTGATACCTTAATCATTTTGTGTATGTGTCGATATGCGAAGCAAGTTTAACTTTTGACTATATTTTTGCTATATGCAAAGCCAACCAGGCAATGGCCGATGTCATTTGTTTCATATTGGTGGCTTTATCCTCCAGTCATTCCCCAATGAAATAGCTCATTGCAAACCTTAGCATTGAAATCACCCAGAATTATTTTTGTGTCATTTATAGGCAATGATTCGACTTGTCTTTTGAGGTGATTGGAGAATATTTCCCTCGTTTATTTATTATTTTTTTCAGTTGGGACGTGTAAATTTATCAGGAAGAAGAATTTGCTTTTATACGGATTGCACATATTTGTTCATTTACTTCCTCAAACTAAATAACGTGTGATTTGAGCATCCTACCCACAATAAAGCTACTCCAAGTTCTCGTTCATTACCAGGCTTCCCACTTTTGAATTTCCAGTCCATTTTATTTCTTGGATTCCTATAATGTTTTATTTATATTGACTGGCTTGTTATAAAAAGCCCTTAACACCACTGGGGTTGTTGAATGATCTGATATTCTAGGATCCAATATTTTAGTCTTTTTTTGATTGCAAGGTTTTTCCATAGACCTAACCTATTCTGAGGCTCTGTTGCAGGCTTTAAAACATTGAAGGGTTTGCCAGGGACAGATAGCTAACCTATTGAGTGACCTCCATTTAGCCATGGAAGACTCGCCTTCGCCCACTTATATAACCACAATCGATGCGTAAGTAGGATTTAATAGCAGAACTGTAGGTGTACTTGCGGCCAGAGGCATATAGTGGCTTTTA